>JAAVTI010001590.1:0-521263 GCA_011947335.1 Phytophthora constricta
CTGGTTGAAGAAATCATGTGCGAGTATACTTTAATCAAATGAAAGCGGAAGATCGCGAACCCATACATGCAACTTCAACGTGAATCGCAGCTGAGAGGTCCGCCGGAAATCACTTGGTTCCACAATGGCTCGGATTTTGTGCTTGGGTTCAAACAAATTGTGGCGTCTGTAATGGCAAATTAAAGACAAGAACCTGAAGCTGTGTTTACTGTTAGAAGATGCAAAACACCGATCGCTAAAATGCATTTCGGTCCAACGAAGATCCGTCACACAGCAGAATGTCAAAGCTGGACGTTGGTTGTGGGCGTTCAGTGCTGAAGCTGCTTGGTGCAGCGGAAGTCCGATCCGTTGGCCTCGCAGGTCTCTCCGTCCGGGCAGTGGTTGTACTCCCACACATTCGTGCCGTCGTTCTGGCCGCAGAGTTCACCGGAAGGAAGCGTCGCAGGCTTGCACTGCGCTAGTAGACTGAGTAGACCACGCACACGCTGCTGCTGGTCTTGCAACCAACGTCGCCGTCAGTGCAGGCACCCCAATCATCAACGTAGGTCGTGTAGATGACGCTGCCCGAATCGCTCGTGGCGTTCGTATAGTCCGCTGCGCTGTCGCTGTAATCGTCACTAATGACGACGTCGTCGCTTTCACTCTCGTTCCCGCTGTAGTCAATGATAACGACGTCGTCACTTTCACTTTCATCGTCGCTGTAGTCGTTGTCGTCGTCACTGTAGTCGTCAATGTCACTGCCGCCGTCACTACTCGAATAGTCGCTGTCGTCGCCATCGCTCTCATCGTCACTGAATTCATCGTCGTCCTCATCACTGTAGTCGCTGTCTTCCTCGTCGGTGTCATCTGCAATCTTCTGGCAGCGCTTCACATTTTGGCCGTCATCGGACCAGCGACACTCGAAGTTCGAGTCTGTACAGCATGTGCTGCCAGTCCAATTTTGACCATCACACTGCGACTCGTTCGTGATAGTACACGACTCGTCTTTTTCCAGCTCCTTGTTATGGTTCTTTTGTTGGTGCAGCGGAAGTCCAGCCTACGGCAGCACACTTCTGGTTGCTCGGGCAGTGATCATATTTCCACACGTTGGTCCCGTCATTCTGACCGCACAACTCTCCCTGCGGTAGCGTTCTTGGTTTACACCCGAATACCACTGCGAGTATCGGACGCAAACACTGGTTGGGTTGGAACACTTATGTCCACCAGTGCAAGCACCCCAGTCCGCGACAGTCGTCGGTCCACCAGCCTTGTCATGCTCCTTGTGGTGCATCTTGTTGGTGCAGCGGAAGTCCGTGCCCACGGCAGCGCACTTCTGGTTGCTCGGGCAGTGATCATACTTCCACACGTTGGTGTCGTCGTTCTGGCCGCACAGTTCGCCTCTCGGAAGTATCGCGGGTTTGCACTGTGCGTAGTAGTTGGAGTACTTCACGCAGATGCTCTTCGGTTTGGAACACCTCAGGTCCCCGGTACAAGCACCCCAGTCGGACACGCCCGTTTGAACACGAAGGTGCAGCGTGGACATCTTGTCAGCCTGGACACCCGCGAGCACCACCAAGGCCACGGACACCGCCGCGAGGGGCTGCATCTTGGCCTCGAGTCCACTGGATCAACTGCGGTCTGCAAAGCAAATTGCAAAATGAGTTGAATGGAATGGCACTAACAGTGCAAACTGAGCTAGTTGAATGGAATGGCAGTAGTAGTGCAAACAAAGCCAACGTCGAGCATCGTGATCGTGGATATTCGGAGTCATGTTAGTAAAACCAAATGTCTTCGAATGTAAAAAAAAGGTGGGGCAGCTTTTTTACCAAGTGGATGTGGCCGAAATAAGTTATGCAAGTTGAAGTGCGCTGAGACGCGGCTCTATTACAAAGTCCAAGTGTGGGGCAACATGGCGCGCCGCTGCGTCTCGCAAAAGTTGGGTGTATGGTGTGGGGAGATCCATGGAAGGTTGGTTCATTCCTCTTGACGCGGCCGTCGCTAAACGATAAAAGCTGTGGCCCGAGGGGACAGCGCTGTCGAGCGCAATACGATATGCACATTTATAATACGAGAACGGCAAAAGCTCTTCATGCCTCCTGGAGTCCAAGTGTTTGGCTATACTATTTGGGTTTTAGTGTGGCACACTGTGTGCTGCGTTGCAGCATTCTCTTGCTGTCAAGTTGACAGTGCCACCTGTCGATAATATCAGCGTTGCTGCAGCTAGAGGAGGAGCTCTCGAATTTCGAGTCAAAGGCAACGACCTGATTTTGACCCATCTCCAGGTCGGAATACCGATGCTTGCTTCAGAGTGAAGTTCACCAGGTGATCGCACTGGCCTACTCAGATAATATTCTACGGGGTCGCTGCAAGCCCACAAAGAAAAGTAAGACATCAGGGGATGAAAAGTGAATAAATGGATCCCTCCTTTTTGAAACGCATTGAGGCTGTTTTTTCTGTTAGGGCCGCCAAACAGAAGTGGCTACAATATGTAGCCACTTTATCCTGAACGTTTTTGCACAACAGCGAAAGCTTGGAGAGCAGCTTCAACATGCCTCAACACACAAGCTGCACGGATAGATATGCCTGCTCGTAACGTACTCGGCGTGCAGTCCGTTGACTCTGCTCGCCACTGAGCGATTAACGTCCATCGCAGTCCGTCCGTTATAGAGACCCACCTCGCTAGTGCTCACCGTCTGCACTTCTCAATTTGCTTCAACCTTAGCAGCAACACAGCAACCACCCGACTCTCGTCCGCTCCGACACTATCCACCTCAACTCGACCATTCCCCCGACCAAGAATATGCAGATCTACGCTCTCCTCTCCGTCGCACTCGCAGCCATCTCCTCTGTTCAGGCGCGAGAGGGTCTGGGTGGTATGGGTAGTCTGGGTGGTGCGAAAGTCGACGATTGGGGCAACTGCACCGGCGCAAGGAGTGCAAGACGGCTGGCAGTCACTGCCAAAGGTTCTCGGGCTACTACTCGCAGTGTCTGCCTGCCACTCTTCCGACCGGCGGCCTGTGCGGTCAGCACGACGGCACCAATGAATGGGACTACCCGAATCATTGCGTGGCGGGCGAGAGGTGCGTGCCCGTCGGCACCGATCGTCGTTGCAGACCCACGAATGCCGCGATCGGGACGCCGCCTCCGGTGCTACCTGGAGGCCTCGTGTCCGTCTGGGGAGACTGTACCAACAACAATAACTGCGCGACAGGCAGCCAGTGCGTCTGGCACTCCAATTGGTACTCACAGTGCACACCGAATCCGCTCCCGAACGGCGCGCTGTGCGGTCAGCATGACGGAACCAACAACTGGTACTTCCCTCACAGCACTGGGGGTCAGACGTGCAAGTGGGTGCAAACAGCAAGGACCTCCGCTGCCAATAGCTCGGCCCTCTCATCTCGGATGCTTTGATTGTTAACACCAGACCAGACGACAAGGTCCTCGTTCGGTCCGTCTCTCCACCAAGGCGGCTTGCTGTCCGCTCAACCACTGCGCGAGCAACCTTCCTTACTACGACTCATCGCTAATCACCTCGTTTGAACGCGATACATTTATTCACTTTTCATCCCCTGATGTTTACTTTTCTTTGTGGGCTTGCTCTTGACGGACAAAGTCAAGTAACTATTTAATAGTGGGGCACCTTTTAGTTTGGCATGCCTTTCAGTGCCCAGATAGAAGCCAGGTGCTCATGTATGCAGCAATTCCGTCCACAGATAATACTTGTTTCGGCTCTCCCCGGATTTATTGCACTACGTGAAGATACGAGCTGTATGTGCCTAACCTTTTACAGGGACATCTACACTCCGATGAACTTGAAGAAAATCAAGCAGCATGCCATCAAGAAGGTCCCCGCTAGAGCCCCCGCAGACACAAGATGCATCCGTCCGTTGGCGTACAAGTATGCTGTAGGGATGAGCTCTTTCACGGCGATGCCCACGATCATCCCTGATGACAGTCCGTACAGAATCCCTGGGTGAGATCATCAGCGTCCAATCCCATACTGACGAATGCGATAAGTCCGCCAATATGCTGAGCGATGGCCGACCAGAAGCACCACATGATCGCCTTGCATCGGCTCCCTGTAGCGAAGTAGATTGGCGCCGCGACCGCAATCCCTTCGGCGACGTTGTGTAATCCCACACCAAGAGCTAGCGCTATGCCAATGTACACTTGTTCTGACGACGCCACGAAGGTTGCAATGCCTTCAGGAATGTTATGGATACCCACAGCGATGGCACTTAAGATTCCCATCGCCTGTAGCTTCTCCTTCGCTGACTCGTCCATTCGGATGAAAATGTCCATGCCAGGGTCCTGTGTAAACTCAAGCGGGGGTCGCATCTCGACTTTGTCGATTGCCGAATCAAAGGAGTCATGCGTCGCCTCCTGCGTGCGAGCAGTTCCGTTGGGATTCTGTCCCGGTGTCAACTGCTGCACGACCAAGTCGATAAGGTAGCTGATAAGGATACCTCCTCCGAAAACGCCGGTAGTCGCCAGCCAGGCATCGCCCGAGATATCATCACTATCTCCCGATCCGTCCCCGGATGTGAACGCGTCGGTGAACTCCGAGAAAGAGTTTGTGAACAGCGGCACCAACGAGATGAAGAGAGTCACCCCACCCGAAATCCCGAGAGCGAGTGCCAACACCAACGGACTTGCAGCCTGTAGAAGCGTGCTGCTGAACACTACCATCCCGCCTAGCAGCGTCATCAAAGCGGCAATGCCGTTGACTCCGAAAGCCGCCAACAGGCTCAGCTGCGCCTCCTCTTCAATTGCCATCGCGCTTTGGTGCCTTCAGTACTTGGTCCGGTAAGTTTAGAAATGGAGCTATCAGCGCTGTAATACACACTAGCGGAACGGACGAGCATGAGTCAGAGGTGTGGCCAGTTCGATGTCAATGCGAATTGATCGACGAGAGTCAACCGAAAGCGCCAGAGAGATAGCTGCAGCAAAGGATCACGCAAGCACTGCGTCGTGTGTCCGATATGCCTAAGCTTTTGGCAAATTAGGCATCAAAACCCAGAACTTAAGCTTACCAACAGCTTTCTCATAAGCAGCACACGTTTCGCATCAATATACCTTTTTAAGGTTTCTTCACCAACAGTTTTCAGCAACTGTTGTCGGACTGTTGCTAACGAGTTCTGAGTCACTTCTTTTTGGTAGTTCTCGTATTTCAGGTGTTTATTCCGAACGACATCGTGTGAGAATCGATGAGATGAGAGGCACTTTGACACATCACTATATCTTCATTCAATGCGGGCTTACAGACAACTAATCGATATACTAAAAACCACACTCGTGCTCGTCCTCTGCGCCTCGAGGAACCCTCGCAGCCTTAATTAAACGCCAATGTACTTGAAGAAGATGAGACCAGCCGACATGAGGAACATGCCGCCCAACGATCCCGCCGACACGAGGTGCATTCGGCCATTGGCGTACATGTACGCCGTCGGGATGATCTCCTTCATGGCGATGCCCGACAGCATTCCAGCCGACAGACCGTAGAGAACGCCCTGCGTCTCATTGTCGGCGTCCATGCCCATCGACGCAAATGCGATGATTCCGCCAATGTGTTGTGCGATAGCAGACAGCAAGCACCACAACAAAGCACGACATGTACTTCCCGTCGCGAAGTAGATCGGTGTCGCCACTGCAATTCCCTCCGCAACGTTGTGCAAGCCGACACCAATAGCTAGTGACAGACCGATCCATGCTTGCTCGAGGAAGCCACAAAGGTGGCGATTCCCTCGGGGATGTTGTGGATGCCCACAGCGATGGCGCTGAGGATGCCCATGCGTTGGAGTTTCTCCTTCGCAGCTTCGTCCATCTTGATGAACACGTCGCTGCCTTGGGTTTGGACGAGCTCCACGGGAGGTTTCACTTCGAAGGTGCCCTCTTCGAATGAAAGACGGTCGGGCTGCATTCGCGCGGTACCGTTGGGGTTCTGGCCGGGGTGAGCTGCTTCACGATGAAATCGACGAGGTAACTGATGAGGATGCCTCCACCGAAGGCTCCGGTGGCCGCAAGCCAGGCGTTTCCGATAATATCGTCGTCACTGGAGCCGCTGCTACTGTCGTCGTCGTCGTTGGAGCTGAAGGCATCCGTGAACTCCTTGAAGGAGTTGGCGAACAGCACTACGAGCGCCTGGAAGATGGTGATACCGCCGGAGATACTGAGCAGCACAGCCATGAACATCGGACTGGCCAGCTGCAGCAGCTTGTTGCTGAAGATCACGGTGCCACCGAGAACTGTAGCGAGAGCGGCCAGGGCATTGAGTCCGAAGGTCGCGGTGAGATCGAGCTCGCTCTCCTCTTCGATGGCCATGTCTGCTGGTTGTTTTCACTTGTGCCGGATGCAAAATGAAAAGTGAACAACGTGAGGCCGACTTAACCGTCCGGCGGCAGTTCAGATGCGTCGGATTTTAGAGTGAGCGCGCAGCTTGCTCCATGCAAACGCGATTAAGAGTGCTGGACGCAGAGGCCAGGTGGTACGGAAGACAGGCTCAAACCAGCAATTAGCTATGCGTATGTGGGTTGTCGTGTCTTAGGTGGTGGCGACCTCAGGAGTCAGGACGTGTTTACTTCGATCTCGTTCCGTAAAAGACTAAGAGCTGTGGGAGCACCGCATCGTTGACGACGAGCGCAGTGGGAGTTGGTCAACATCAACGTGGCGAACGATTCTACTTCTTGAGTATCGACTGCTCACAGCACTTCGAGGTGTAATAACGTTGCTCGCGATGATTTGCGACTCGCTAACAGGCAATGAAGACGATCGCTGCGCTGCTGCTGAATTGCCATTTCAGCAGAGACCGATCAGAGAATGCGTTGTGGTTGTAGAATGTAATGCGTGTGTGTCTCTAGTAGCGAGATGAACAGGACGTCGAAGTGGCCAGCCTGTAGCGAACGGAGACTTGCCGGATCTGGTATATGGAGCTCTCTGCAGTCGACACAGTGGCAGCAGAAGGACAGAAGGACAGTGCGAAGCCAGCATGTATGCGACGCGATGGAACGACTAAGGCCTCTCATCCTTATGAACCTGCGGCTCTGCTCCACGAGTTTGTCGGTGTACTGGCCACCCGAGAATGTGGGCAGCTTTCTCAGCTGGATTGCCGGGACGCGTGCAAAGCAGGAAGTGAGTTTATGAAGTCGCTTACGATATGCTCTACTAGCCTACTACACGCCGAGATACTTGAACAGGATGAGGTTGGCGGATACGAGGACCATACCGAAAAGCCCGCCAGCAGAGACGAGGTGCACTCGTCCATTGGAAAATGTGTGGGCCGTCGGAAAATGTCCTTGAGGCTGATGCACGTGAGCATACCCGCCGAGACGCCGTAGAGCACGCCTTGCGAGAAGTTGTCGGCGTCTCTGCCCAAAATGCCGAAGGCCAACAAGCCGCCGAGGTGCTGAGCAATGGATGCCACTGCACACCACATAATGCCTTTCCACCTGCTGCCGGTGGCAAAATACACCGGAGCTGCTACAACCACTCCTTCAGCGATGTTGTGCAGTCCGACGCCAATTGCGAGTGCCAGTCCGATGAACGTGTGCTCGGACGATGCCACCATGGTGGCGACACCTTCTGGCATGTTGTGAACCAAAATCGCAATGACGTTCAGGATGCCCAAGCGCTGCAGCTTCTCCTTGGTGGCTTCATCCATCCGAAAAAGGTGACGGCTTTGCATGAGACTCACAGGAGATTTGAGCTCAGGTGTGCCGAAATTCATGTCTGCTAAAGAGGCCTGGAATGTGTCCCCAGGATGCATCCGAACGAAGACGCTTTGGCGTTGACCGGGTGTCAGCTTCCGCACAATCAGGTCCAAGCAGTAGTTAAGCACGATGCCAACGCCAAAGCAGCCCGTCGCCACCAGCCAAGCTTGCCCAGTGACTTTGTCATTCTCCTTGTCCGTGCTTCCATCCTCGCTGAAAGCATTCACGAGCTCTAAGAACGAGTTGCTGAAAAGCACCACCAGCGCCTGGAAAACGTGATGCCACCGGCAATACTGAGCCAAACGGCCATCGCACGGGGGCTTACGACACGGAGAAGACATTGGCTGAAGACGATGAGACCACCGAGTAAGGTGCCTAATGACGCCCCGAGGTTGATTTGCAGCGCTGCAGCGACGTTCATACTCTCTTCGATCGCCATTTTGGTTCTTGGATGGTGGACAAGCGCTTCGCGACAGCGAAAGCAAATTACGTTATGGTGCGACTGGCACCAGCATCTACTCGAATCCTAGAAAGCAATGGTCAGAACAACTTTTTCTTTCGCTTGGTCGACAATCGTCGAGCCAAGAGCTATTGTTACTAGTGTCTACCGGCAACCAGCACGGGCGGCTTCAGCGCGACGTTGTTTCGAGCGACTGAACTCAGACTTGTCATCTAGTTAGATGTCAAACTCACAAACCAGCCGCGATCGATACTGTCCACAAAGTTGACTCCTCGTGAGAACTCTTTGCTGTTCGCTACGGACTCAACAATGAATGACAACCATGCATATCGACACGGCAAGACCGAGTCAGAGTCACACGATCCAGTTTCAAAACGTTAATGAGCGTCCTAAAAGACTGCAGATTGAACATGTTTGCCCTTCTTTGGTAGAGTTCCTGCAGGAATGGCATCGTACGGAGAGAAATACGGCTGAGCAGAACTATTCCCTCGCCGGAAGCTTGTGCTTCTTGCGCCTCCTTCGTGAACTTAAATGCTGTTCGTGTCGGGGTGGCGATGGAGGTCGAAACACCTTGGACTGCTGATGTTCTTGCTTTTCGTTGCCTGGTGTGGTGGGCCTTGCTAGTGTTGGCAGTGACGTCTGTCGGCTAACCCCACCTGAACTTGACTTGGGGCGCTCCTTGCCAATAGATTTTGCTGGGGAATGTGACGGTGATCGTGAACCTACTGAGAGTTTGCTTTTGCCACCGTTAAGGACCTTTTCAATCGTCTTTGAGGCTTGGTGCCACTTCTTCGTGATCTTGACGTTCTCCATGGTCCGCATAATGAGATCACGCTGGATCTTCGTTTTGATTGCGAGCTGCTTGCGGCGGTGCACTAAGGCATCCTTTTCGTCCAGCATATGCTGGGTTCGTGTTTCAGTGTCTTGCATCTTGCGCAGCATCTCCAGTCGTTGGTACTCCTGAATACGCTTCATTCTCTCCACCTTATCCAATTTGAGCTGGGCCTGCAATTTTCGATACTCACTGCGCAGAGCGCGCTGGTGCTGCTGATTTTTCTGTACCTGCTGCACATTGAGGTCAATTTCACGCTGGCGCGACAGTAACTCCACCTTCTTCCGCGTTTCCTCACGGCGAGCCTCCTCCAGAACTAGCTGACGCTTTTTCTCGAGAGCTAACTGCTGTTGAGCTTGCAACTCTCGCGCACGGCGCTGATCTTCCTCGTGAGCATGGCGAAGGGCCTCGCTGGATGCCTGCTTGCGTTGGATTTCACGCTTACGTGATGCCTCGAGCTTTTTTGATGCACGCAAATTGCGGCGGATTCGCTGTGTTACTTCTCGTCGACGGTCATCCATTGCTATTGCGCGCTCAGCACGCTGTTGTTCTACCATTTCCTCACGAGCACGCTCTGCCAGCTCCAGCTCGCGTAGACGTGCCTGTATTTCAAGTTGCTGAGCTTGGAGCAGAGCCTCTGTCTGTGCTCGGTTCTCTTCTGACTTAATCTTGCGCTCCTCTTCCCGTTCTCGTGCCTCAATTCGACGCAATTTATCTTGTCGGGCCTTCTCCTCGGCCAATGCGCGATCGCGGGCTGCTAACTCAGCGGCTAGTTCTTTTCGTCGCTCTTCCGCTGCATCCAACTGCGCTTTCTTCTTGATTTCTCGTGCTCTCTTTTCAGCTGCTAGCTCCTGGGCAAAGCGAAGTCTTGAACGCTCTTGTGCTTCATGTTGACGTTTTTCGCGCTCCATTTTTTCAGCCGCTTCCTGCTGCTGCTGATTCATCTTCATTTCAAACTCCAGCATCTGCTCCAGCTCGCGTTCTTGTCGCTGTCGAACTTTCTCGAGTCGCTGACGTTCAATTTCCAGTAATGCAGACGACCCCTTCTTGCTGGGCGAGCTGGATGCCCCGGAAGACATCGACGGCGGTCCATTAGAATTGTTAGCACCGGGACGCCCAGGGACTGTAGTCCGCTTAGGACCCGACAAAGCAACAAGACGAGTTGGTAGTCCATTTCCAGCCGCGCGGTCTTCCGTTTCTAATATTTTTCTCTTTTCAGTTCGCAACGCCTGCATTTCCTCGTGTCGCCGTAACGAGTACGCTTCGTGACGCATGCGCTGCACTGCAGGCGTCACTTCTGAATCATAAAACGAGTCCAGGTCTCGAATCTTCAGCGTTTCAGGATTGACACCACATCGTAAACAAGCCTCAGCTGAGCGTGGTGTGAGCACGATGCGTTCTGGTGGTGGATTTAGCCCCGAAGATCGCACAGAGCTGAGGGTTGCGAATATTTCTTCAATCGTCTGGGCGCGTGGGCCTCGTCGTTTGCGCACCTTGACCTTCCTTTTCGGTTCTTCTTCCTTTTGCTGTTTTGCACTTGGTCCACTCGAAATGTTTTCGAGATCTAGGTGCATTCCACTTGTCGTCGAAGATGTCGGTTGTTTGGTGTCGTCATAATGCACCTCTGAAGCTTCGGGTGACGCCATAGCTTTTCGTGAGCCGTCCTGATGGGTATCTTGGAGATCACGCTTGGAAATTACAGCCAGCAGATGAGCAGTCAAGGACCCTGTGCTCTCAAACGCCGAAGCACTACCCGTAAACGCGCCGCCCAGAAGTTATCAAAACCGTGTGCAGCGATTGTCGGCAAGGATCAAAGGGTGGCGAAGCAAAGTTGCTGCCATCACCACCATGCTCGCTTTTTTAGGTCGACATTGGCATTGGACTCCACGGTCAGACGCATGCTTTTAAACTCGGATATAAACACGAGTGAAAATAGCGCTGCACTCTGCAGTCTGCATTGGTATGTACATAAATACATCTTCTGCAGTCCCCTGCGTTTGAACTTCCTCTCTGGAATAGTCTGCGTATCAGCATGATGGCACGTGCGTGACTCGCTGCTCGTTATGAAAATAAGGAACAGCCCTCACCACTCTGCCCACAGCTTGAGCGCTGCCCTCGCGTAACACCAGCGGCAAGTCCGGACGAATGTACTCGGGCCAGTACATGAACTCGAAGCGGCAGAGTGTCGTCCCAGGCGGAAATGTAGACGGCGATGTCGTTCGTGTACTCGGAGTTGAGTTACTGGGCTCTCCTATTCGCACGATTTTTGCCATTTGTCGGACCTGTCCCGCGTGAATGACAGCCTGGAAATTCTTGCGGAACGTCCGCGCATCCGGCAAGAAATGCAGTTCTGCATCGAACTGACGTGTCGCTGTCGGTCGCACGCTAGGGTGAACAAGCATCGTGCCTTTCCGGATACGATGTGCCGTATGGTCTGGTTGCACCGGAGACAAGAAGCGTACAAGAACAGCGCCAGTCTCGCCAGCGCTTAAGCTTTGAGCAGCCTTGTGCTGTACCTCGATACTCTCCACTTCTATATCGCAAAATTGGCCGTGAGAGTCCGGGCCAAGCAATAAGCGCTCTCCAACGCAAAGAGCTCCTGCCTGAACGAGGCCCGTCACGACAGTGCCTTCATCCTCAATGTCGTATGCTTGGCTGATCTGGAACTCTGCCGGTCTCTTGGCATTGGCCGCCCACACACGCTTCGGCTCAAGCGCTGCCAAATACCCTTGCAGCACGTCCAGACCACAGCCATCCACGCTCGAGACATGGAACACCGGCACAAGCGTTGCTGTCATAAGCTTCACTAGATCTTCTTTCGTGCCCAGGTCCGATTCGACGCTCTTCGGGGCCAACACAACTCGCTGGCAAGGACAGAAGATCTTCAGCAAGTCTGCAACTTCGGCAAGTGACTGCTGTATCCGCTCCGTCGTTGCGAGATCCGTTTTGTCATCACCACAAACACTGCCACTTCCAGTGCGGTGGCGATTTTTAAGTGCTCGCGCGTCATGTCTTGCACGCCCACCGACGCATCCACCACCAGCATGGCATAGTCTGGGAATTGTCCCGCAAGCCCCGTCGCCGTGCTCTTGAGATACTTTTTATGGCCGGCCAGGTCACTGAGCGTGATCAAGCTCTCCTGCTTCTTCGGCTGCTGCGTCTCCTCCTCTTCGTCGCTGTCGCCAAAGTCGCAGGTGGCCAGCTCGTCCGTGCACCGAAAGTGGCCGTCCGCTGCAACGGCGATCGTGTGCTCGCTCACACTGGAAGTGCGGCCATTTTCCAGCTCGTGGCGGTGTCGACACACCTGCATCCTGGCCAGGCCCGCGCCGTCGTCCAGACAGCCGCGAGTCAGGACCCCCACCAACGTCGACTTGCCACTCTCAAAGTCTCCTATGACAGACACTTTTAACATTGAAATAAATCGTTAGTTCGTTGTGATGAAGACATTTTTTCAGTAAATACAGTTTGATGAACATACCTCGTAATCTCTTGGTGGGGGTGTGCTCCAGTATCCTGGTCACTTGTATCCGGACGGCCTTGTGCTGGGCGTCACGTCCGACTCGGAACCTCGATAGCGTCATCTCGGCGCGCACCACTCGACACATGCTACGTCATCAGTATAACGCAATCAGTTACAGTTGAAGTTGCCGGCAACTTCAATATTAGCCCACACAACAAAGCAAAATAGTACTCTAGCTAGTACTATGACGAACATACCGAGCGAGAGTACTAACCGACCGCAGCATGGCGTCCTCGTCCAGCCCAAAGGACGCGCCGTTGTCACGCACGCCCAGCTCATAAAGGCCGCACCGCCGCCCTCGTTCAGGCGCCAGTGCATTTGCGTGGTCAGCTGGCGCAGGCGGTCGGGCGCCGGCTCCAGCAGCTGCTGCTTGTACTCGACGTTGCCCTCCTCCACCTCCGCCGGAAGCTGGTCGACCTGGGCAGTCGTCGCTGGAGCAGGCTTGGCGAACTCGGCGCGTACCAGGCGACGCACAGCCGCCAGCCCCACGTCCCCCTGGAGCTCCATAGTACTGTTGTGGTCGTTAGTACTATCGAGGCAGTTTGGGGAATGATGAAGATTCGGTTGAGGCGACCAATGAGAATGGACGGTTGAAGCACCTTCACTCACAAAGGGCGATATCATTGAGCACATGGATACAGTCCAGCAACAGCGAAGATTCTCGTGGACGAGCAGTTTGGCATCTGCTGACAAAAGAAAAAGATGTAGAGTGAGAGAACTGCATTTTCAAGTATATGGATAGAGTTGCTGAGCACTTCTCCAATGAACTTAGATCTAGCTTGGCATGGACATGTATCTGAAAAATATCCATCAAGCCCAGCAGTTTGTCAGCACGGCTGATGGTCGCTGCTCGATGGTCTTCCGATGGGTCTACGCAGAACACATCCAGGATTTTGTGGGGTCGAGCTAGCTGTGCTGAGACGACCAACGAATGAAGTGCATCGGCTTAAGGTCAACTCGTCTGCAGTGAATGGTGCCTTCAGAGCGCGAGTGGATGGCTGGGTAGGTATCGCAAAAATTTGAAGTCGGGCATATGTACCTGCCGATTTGTGTCACTGCTGACTTCCAGATGCCTGTAGTGGCAAGCCTTGCCCACTGCGCCCGGCCGCACAGAACGTGAGGCTACGCTGGCATTGGCGTGGGACAAACACAAGTAAACTTTTGCTGTTGAAGGACTTCAGAGTCTGAAGTTCAGACAGACCAGTTAACGAAGCTGATGAGAGTCTGGGTAGTTTGGAATCTACCTTATAGCGAGCCAGCAATACAATAAGGTTGTTCAAAGCGCCAGCCTGTCTCGTGTGTGTTATCGAGATGCCTTGGTTTTGAATGCCTATGACTGCCAATTATTTTTTGGTTGCCTGTGGCCGCCCGCTACTCTTGGCTGCATTCGGTTGGCTGCAGCTGACCACAGTCACAGTTAAAGATCGGCTGCGGTCAACCATATACTAGCTGTTACCGGTATAGGCATATTATAGTTTTTAGTCCTGCCCGGCATCATTTGTGCATTACTGTGACAAAGTGTCGCTAATAAATACTTATCTGCGGTTGGAATGCGACGTTTTAATGTGAACAACTGCACCTCGGCAGAAAGCCCCGTTGGCCTCCGCAGCATGGCCTCTTCAAAAACCGAGCGACGGTTTTCGATGTCACGAAATGTGCAGCACGAAGTGGCGTTGATCCGACTTGGTATTGTTGCCTTGAGGTGCAATCTGATCTTGCTGACCTCAACACGTCGTCAAGGAGTTGCATCGAGCATATAATATTTATCATGTCGCTAAGCACCGACGAGCCTCGATCCAACACCACCGCGCTGCTGCTACATACCGGTAAGTTATGTAACATAACGCTTGAAGCAAGTCTGGTATTTTTCGCTCGTGCTCTCTCTCGCCAGGAGAAAAAAGAACCCTCTCGATAACTGCCACGTGGAGAGCGATCAACTTGGCATTGCGCGCGAAGGGACGCGAGGCGACCATTGCCGACTCGATCGAGTTCAGTGTGATGTGAACTTCACAGCATACTCGAGATCCCATTCACAGTGTCACTCGACACCAGCTAATGCATACTGAAAGAACAAGTAATCTGTGGTGTCCAAATTGGATAATCCAACAGAAGTCCTGCGATCGGAAACCATGTGACAACAAACGCACGATCTGACGCGCACGCACACAAAACCTCCAAAAATTCAGTTTCAGACTGTTTATCTTGATCTTTCTATCCGCCCATTTCTATCTTCTCGCCAGAAATCATTTAACGAAAAGCAACGCGAGGATGAAGATGCGGCGGCTGCCGGCAGCTCCGCGCGCGCTTCGGCGCCGCAGGTCTCCGCGGACGACTCGACTGTGCGCCTTGGCTCTCCTTGCGCTACTCCTGGCGTCGCCAGTCGCCGCCAACGACGTCGTCACGCCCGAGTCAAAGCGTACGTAATCACGCGGTTAGACACTTTTAAAAGTTCATTTAACCTGACTTCCACTTTTTTTCATTTTAGGCGATGGCAGCATGATGGAGATGGCGGTGACCATAGGTAACTCGCGTGAAGACGTAATTGCGCCCCGCAAGAAGCCCGGCAAGCGCAACAAAACCCATCAAGACCCGGAAGTCGGTACGTCATCCTCCGCCATTGCTTACGGCATCTTTTTAGTGTTTACCACTAAAGATCTCGCCTCCGCCTTCTAGTGCTTACGTATGTGCTTGCGACGGGAACTGCAGAGAGTTTGCTGGCGGACTTTGACAAGGACGGCCACGTGGGCGCCGCGAGATCCAGCAGATCAAGGACAAGCTGCACCACCTGCTGGACACGGACGACAGCGGCGGCCTGGACGTGTCGGAGCTCAAGACGCGCGCGCAATCCGAGCAGGACGTGGACGCCGCACTACGTAAACTGGACCGTGATCATGATGCCGTAATCTCGTGGAAGGAGCTGGACGAGCGCTGGGAGGCCGTGGGCGCCGAGATGACGGTATCCGAGGTGGCGGACTGGGTCGCTTACGCAGTCCAGCTCCCGCAGTACAGTGACGTCTTCCGCGCCAACTCGATCTCGGGGTACACCTTCCCTTGCTCATGGCGAATGACGGCGCCCGATTGGCGGAAATTGGCGTCCACAGCGAGCTGCATCGTCATCAATTGGCCATGTTCTTGCAGATGAAGTATCTTGGAATGGGGAAAAACCGGACGCAGCCGTGTCAAGTGTGTGCACTACCGAGGGGAATACCGGTATCGCCCAGGAGAAACTGTTGCTGCAAGTGGCCTGGATACCGGCGGAAACCGCGCCGCAGCGGTATCAATTGCAACGCCGCAGTCCGGGTGAGGCTGACTGGATGCCGGTATACACTGGTCCGGATACGGAATTCCTGGACGTGGTGCAGCAGGAGCAGCACGTGGTGTACCGGCTCACGACGTGGAATTCCTACGGACGCAGTGCACATACGTTCGTGCGGTGTGATGACGTAGCTGCAACGTCATCCTCGTCGTCCGGGTCGAGGGATTCGCTAATCAGCTCGGGGAAGTCGCGGTCCTCACGCTCGCCTTCCCAGAGCAGACGTAATCGAAGTCCGGAGGGTGAAATTGATGATGATGATGATAATGACGGAGTTTCGTACGACCTGGAAGAGGATCAAGTCGACCACCGAAAAAGTCTATGGATGCTGTTAAAGCAGTACTTTTGGTGGCTGGACGATGCCATCGTCATGCTGCTGGTGGTCATGCTGCCCATTCGTGGCATCATCTATGGCGATGCCGACTCGCTGCTGCGGCTGCTGCGTCGACTGCCGCCCAATATGCCCACGCGCGTGACGGTGGAGGTGGAGGCGAGCAAAACGTCGGTGGAGAGCGCGGCGGCGCGGGTGTCGTGGGAGAAACCGGTGGACAATGGCGTCCCGATCGTGTGCTACACCGTGCGCTGGACGCGAACCAAGACGGAGGAGATGAAGTGGCTCAAGCTGCTAGCGGTGCCCCTGCCCACGACGGTGATCGTGGACAAGCTGCATCACGGCGAGACGTACAAGTTTGTGGTGGAGGCCACGAACCAATTCGGACTCGTGACGAGCTCCAGCCGTTCCACGTACATGGTGCCGGTGCCGGAGCTCAAGGGCAAGCTCCGCCCGCGGCATGCGCCAGAAGCCCATGCGCTCCGCGGCCAGTGCCACGTGTGCCACGATCCGCGCTACAAGAAGAAGGTGCCGTTCACGGCCACGCTGGACCGACGCATCCTGCACTTCTGCTGTCTGTGCGACCGCGAGTTCTGTCATTATCACAAGGGAGAAGTGTACCACACGAAAGCGCTGAGCTGCCCCATTGTCGGTGGTCGCTGCATTTGTATCACATGCAAAGAGAGCCGTCTCCAACGCACGGTCACGTACTGAGTGATCCAGGCTGGAGGCCACTTAACATATTTGTAGAGCGACGCAAAGTCTTCGCTTTGCAACCTTAACCCATAACATATAGTGCACATGAACAGCAAATGCAGCTCCTTCTCAGAAGAATTGATGATGGTCGAGTGGATCAACAGCAAGTGCTCGACCGCTGCGATCTCCTTCGAATAGCAACGTTGAAGTTTTGATAACGTGCTCACCATGGCAACTCATATGGGCCCAGCACGCCACTGGGCATTGCGTGGCAATGACGGGTTGTATGGTCAGAGAGTGGATACCATCCGCA
Organism: Phytophthora constricta; assembly: GCA_011947335.1. Classification (NCBI taxonomy): domain Eukaryota; phylum Oomycota; class Peronosporomycetes; order Peronosporales; family Peronosporaceae; genus Phytophthora; species Phytophthora constricta. The sequence goes on from JAAVTI010001590.1 coordinate 17,151, forward strand.
AGGATGACAGCCTGTCATCGCTGCACGCATTAAGCCTGTCGTGGTCGGATCAGTCTCACTTCAAGTTCGTCGGCATTGGTCTCTCTTATTCGATCACTCTACAATTCACATCGATCCGTGATCGTACCCGCCCCACCAAGTCATGACGAACGAATTTGCGTCCTCTGCTGAGCACTCCTCGGCCAAGTCCAGCGCAGCATCATCTGAGATGCACCGCGATGAATTTTTGCAGTTCATGAGCTTCATGGGGTCTTCTTGCGTGCCGTCGACCATGCTCGACCAGATCGAGTGATCATCGACCCGTTCGCAGAGCCGTTGACTCGACAGATTGCTCCGGAGCTCGCACCGCGCGTGAAAAAGTGGACGAAGGACGTCCCAAATCCTGAAAACTACCTTGCAATTCGGGCTCGGTACCCCGACGACACCATCACGCAGCGAAACCCGTGCATTCGTCAAGTTGTGTTACTGCGCTCTGGACTCGGCACACGAGCGTACCGATTGGAATCGCTCAGCAATTGTCATGTGTTTGAAATCGATGAGAGCGTTGCGCTGTATGAGCACAAGGTGGACGTCCTCGAAGAGTTGAACGCGCCGTTGATTCCTCGCAAACACAACATGATCGTGGCCGACGTGAAGGGTTTCGATTGGGACGAGAAGCTGCTGTCCTGCGGATTCGACTCGAACATCCCAACGTTCTGGGCACTCGAAGGAGTGACCATGTACTTGGAGCGTGCTAGCAATGTCGCTCTTCTCAAGACGATCGATATCCTGTCAGCACCCGGTAGTGAAATCTGGGGAGATGTCGGGGGCCAAGCGTTGACAGAAGGTGGGGCCACAGCTCTGAAGCAAGTGGACGAGCTCAGTCAAGCGGAACTCGGTACGCAGTTGTTTCGAATGGGTGAAGACGACGCCATCCACGGCTTCTTCAGCGAACTCCCATGGGAGCTCTCACTGCAGGCAGACCTGGTGAAGGCAGGCTCTCATTTTGGTCGTCACTGGGAGCCCATTCTGTCGGGAACGAATCAAACTCCAATGGCATTTTCCTTCGTGCACGGTCGAAAACCAAATCGAGAGGCGTCCGGTCATGTCAAGTACACTGACGCCGACAGCTTTCAACAGAACTGTTGACCGAAAAGGGTGTATCATACAATGTGTATGTGATCCAAGTTTGAGTGACAGAAAAGTATAGAGTCATGACCCAAACAACGATAGTTGGGTTAGTTGCTCCACGGTTGGGTGAGCGACCCCACCGAGTACATTTAGGAAAGAGTTATATGTATCCCAATGTGAGCTTTTCTGCTGCAGAGGCGGTGACCCACGCCCACGAGTGCATGGCGTATGCTCGATAAGTATGGCAGGGTGGCTCAAACTTCCACTGTTTGCGCTGGACATTCCATTCTCGATGCTTTACTGGTGGAGCCTCAACATGTCCAAGGATTGCCCGGCGGAGCGCTTCCCATAGCTGACTCGCAGCACAAGCAAATGTATTTCAGACGTACAGGCCGGTGTGCTGGCCACGATCACCACCATCCGTTTGTCGAGGTCAAACGCGGTTGTCGTTCGTCTTGGATGAATGTATGCAAACCAATTGTGCCTCTCACAATTACGGGAGGTGTTGAGGTCGTCACAATCGTTGCCTCTAATCGAGCTTTCGCGTCCTCTCATCCATTTGCCTGTCGAGGTTGAGGTCAAAAGTCTGCTTCAACGTCGAGCCCTGTCTCGTCACGTGTTTACGGTCTCCGTTCCGTGTCTGCGTGTAAACCGATCGAATGGCGGAGGCGCTGTATCGTCTTGGGGACTCTCTGGTGTGGACGCCGACGTCGGCGCCACGTGGGGAGTTCGTGCTGCTTCAGGACTCGCTGGATGCCGGTGGAGCCTTTTTGGTGCACCACTTTGCGTCGCTTTTCCTCAAGGCTGGTCATCGCGTGTGTTTCGTGGCTAGTGCCAATTCCCCAGAGCACTACGCGGCCGTCGGACGCAAACTGGTGCGTGTGTGGACGACATGAAAAATGAATTGGATGACGAGTCTCACGTTGCGAGGTGTGTGGAACTTGAGTGCAGGGTGTGAACTTTGCAGCTTGCCAAGCCAAAATAAAGCTTAAGCTTCTGGATTGGACTGGATTCGGGGCTAGTGATGACGTGGAGACGCATTGGACGACAGTGTTCGACACGCTGAAGACATTTGCCAGCCAGGAGCAAGACGGAGAAGGTGTTTCGATCGTGATCGATGATATCAGTGCACTCAAATGGCGGTTTGGAGACGCCGCTGCGTTGGAATTTGTGCGCTGCTGCAAGACGTTGACGCATGAGAAGAACGTGCGACCTGCTGACTTTGTTTTGGTAGCGATTGTGGTGGAGATTAATGTGCCATGATTGCACTTCTTCGTAGGGTGCTGTTAATGTAGTGCTGCTGAGTCATGTAGACACGGATCTTCCAGCCTCAAGACCACTGGTAAGGATGTCCAGCTGAAGCTAGCTTTGATTACATACTCACTAGGAATGTTTTGCTGTGCTGGTCTGTAGAGCCCGGCCCTTGCTGACATGGCTACGGTGGTGTTGACAACGAAGCCCCTGACAACAGGGTACTCCAAGGACATCCATGGGACGGTAAGGCCTACAAACAAGCTCCCTGTTGCCGCACGAAACTCGATAGCTGGTCGATAAAGAGTGCGAAGGCTAATATTTCATTTTTTGCCGTCTGTGTAGCTTACTGTGTGCCGTCAGAACCGAGGCCTGGCTGGAAACTCGCTCGATGAAGAACCTCCAGCGATTCCGTTCAAGGTGCTCGAAAGCACGATCAAGTGCTTTCACTCAGGCGGCGAAGCACTTCGTTGGGGCTAAAAGATGCAGCGAAGCTGCTTGACCAGAACACTAATCTGCGTTCACTATGAATAGTGCGTCATGCTTCTTGTCAGATAAGAATCACCGCGTTTGATTCTTGCAAAGTGCAGGCTACTTTTGAGTTGGTTCACAGCAAAAGGATGGATGATGTACCGACTAAGTCGAGGGGCAAGTACAGGCAGCTCGCACACATTGGTCGTGGTGCCTATGCAGATGTAAGCGGTCGAGCAAGTTTAGTTCGACGCATGATCGATTTCTTACTTTGATATACCCGATAGGTATTCCTGTGCGAGCATATTGTGAGTGGAGAGCACGTCTGCTTGAAGGAGGTTGACTTGACATTCCGTTCGTCCGGCGAGCGGTAAGCAAGTCCTTGTTTCCTCAGCTTGGATGTTGGTCACTGCCAGCTAATGAATTCTGTTGATGTCCTTATGTGTGTTAACGCGTACATATTGGATAGTGAGCGGTGTCTTAATGAAGTTGCGCTGCTAAAGCAATTGCCTGCACACCCGAACATTGTGGGTCTTCGCGAAGCTTTCTGGGCCCAACCTAATGCATCTGATGAAGTAGGTGCATTGGTTTTGGTACTCGTTCTTGAGCACGCAGATATTGGAGATCTGGAGATGCGTTTAAACGCTGGTGACTCCATGTCAATAGACGAACCAGAAGCACGCCAAATCTTTTCACAACTCGCGCTTGGTGTGAGCCATTTGCATGCTCACCACGTGGTTCACCGGGATATAAAGAGTAGCAACGTGTTTCTCTTTCGCTCAGGGCGTGTTGTTCTCGGAGATTTTGGCACTTCGAAGCTGCTCCAACAAATTGTAGGGTCAGAAGGCGATATCGAAGGGTACGAGTTGCTGTCCACGATTGCAGGCTCACCGTTCTACATGAGCCCGGAGCTTTTGGAGGGAGAGTCCTACGGCTTCGCTACAGATATTTGGTCTCTCGGCTGTGTGCTTTATGAACTTCTTTCAGGAGGACGCCAAGCTTTTGCTGCACCATCGTATCCTGCTGTTGTTTTTCGGATTACACAGGGTGAATATGATCAGCTGGACGCTGCAGTGATTTCTCGTGAAGGCCAAGATCTGCTCATTAAAATGCTGCGAAAGAATCCACACGAGCGCCCTAGCATCCAAGAGGTGCTCCAATCGACCTGGATGCAAAAGAAGGTAGTGATGTGGCATCGAACAGGTTACCGCCGAAAGACCAAACTGGTTTGCAAGAACAACAGGTTGAATCGTACATTCATGTTCAACCGATTGTGATGCTTCCACCTCCAGCACCCGTACAGGCCATAACATGCGCTACGAGATCAACATTGCAGCCACCACACCCAGATCCAAAGAAACAATCTGCAAACTCCTCAATGAGCCTAAAAGTAATCGACAGCGCAACCACCGGGCAGCTTCACCGTGTATCCAGGTATTCTATGAACCGTATTCTCATTTTTCTGTTGACATACTGACTAACATTTCTGCGCTTTGTAGCTAGACTTAAAGCTCCCTCCTCCCCCAGCATTTCCACTGAAACAGCGCTTCTCGACAGCTCCCTCAATTCCATCCAAACACAATATACACAAAGAACGAGGTAGTCTCGTCACAACAAAGGCACCGGCACTCGAAATTCAAGGAGTTCGTATCAAGGCAGCAGCTCGCAAGATAAACTCTAGCTAGAAAGAAAGAAACATTTTCTCTACTCTGATTGCCTGGGGCCTCAGCCTCGATTAATGCAGCAGCAGTCAATAGAGTTTGACACTTTTCAAGTTCAGCATTAGAATGGTTGACTCCTACTGCTGCTGGCTTACTTACAGGCTATGTTGGTAGCTACCTGGTGTTGACGTTTCCACGGCGCAGTCGAATTCAAACGGCCCTTGTTCTGTGTGGTTTTGAAAGCACTGGCAACGAGAGCAGCATACCCGATCGAATCCAGGCTCTTGCGCACATGCGTTTCCGACGACGAAACATTGGTGATCATCACACTAGAGGATGCGTTTTCGCCATCGAGGTAGCACTTGAGCAGCATTGTCAGCTTTGAGTTCCGGTACGGGATATGGTTTGATCCCCGGGATTGAGCTCGGATACATTCCTTCAGCGCAAGCAGCTCGAATTAATCTCACGTGCCTCCTTTCGCTCTTTCGGATTGCGTGCCAATCCTTCGCCCATGTACTCAGCACCAGCAAGATCAACCAGTACGAACATCCCACCACTGCAGCTACTTTTCTCAGTAACGACACGCACCTTCATGGCCTCAACTTGGGCTTGAGCAGCATCTACTTGGGCCTGCAGCTCCTCGAAGCGGTTCATTTCCTCTTGTGTTGGCTCTTCGTTGGACTTTCCGAGTGATCAAGTACTTCTTCGTCTCTATCAAAATGTACAAGTCATCACGAGCCTTCCCGAGAGGAGTGACGCGTGATTGCGCTAAAGCAACTTCTTGCCGAGCTTCAGCTAGTGCTGGAGTCACGATTTCCAGCTCCAGAACTGCGTGTGAGCGACTACTTTGGTTATGCAGCTCCGAGGTCCCTTCAGCTCGAACGCTTCTTCCCTTGCGGATGATGTCAATGGTAGCGTCGGCAGAACCTCCATACTCTGCTTGAAGCGACTGTGTCAGCACTTCGCCATTGGGTGCCATCGTCGTCGCGCTTCGCACGTGAATTGTTCCGTCCGCGTCTTCACGTACGAAACCTGGCTGCCGTTTGTTCAGCAAGTCAAAGACTTGGCCATTATAAAGCTCGTAGAACCGGACTTGGACGAGCAAGACGTCATCGCTGCGTGAAAACAGCCCTTGAACTAACTGTTGACACATGCCAAGTTCCTCACCATAGCCGAAAATCGTGTGCGTCTTGCCACTGTTTGTGTGACCATAAGCAAAGCAGCACGATGTACTGCCAGTCAACATTGCAGGCACCAAGGAACTGATCGCTTGGGCGTACGCCTCGCTGTTCTTCGTCGAGAGAATGCCGGCGAAGTTTTGAAACTTCTTGGTCGCGTTTACCACGTGGATGGCACTGTCTTCGTCGACGACGTACTCGACAACTTTATCATCTTTCTCGGACGTGGCAAGCGGACGCGGACGAAGGAAGACCTTGGTCATTGGAAATGTACAGTCTGTAGCAATGCTGGAGTTGTGGTGAAAGCACAAGTGCGCTCAAAGATGTGCCGACTGGTGGGCAGACACGATAAACATGCATTCCAGGTACGTCACGAGAACTCATAACGACAAACGACGATGGGGACTATACCCACAAACTTTGCTACCAAGACTTCTACATCTATCGCAGCATGCTTCACTTCCGTTGAAGTAGTGGACAACGTTCTCGACTCTATCTCTATGCTTCATAAAGCTCTTCGCCTATAAACGTATTGATGACAGCTACAGAGTCGACTCGAGAGTTCCTGACTGCAGTTGTTGCTGCGTGTATTCCCACAACAGCAGTGCACCACTTACGTGGACGTTGAGTGAACGCACTAGACCGAATTGCGGGATTTCGACGCATAGATCAACGAGTTGCAGCACGTCCACGGGGATGCCTTCCTTCTCACGACCCAACACGACCACCATCTTGCGTGGGAGGGTGTGGTTGGCAAGACTTACACTTGAAGCTGTCTGCTCCACCGCCACGATTGTGTAGCCCTCGCGCTTCCAACGAAGCAGCGCCTGGCGCAGATCGTCCCCCGTCGGTCGGACCTCTTCCAATGGCATCCACTTGTGAGCTGTTGCACTCACAGTCGCGAACGTGGCATCCTGCTCAGTCACGCGCAAATTGGGCACGACAAGCTTCTGTGCGTTGAAGATCTCGCAGGTTCGTGCCAGACCTGCAAGATTTGGGACCTTGTCCACCAAGCTTGCACAGATAATGATCGGTTGTCGTGGACGAGACCGCGCATTCAGGGTGTCACCACGTAGAGCTGCATCGAAATTGGCACGCATCGCAGCGGGTAGTGCGCTATCCTCAAGTAGAAGCGCCGTTGTGTCAATCTTGCGCTGCACCGTTAGTGCCCCGCCTGGTGCTTGGGACTCTGGCAATGCTGGTGCATCGTTCGTCGTCCCGGACAATTGCGCTGGAGGAAAGTTCTCGAGCTGGTACTGCGCGTAGAGCTCGTTCATTGCAGTTTTAAGCTGCTCGCTAAAACGCAAAGCCTCGTCACGTGGCAAAGTTCACCAAATTCGCTTATAAAGCCCGACGATAGCATACCGAGCAACGAGCTCTCGTAGTCTGGATGGAACTCCTCCAATTGACGCGCTTGTCGACGCAGCATGCGCTTGCACTCCTTGTTTTCGCTAAGATAGCGCGCAGTACCCTCTAAGAAGCGTAAGCCCGATACATCGCCATTAGAAGCGAGCTGGAGCTGGTGCACATGACGAGGAAGCACCTTAGCCAACAGGAACTGCGCCAAGACTCTCGTGTATCCGTGTGATGTGTTAAGCCACGGCAGCATTGTTTCCAGCAACTCGCCGTAGTCGAGATCAAGACTATTGTCATCCAGCCCGTGGTTCACGAGATATGCCGACACAAGAAGAAAAGACGCTCCCACTTGTGGCATCAAATTCGCATCACGAAGCATAGGCAGCAAAAGCCCGTCGCTGATATCGCGCGGAACTTCGTCGCTAGCCGCATGCCAAAGAGCTCCATGTAGTAGCGCACACTAGGGAGCTGGGGAACTGCATAGGCGATTTTGAGTGCTGGCAGCAGTGCTTTCAGCTTTGCTGTGTGACGTGCATACTGATAACACAAAGTACCTGCCACGATCGCAATTTCTTGCCAAATCCATCGCTGTTCAGCATATGTTGCTTTTGCCAGTCTGGGCTCACATTGAGTGCTACCAGCCGTGAGAGAAGCGTATCCATTAGTTCTTGAGTCTTCGACGTTGAACTGCTACCTTCGACAGCCACATCGTCCAAAAAGCACAATACTACCAGTCGAACAAATCTGTCTTTGGCTTGGCCCGAGATAGCCGGCTTCTGTGGCTCGCTATCAGCGGTGGCAGGAGTGAAGCCCTCAAAGCCCTTAAAGGGAGCTCCAGAATCAGTCGTTAGCTGTTCTTTCTCGTCAATGAGTGGTTCCTTGTAAAGCAGAAGCTCTACAAGCTCGTCGGAAAAGCGCACAGCTGATGTAGGGTGTGCTCGCCAGGTTTGACACAAGCGGCAAGCTAAGTGAAAGATCACGTTAGGTCGATGCCGCGCACCAAAACGGATGAACTCTCTAATCCAATGCTTCACTGTTAATGTCAGCTCGACGCGCAAAATGAATGCCGGCTGGAACATGCAGGTAATCACAGCTCGGGTCAGCGTGTCAGGCTTAGCCTTGCTGTCATTGTAAGCACTCCAGATCTCCTCCAGAAGAGCATCCAGACGCTCGGTACCGTCAGAACCAGCCGAAATAGGTCCCGCTAATTGTGAGAGAGTGAGTGAAAGCACCTCCACCATTTCAATCAATGCCAGTGGATCCATGCCTGCAGTGGGTAGAGCACTCACGCAGGCATCATGTGTGGCTTGCAGAAGCTCCGTATCGATGAAAGATGATGCCTCGACAGCATAGTGAAGCAGGATCCACTTACTTGCGGCCAAACCGATGGCATATCGCGCATCCGATTTCCCGCTGTATCTTATACTTGTATCGAGTTTAAGCAGGCGAGATATCATGCGTGCACCTTCAAAAGCACGCAGCGAGTCAATGGCGGCAGTGTTAGCCGCCACGATGGACAAGCACTTCGCAGCCAAGGCCAGATCAAAAACCGTTCGATTTGCAGTCATGGACAGCACATTCTTAAGATTCGCACAAAGAGTGTCAAGTGCTTCCATGTCGTGAAGCTCGCCGCCCTCGCTCATCGCGTACGTGCTCATTTGCGAGAGCACATACACTGCCGAGGTCACCGATGCCATAATATCGTCATTGGAATGCATCTCAGTTTTAGCACCTCGAACTTTTGCCTCGGATGAGATTTTATCCAGCCAGTGTCGAACGACAACCATGGCTGTAGCAAAAGGTTTGTACAGCTCAGATACCCGTTGCCCACACCGTAGAAGGTCTTACGCTGGAAAATGAAGGTGAAGCGTGAACATGATGACTGAGAACTGGCGCTGACAAGTTCTTGAACTTGCTCCTCTAGCTTTGCAACTAGAAGCACAAGTCGAGAACCATCGAGCTCGTTTTTAGGAATGTCAGAAATCAATGCGCTTAGCGGCGTGTGCAATGACACCGTCAGACTGATAACTGAATCGTCGTCAAGATACGACTGCGCAGCCTCAGTGACGTGTTCAGCCGTGAAGATCAGCAATCGTGCTAGCTGAATCGGACTCAACACATCGTCCGCACTAGAACTTTCAATTGTCAGATACGAGCGAAGCGCAGAAGTCAAAACCAGCACAAAGCTACTAGATGTGTCGATAGCAGTCGAGCCATTCAACCACGCAAGAAAACGCAAAAGTGACTCCCCGTTGTTGGTCACTAAGCTGCTCGTTGGAAAGACGCTGAGAACTCGTGCCAACCTCGAGATTGAAAGCGCTGGGACAGACACAAAGCCCCCGTAAGCGCCTGGTTTAGAGCCCGAAGCATTTTTGTTCGCATCGCCTGCGAGAAGGATTGCATCGCATGCACGTCCAGAAAGAAGCGCAGCCGATCTACGGCTGCTGAGCTTAATAGCAGCGTTGTGGATGCAGTGGAAGCAGCACGCATGAGGAGAGGAGACTGGAATACTTGGAGCATGCTGAGAAGTGCCTCGGGTGAATGGTTTTCAGCTCCTTCGCCGAAAATTGATCCCTCAATTGCATGGACAAAGTCATCCAGGACATTCTCCTGTTTGCCATTTGCAAGTTGGAACGCAAGAAATGATGCCAAAAATCCAGCTAACAGAGCTTGGAAGCGCGCGCGATGAGCATGCTTATAAAGCACAGGGTCGTTGCATACGCGCAGCACATGTACAAACACGAATTGATGAAAAGCAGAAGCGCATGCAAATGATCCTGTACGGTCAAGATGTTGAGCCGCACACTGCTTTTCCCACGTCTGCCACGCTTGTACACATGATTCCATGAAGTTGGAAAGAAAGAGGCGCTTCACCGCAGGGTTGTCATGAGCAAATAAGCGCACCAGCAAACTTTCCATCCACTCAAAAGTCAGTTGAACGGGCCATTCACCGTTGTCCTCGCTCTTCTCATTTTGAGAAGGAGCGACTGGAATGATTATGTAGCGCGTGAGAAGGCCAGCGACCTGTGGCCAGACCTGCTCAATCAGATGCTGTTCATGGTGCATCTGAATAACTTCGGATGCTGTAAGGAAGTTCTGCCATGTTTCCACCCAATGCAATCTTGGTGTAGAACCATAATTCCTTTTATTCTTTGCCTTGCTTGTCTCTCGAAGAGGCTCCACCAGCAGAGCGCAATGAGAGAAAGCAACCTTGACGATGTGCAATCCTGCTTGCGCAACAATGAGTCGTTGTGGCGCAGAGCAAAGCAGACGATATGCTGCAGTCTTGCATCGGCAATGAGCTCTCGCGGAGCCTTCGGCATGAGAACGCACACTAGATACAGCAATTCCTGGGGAAAATTGATGTACTTGACATGTCTTCCAGCGGAGTGCATGCGTTCAGTGCCATATCCAGTACTCGCTGAGGCATATCAGCAGCATCGTTATCATCGGTAACATTGTGTCTATCAAGAAGAACAGGCACAACATGTACAGCCACAGCACGTAAAAATTGCGGATGCTGTCTCCAATCCATCGTAGCGCGGGTACATATCCCCATCGTAAGCTCCACCAATTCTTTATCAATGGCCAATTTTTTACTGTGTCGCAACAGCAACTCCAACAGACTGCATAGTGATAGGTAACTAATTGTCACATCACTGTAGGCATCATCATCTTCAGTCGCTTGCTTTTCAACACGCTGCATATCTTGGCCAAGAAGCAGGTCCGCGACTCGAGCAAAGAGCCCCATCACCGTCTCCTTACAGTCACTAACAACCAAGTACAGCACTCTCTGCACCATTCCCAATGCTGCGTGATGCAGCGAAGCATAACGCTCGCACTGCAGCACAGGAAGCAGCACCTCGTGTGTCAGCGTTCCTGTCAGCAAACTCCTCGCCACCTCCTCTGAGCTCGACGCACTCTGTAGATACTGGTCGAGTAGCACGGCTGCCGCCACCAGTGCAAAGTGAAATTTCCTCGTCTCCTCTTCATCACTCGGTAGCGGCGTCAACAGCTCCACAAACGCCTTGGCGTCATCCACGAACAGCGTGTCCACCTGCTCAGCACTCAGCGCCAGTCCCGTCGCCACCAGCTCGAACTGCGCTTCGGTCTCCGCAAGATCCAGCTCTCGCTTCCCCTGATGTAAGACTCGAAACCTCTTCCAGCGCGTCCACGCGGCCGTCACAGCCGTCGCCACAGGCGTCAACGTCGCCATGATAACTGGCCGTCAAACGCAATACCAAGCTCTAGCTCTGCGGTCTGTGATTGGAGAACGAGCGAATCCGAACAGATGGTTGGCTGAAAAGCGACCCAGAGCTGCCATTTTCGGCCACTCCATCCATCCATCATGCACTTCTGCCCGTCGTGCGGCAACATCCTGCTCGTGGAGCCCGACGTACGTCTTCTCCGCTGCGATAGCTCTGGCTTGTACGGTCTGCTTGGTCCTTGAAATATTGACGCTTGGTGGGTTTGCTGGTTGCAGTCCGACGGTATGCGCTTCTTCTGCCAGACGTGTCCGTACCTGTTCCAGATCAACGAGAAGGTGGAGAAGAAGGTGCCGCTGCAACGCAAGCAGGTGGATGACGTGCTGGGTGGCGACGAAGCCTGGGAGAATGTCGACCAGACAGAGAGTACGTCTGCGTTGACTTTGCTGGATGGTTGGGGATAGGTTGACTCATTGACGACTGTCCTGGTCTGGTCTGGAACAGCGCGGTGCCCGCACTGCGAGTACAACAAGGCCTACTTCATGCAGATCCAGATCCGGTCGGCCGACGAGCCGTCCACGACATTCTACAAGTGTGTGCAGTGCAAGAAGCAGTGGAACGATTAATCAGGTTCTGCCTCCAACTGCATCGCGCCAATTGAAACATTACCACATGCTTTTCTCCACTTCTCACGAGTTTTGATCTACGGATGACATAGTAGTATTAGTTACTGAGCTGGGATACCTGCTTTGTGGCCGATGTGCTAGCGCCCCATACGTGCAGCACGCTGCGTACGGCGGCAGTTGTCGCAGGTCCGGTTGCACTCCGAGCGGTTGAAGTCTTGCCCGAAGTACTTGATCAGTTGCTGGCGACGACAAGTCGTATCGTCCTCGCAGTACTCGGCCATCGCTCTGAGCTTCTCCAAATGCACCTCTCGGGTCTGCTTTTTCATGCCTTTCGTTGGCATGAAGAGGATATTACGCATCTTGCAGATATCGCGTGGGCTGTAGAACAGGATGCACTGCGACGGCTTGCCATCTCGTCCTGCACGGCCAGCTTCCTGGTAGTAGCCTTCGATGGACTTAGCTACCGAAAAGTGGATCACAAAGCGCACATCCGGCTTGTTGATGCCCATGCCATAGGCGATTGTAGCGCACACAATGCTGAGCTTACCGTTCTGCCAAGCCTCCTGCACCATGTGCCGGTTTGTAGCGGATTGTCCAGCGTGGTAAAAGTCCGCACTAAGCCCTCGGTCGAAGAGATAGTTGGCCACATCCTCGCTGTCTTGCTTTGTCATACAGTAAACGATGCCAACCGCATTAGGTGGGAACGTGGCTGATATCAGGTCGTAGAGCTGCTTCATGGCGTTCTTATCGCCTCCGGACTTGTCCGTCACTTCAAAGCTAAGGTTCTGGCGGTTGAAGCTCATGGAGAAGACGGGGCCTTTCGTAATATGCAGCGATCGCTGCACGCCCTTAATCACCTTGGGCGGTGCAGTAGCAGTCAGCGCCATGAGCGGCACATCGGGGAACGTCTTTTTAAAAGGCCCAGCTGACTGTATTCCGGCCGGAAGTCGTGTCCCCACTGACTCACACAGTGGGCTTCGTCAATGACAAACCTGGCCAGCACGCCGTTCTTGTGCAGCGTCTCCATCAGGTCCATCATCTCCGCGCTCTTGACGATCTTCTCCGGCGTTAAGTACAGCAATTTTAGACTCGGCACGGGTCTTCTCAGCTCCGCCGTGATCGACCTCTTCAACGTCAGCGCCGTCTGGCTGGTCAGGAACGCGGCCGGGATGCCGCACCCAGGGTTCTGTATCAGCGCCGTCACCTGGTCCTGGATCAGCGACAGCAGCGGCGACACCACGATCGTCACGCCTTTGGACAGCACGGCCGGCAGCTGATAGCACAGGCTCTTGCCGCCGCCCGTGGGCATGAGCACGAAGCAGTCCTCGCCTCGCATCGTGGCCTGGATCACCTGTCTCTGGTTCTGCCGGAAGCCCTCGTTCCCAAAGACGGCCTTGTTGGCCCTGGCGATCAGGTCGTTCGGCTCTTTCCGCGTCAGGTCCAGCGTCGAGACGCTCTCCCGCGCGCGTTTCCGGCTGTCCGAGGCCGCCAGCCGGCGTCTGCTCTGCCTGATGAGGTCCAGCGCCGTGTTGGGCTCGCGGTTCTCCGTCTCGTCGCCCGAGTCCTCGTAAAAGTCTCTCCGTCGCTTGGGTTTAGGCTTGGGCGGCTCGTCCAGCGTCAGGTCGATGGCTTGAGCTGGAGCTGGAGCTTGTGGTTGCTGCTTGGCGTAGGCAGAGGCGGGTTGGAAGTGCGAGTCGATGGGCACGAAGCCGCGCGCCTTGGGGCGAGCCACGACGGGCCGCATGGTGCTTGGAGTTGCCGTTTGAATGCGGAATGCGGAATGCGGAAGTGGCAAGCGACCAAAAAGGCTTGGCTACATTCGTGCAACATCACTGCAAGTTTCGCTCGTCCGACTTCATGTTTTGCTTTTTTACTGTTTGTTTTTTCGCAGTTTTAGGCACTTGGCCATTTCTGAATCGGTTTTTGTTGATGAGAGGTGGTCCTCTTGTTTCTTTCCTCGTTCCCTGCCAAAACGAAGGCATCCATATGCAGTTTCCATGTTGGCAATGTATACAGCACCAGCGTCGCCGCTGAATGGACAACAGGTAACACGCAGTCATAACTATCTAAATTCCTCGTTTGCGTCGGTGGGAAGAGAGACTAGCAAATTGCAGCCCCCACAACGGAGGGATAAAGGAGCACTAACGCGGATACTTCCGTTTCTAGACCTCGATACCCATACCAACAGCACCACCAACACGTGGATTTATCTCGACCGAGGTGCTGGCGTCTTCATTTTCATCAGCCAATCCTGAACCACCCACGTAGCCTCCATCCTCTCTCTGTCGATCATCTCCTGGATGTCTTCTGGCAACCATCCGCCGTTCTTTTTGGCCGACTTTGTATAGGTTATCCACTTTGATCACATTCTTCAGCCCCCCACAGTCTCGGCTGCATGTATGTCCACAGCGAACACGGGACCCTTAACGTGGACCAGCGAGCAAATGTGCATCACCACCCTCCCTCAAGGCGGCTGCTTCCGTTCTGTCCTGCGATCAGCAGTCACACCCACTCGTTGGCTTGATGGCTTCAGTTTGTTTTAATGCTTCGTGACATCTTGGACGCATGTTGCAGTGCGTTCAGGTACGTTGCACTGCATGACCAACACTCTGGCGCGTTTCTACTGGCTGAAACTGGTTTCGCAAAATGACTGGTCGATTTGCGTGCATTTGGCAGTCTTCGTGATGGCGCACACGTACGACAGCTGGGGCAGCGCGTGCGAGCGCTTCGCCGACGGCTCCATCTGCCTGGGCGTGGACCTGGGCACCACCAACTCATGTACGTTGAAGCGGGCTCCTTTATCTCCCTGTCCGTGTCTTTTTCCGCTCTCTAACCCCTCGTTTGCGGCTCTGCAGGCGTCGGAATGTGGCATGTGGAGCGCAACCACGTCAAGATCCTCAAGAACCGCGTGGATCGCGGCCGCACCACGCCGTCCGTGGTGCGTTTCAACGCCGAGAGCCAGAGCGTGGACGTGGGCGGCGCGGCGGTGGCGCTGGAGACGGAGGAGCCCGTGGGAACACGGTGCGCTCGGTCAAGCGGCTCATGGGGCAGAAGTTCGACAGCAAGGCCGTGGAGGTGGCCAGGATGTACGCCAGCTACAAGGTCAAGCCCACAGCGCAGGGAAATGTGGCCGTGCAGGTGCAGAGAGCAGGGAAGACGGTGGCTGTTCAGCCGGAAGAGGTCTCGGCCTGCATCTTGGCGGAGCTGAAGGCCTCGGCCGAGGCCTACTTTGACGACGGGAAGAAGCTGGACAATGTGGTGATTACGGTGCCAGCGTACTTTAGTGATTCACAGAGGAAGGCGACGATCACTAGCGCGTCGATGGCGGGATTCAAGGCGGTGCGCTTGCTGAATGAACCGACAGCTGCAGCCATGGCGTACGGACTTTTCCTCTCCGGAACGAAGCTGGTGACGGTGTTTGACTTTGGTGGAGGAACGCTGGACGTGTCGTTTCTGCGTATTGATGATGGAAAGTTTGAGGTGCTGGGCATTGGAGGTGACACGAACCTGGGCGGAGAGGACATCAATAACATCCTGGTAGATCACCTGCTCGAAGTTTTGTACAAGCATCACGACGTGGCCCGCGCTCAGATGACGAAGGTCGACATGGTGCGCTTGAATCGTGAAGTCGAGAAGGCTAAGATCGTGTTGTCGAGCGAGGACTATGCCGACATCACGTTGAGCGATATCGCAGGCATCCCAACGTTCACGTACTCGCTTCTCCGACGCAAATTCGAGCAACTGTGTGATCCCATCTGGAAGAAGTAGGTGAATGTCGCAATCATCGAGAGTGATGAGTAGTAGTCACTCATAGTGGCCGTGTTTACTGTTTATCAGGTGTCTTCGGATTGTTGCGAATGTACTGAAGGAGGCTGAGGTAGAGCCCGCGGACATTGACGAGGTAATCCTCGTCGGAGGATCTACCCGAATTCCCATTTTGCGCACCAAGATTTCGGAGGAATTCAATGGCAAGGTTCGTGGTCAATTGTATTTTGCTGCATACGTTTCACGTTTGTCCGAAGGTGCTTTAGTAGTGTTGCTGTTGCTGACGCTGCTCGAACTTGTTTCAGGAACTCTGTCTGTCCGTTAATGCTGACGAAGTAGTGTGCGAGGGGCCGCTATTCAAGCAGCAATATTGAGCGGAATGGATCAGCGCGTTTTTAGAGATGTGCTGATGATGGACGTGCTTCCGTTGCCTATCGGACTGGAGACCGCGGATGGGTCTATGGAGGTGATCCTACCTAGAAATGCACGTATTCCAACTACAGTGACGAAGTACTTCCAGACGTTTGAAGATGACCAGCGTGGGCTTACTGTCGAGGTCTATGAAGGTGATAATGAGGTTGCCAAAGAGAACGACCATATTTGCTACTTCAACTTTGCACTGCCGCGGGACAAGATTGGCAAGGCAGGCGAATTCGCTCACCCCGTGACATTTACCATGAACGCCAGCGGGATACTGCAGGTGCAGGCCGGTGTCCACCATGACTCAGAGGAAGCTCCAATGTCAAAAACGGCAATTTTCCTTATGGCAGGCTATGTCATCGCACTCTTTTGCTTTTACGTGTTTTTCCGGATCTATTTCGCTGACGAACGAGACGTCACCTCTACATGATTAAACGAGAACAACTTGTTGAAGCTCGAAGTAGATAGACTGGCATAACGGTAAATCCAAAACCTTGCTTTGCTTGTTTCGGTGGACTAAGTGTGTCGAAAACGTTTTAGGTATTCGGAAGTTGAGGACGCCAAATATGTTTGAACCAACCCCCACCGATCAGCACTCGAGTTGCTTGTCTCTGTGGCACTGTCAATTTTGCTGGGGTCAAAGGATGTCGCTACAGCGGGGTGATACTCGTAGTAGAGTTCCACAGCAGCCAATGCTGTTTCCATCCGATTTTCCTCCAACCTAAACGTGACAATCCAGAAAGATCGAGTTAGTTTTATCGGTAAGTAAAAATACAAATTCCACGCATGTCAAAATATGCGGCGCAGACTTACAGCAATGACAACAGATGATCAATATTCGAGCTAGCAGCAAGATATTCCACAAAACCTTGCTCAAACGGAGTTCCGAGGATGCCTGCATAATCTCCTCGTTTTTGGGCCTCCGAAAAGATTTCCTGAACCAGACGGAAGTTATCCGCATGTTCTCCTGTCTCAAGTTCCATCGTAATGTCATTCTGCTCGTCATTAAGAAGGCACAATGTATCCGAAAGTGCATGTAAGACCGGCCTGTACGCCCCAGCCTGAATAATTCTCACCAACGCTTCGAAGCGTGTAGACGGTTTTGGGATCGTCAGTGCGCACTTCACAGCAAAACCGTACAAATCCAGTTGTTGTACGATTGCTTCTCCATCGGGCGCTGCCTCCGCCATTTCGGTCAAATCCCTCAAATGGATAACAAATGCGGGAACATCAATTTGATCCAGAAAGGGACACCTCTGAAGCAAGTCCACCATGCGCTCCAACGCAGAACTCACATCAGAAACTGGAATTCCAGCGAAGCACAGCACCTTGGTAGACGTTCCATCAGTCTCTTGAGTGGATACGCCACTGACAGGACTGCTTGATAGATTGTGTTTAAGCTGTATCATTGGCAACATTAGCACGTCTTCCCACAATTGCTGCCCACACTCCAGTGATCGTATGAATGTTTTCCGGCTGAGTGGCCCCAAAACGTTTGTCAGTGACCGAACCATTTTGAGCTCCTTCATGTTGGACAACACCACCTCCCACAAATCCGGAGCTTCGACTCCAAAGTCGAGCATTAATTCACTAGCACAACGAAGCACCCATGGTTGATGGGGCGGGAATCGACGAAGAAGATTGCGTGTGAGAGCTTCCTTGTCACTTTTAAGCACAAGTGCTATATGGTATGGCGCTCGGTGCTCTTCAAACGCAACCATGTGTGCGCAATGTCTTGTAAAATTCAGCAGCTCCTTGAATAACACATCAGAATTTTCGGCACCATATTTACTTGCCGCATATTGCTCGGCGACTGCGTGGTGTAGCTGGCCTAGCCGCAAAATCACGCGCAGCGCTCGCATTTTTGCTCGGAACGTCACACCCGATCGAGGTCGCAACTCTTTCGCAAAAGAGATGAGGTAGGTTAGCATCTCCTCTCCAGACGCATTGCCCTGTTTCACGCTGGCACTTGCCACGTACAAAATTCTTTGACGAAATCTTCATCAATCTGATGCAGCTTTTCGTCGTCAAGAACGGTAAAAGAATCCTCCTTACCTTCTTCGTTCGAGCTGTTATTTCGCATGTGCACAGCATCTTTAACGAGCCATTCACGAACCAGTTCGAGCCGAAGCTGTGTCTGTGGCAAGTGAAGCAGCTCTGCAATACTGTTGGCAACCAAATGGAGCGTTTCGATGCCCTGGGTGTAAAACCGCAGCGCATATCTCCTATATAGCTCTAGGAACAGCTCCTTGGGTTCCGATACGAGTCCTAGCAGTTTATCTGTCTGCTTGTCGTCAATATTTTCCACAAAGCTTAAGGTATGCGAACTTGCATTTTGAAGAAGCATTTGAACCTTGAGTCGCAAGAGTTTTGTCTCCAGTCGTGCCAGGGCTTCCTGTCCTGCGAAAGAAGTGTTGCAGGAGTCTTCACGCTCAACCTTTCCGGAAACTGCTGCGCTTAGTGCAAACTCGAGTGCTTTTACCTTTTCCTCGCCCAATGGAAAGTTCTCTGCTAGCCATTCTGAAGCAGTCACTCGGCTTTCCGTATCACTTAAGCATTTCAGGATATTTTCAAACGCGCTGAATCGCGCCAGAATAGCACTTCCCTCTTCATGTACCGAAGCATTTTGCTTGAGTTGTGCACTGACCAAGTTCTTGAGTAGGAGCATTTGCAATTCATCTTGCTCCAGTCGAAGAGGTTCAGCAAGTCCAATCAATGCGTTAAGATTGTCCTTGGTCAGATGCTGCGCCAGTACTTTTCTGGGTTTTGCCATCAAATCATGAAAGGAGATCTTTGTTTCATCCACTGTATCCTTAGAGTTTGTGTCCGGCCCACATGAAGCAGCGCCTACACGCAGCACAGACTCTTTGTAAAGACTCCCACTGACCTGTGCCTTTTCCTTTGCTTGGAAAGCAACAAACGCCTTCAAGGTATGAAGAATATCTACACGACGCTCAACCTCTTCTCGTTCAGGGTAGAATGTGTTATCCAGTAGCAACTGGAAAATAAATAGGAGTCGATCATAATCCACACCAGAAACTTTTGGTATGCTTTTCAGTAGCAGCTTCACCAAATGCTGCTCGTGGATGTCCTCGATTACGCCAGCAATTTTATTTTGATACTCGAGATCGTTTTTTGCTGATTCTTGTAGCAAGAGGGACTCCACATAGACGATTGATGGGAATCCATCATCAATCTGGTAGTGACGAGTAAACTCCAGAACAGTGTAAAAGTCGTAATTGCTCCGAGTAATCAAAGTCGGTACAAGTCTGCAAATGTACTCTAAGTCGCGGCGCTCGCTCTGGAAGGCCTTGTGGTTGCACTCAATGCCAAGCAAGCTGAGGTAATGCCACCACCGCGCATTCCCCTCTAGCTCAACGCATTGATGCAAAAAGCGATTTGCTCCCAGGCACGTGCAGCATCAGCACCGATAAATGCCAATTGGCGGAATCGATTGAAATCTTTCGTCACGTTTTCGCGTGAAATTTGCTCCCGAAAGGCATGGAATGCGTTCACTTGCTCCATCGATAGCATCAACCTAGATACATAGAAGTATTAGTTTTGCCATTGGTGTCTAGAGTTATACGTCGACTTACCCCAGTGCCAAATAATTATCCAGCTCCTGCGACTGAAATACAGTGGACAAAAGTTTCCCGAGTTGTGTCTGAACAACACCCACTGCATCATTAGGTAGCGTTCGCATTGTTAACAACATTTGCAGACCAAGCAAGTCTGCCTGCTGATCTACGAGAAACGACACGTAGCGTTTGGATGCAATAGTATCATCGTCATCACTTTCTCGCCCTAAATTTTTGTGCTCAGCAATGGCGAAACGCGTTGCAAACTTCATAGCTTGGTAGCTTGGCAGCACGCAAGCATCCCCTCGAAACCATCGAGGGTACAACCCTTGAATTGTTTCTTTTCGCGAGAAATCAAACTGTGTGAATTCCAGAACATCGTTTACCAGTACAGCATTTTTAGGAGAACCAATGCTTCATCGAACGACTCCACATCGCACACACAGATCGAGTATTTTAGAAGTTCCAAGGAGTACATAGGCGCGTGCAATCGCGCAGCTTGGGTTGGTGTTAATCGTTGGCCGTATGCCCGAGGTGAATCATATATTTCTTTTGCGTGTGTTGCCGTGTAGAATGAGAGCGACATCGCGATGCTCTTGAGTGTCTCTGCGTAATTAAACTTGCGAGTGTTGGTCTGGTAGACGTCCTGATTTGGCGTTTGTGCCAATGCGGTGGAGCTATCTGTTCTGCGAATACCAGTGCCCGATCTTCGTGAAAATAAATCTCGAGAGAATCGAACAGCTTGTAAGATAGATCCACTTCGGGCAGCGTTTTGAGCAATGAGAGACTGGCATGTCCTGGATTCAATGCCTACTGCTGACGCAAATCGATTTAAATCGAAAATAAGACGAGCTCTTGCGTCGTTTTGCTGGAGGCCACCATGATCATTTTCGGGTGAGGGTCGTCTAACGTTACCGCTAGAGACGCATTGTCGCTTTGACGGACACCCTGTTGGCTTGTCCGTACCCCATCCTGCCGCGCGCTTTTTCCCTTTGCCTTTTGTGCTATTTTTGGAACAACAGAAGGAGCAGACTGCAGCAATTCGTCACCGTCACAGGGGTCATTGCCAAACAGAATTTCTGGTTTCATAAGCTGTTTTAACTTCATTTCGCACCGTTCCAGATCCCGGATCATCGATACGGAAAGCAGTACTTCGTAATCCTCTTCAACACGGCACATTCTTTGCAAATCCGTGAGCAGAGCGTCAGACAGCAAGTAAGCTGGATTCTCTGTGTACACAATAACCGCGTCATTCTGGACAGCGATTGCTAACTCTTGCAATGTTCTTAGCTCCCGCAAATAGGCTGCAACGAGTGCCTCCAGCATACGCAGTACGAACGAATGTGATTTACTACCACTTTGAGACTCGGCACTTTTACTGTGACGATCATTAATGGTAGCTTCCATCACCTCAGATTCCATTTCCAGTAAAGCAACACCAAATTCAGTTATTTCTTCTATCAGCGACACGTACATCATCAGATGAGATTCAGGTTCCTGGCGCCTTTTGACTTCTCCAAGTGCCTCTATAGCCAAACTTGTTCGAGAAGTAATCTCCGGAAAATAGTTTGGTGCCCCTGTCTCCGGCCCCGTGCCATAAGAAAAGGATAAAAGATTTTCAGTGAATTGAACTGCCGCTCGATCGCAACGTAGGTCAGTGTAAGCATCCACGAGGCACATAGCATCAGCAAAAGCGGTGGGCTGAGAGATCTGGCTCAAGATGTGCGCTAGCAATCTTGACGCACTCTTTGCATCTGCGATGTCGAACTGTGTTATACCATAGGTCATCAGCATATCTTGAATTTCCATCAAGCGCACGTGCTCTTGGATCTCTTCAAGACGACCCGTGTTCCAGGTCCGGGCACGTTCATTAGCATAGCTCTTCAGTTTTTGGGAATACGGTGGGAGTGCCGATTGCAGCAGCGCTAGGGTAGCATCAGCACGAAGTTCAACATCTGATATTTCATCCAACAGTTCGAGTGCTCGAGCCTCCTCTGGGGACTGTGGTACCTGGTTGGAATCTGCTAGTTCCTTAACGTAGTCGTGAATAACAGGGTCAATGGGAATATTACAGAATTTTAGGTATTTGGACACGTGAGCCTCGACTTCCTTTTTCAATAGCTCAGGTGCTGATACGCGGTCGAGCATACTCATTGCGATCGTCGCCGGAGTTTCGTCTTTGAAAACACGAAGTGAAATCGAGAACTGATGTTCAACAGCAAGGTGTTTAATGTGCCGGAGCGTTTGCCTCAGCAACGCAATGCGAGCAAATGCATCCAGCTGCTGCGGTGTCTCCACGTTGCCCTCATTGTTCACTTGTGGTCCAGAGTAATGCGCCGTAGTCTGTAACTTAAACTCGTAAAAGGAGAAACCTGCACCAGCCACTCCACTCTCGTCATTTTTGAGCAGGTTACATAATCGGATGGCAGCGTCCATATCACCTTTACTTGCAGCGGCTTCTGACCTCTCCAATAGCCAGAGAACCAGATCTATGAGCAGAGACCGATCAGCATCAGGTTCCGTTTTAGAAATCGTTTGAGTTGAAGGCTGCTCAACACGCTGAATCAAAGCCGGGATCACCTCGTTCTGAATCCAATCAGCATAAACAGATACGGGCAGCGAAGCCGGTAGATCCTGCAACAACTTGCAAATGTTGCACACAATCTCATCGTTCACGTGTCGGCCCCAAAGTGTCGCTATTGCCCTCATTGCTCCTCTTTTCATGTAATCTTCAAGCATCTCTAGTATCGGTTTCACCTGGAATGCACGCCATTTTTCCTTGAGGGTTTTCCCGACTGCTCCCGCCGCCGACGTGGAAGAACTGCGCAGTAGCTGAAATGTTGTCCACCTGTAAGACAGCTCATTGATCTCACCGCACCAGCACATGGCACTCGTTGGTAGAGACGACGATGATGAAGCGTTGAATCTGCCAACATTTCCTGCTATTTGAAGCAAGTGCTTCAACAAGATACGAGAATCTTCTTCATTGTCTCCAATACTGGCGATACAAACGTCAACCACTGATTGACATTTCGTCATCATTTCTGGATCAAGGAGAGAAGATACAGGAACGTTCACAAGCGCTTCTGCAATTTTGACTGGGTCTTCATCCTGAGTTGACTCTTCTTTTTCATTTTCAATACGTTGAAAACAATCAGCCTTAAGTATTTCCAGGGTTTCCATGCATGCCAATCGTAATAAGGAGATACCTCGCCGAGTTCGACATGCTACAATCCCTTGGAGTTCACCATTAACGCTGCTTAGAGGATAGCCAATGTTCATGCGCACTGACAGCGCTTGAAGATTGGTGACCAACTCTGTCTTCGAAATAGCGCAAGTACTACCTGCATCCGGCTGATTGGGGTGCGTAACGTGTACTAGTTCTAGCGACACCGTCCGCTTTTCATCATTCAATGAGCGAGCAATACCTACCAGAGAAGCAGATGACTGCCCTTCCGGGTTGGAAACAGACGTGTCCAGTATTGTGAAGTTCCGAACCCCGGAGATCTTTACCTGGGACGACTTGGCTGCGTCACGCCAATTCCACCTATTAATCCATCGCACGGACACTACGTTAGCCCTTAATCCATCACGAGCAGTACGAAAGCTGTCAGCCGCTGTAACCACACCATGACAGCTTTCCTTCGGAAAGCACCATCAGCAACCCACAGCTTTGATCAAAAGCTATCGCTTCGACGGGTGCATGCTCTGAAATCGAATCGCAAATTGATAATCTCTGAGCAGCACAACGACAATTAGCGTACATACAATTTCGCTAACATACCGCTTGACGAACCTTTGTTTCAGGGCAACCATCCTGGTCACTTGGTGGGATTTTCCACACGCTAAAAAATGTGCCATGATTTCCTAGGATCAAATAGTTCGATGATTCATAATGATGAACCTGCAGAAAACAGCGAGAGAGTGTCAAAATGTAACAATCAACGCAATCCAAAAACAAGTCGGCATTTCTACCAGTAAGCAAGACTGAGCGTTCTCGTTCAGAGCACCAACATCGGTCTTCTGAACACCAATGTCCACCAATATCTTGCTCATGTTCGCATCCAGGTCCGATGGATTTTCCACCCTCAGCTTCTCGAATTCTGCCAGTCGTAAATTGTGCAGCCGTAGCATAGTTCCAGACGATACGACCACAAGCAGCTCTTGTGGGCACGCCGAATTGACACCTTCCACTGGCACAAACTTCATGGACGCCACTCTGTCGGGACTGCCTTTTTCCAGCACCGAATAGGCGAAAACTTTCTGCCCATCAACCCGATAGAGACAAATCACGCCTGAAGCGTCTGCAACTGCAAGAAATTCGCCACAGGCACTAAAGGCCATGGCCAGCACCAAATCTTGAGCCGTAATTGTGTAAGAAACCTCCTTGGTCTCCTCATCACTCTCCATCTCTTCTCTGTCTTCGTCCGTAATGTCGATGCTCTCCAACTGTATGTGATGCGATGGAGCTGCCATTTCGTCCGCCACGTCCTTGATTTCGATACTTTTGAGGTCATTGGCCAGCATGGCCACTTTTGAGCCGTAAAATAAGGCCCACTGGCCCTTAAAAGCGTCCTGGATGGGCTCGTAGTGGCGGAGACTCTTAGAGGGAAAAGGGCGGCGGAATAGGAGGCTGATTGAGAGCTCTGCCGGCCCGCTGGCGTCGCTTGGATCTTCGTCGACCTGCGTGGAGACAGTAGGAAGGTGAGAGGACGACCAGAAGTGGGCGAGGGACGTGCAGGATACGTACAGCCATCGCCGACGAAGGTGTCGCTATGACCTTTTTTGAAGATGGCGATTGTGAGGTTGCCAGGTCTTTTATTGTGTAAGGTGACACATAATTTCTGTCGATACCTTAAAAAATGTTAGGACTACAAACGCGCTGATCTAAAACTGTACAAGTAAAGTACAACAACTGCGGTTGTTATCTGGACCACTTAACTCACATTTTCTTGTTTACTTTTCTAAAGGGCGACTGAGCAATGCCATTACACCTACTGTCAGTTCGACAGCAATAACGCGCTAAATGAAAATACCCGTCAAGTTCTGCTCTGGCCAACTTAAGAATCGACACTACCTTTCAATTTGAAAGTTTCAAATACTGGAGCTGCAGCAGTTGATG
Organism: Phytophthora constricta; assembly: GCA_011947335.1. Classification (NCBI taxonomy): domain Eukaryota; phylum Oomycota; class Peronosporomycetes; order Peronosporales; family Peronosporaceae; genus Phytophthora; species Phytophthora constricta. Next base: position 41,894 of record JAAVTI010001590.1, read on the forward strand.
CTCATCACACTGGAATTATCCACACGAGATGCTTCATTCTGTCATGCTCACCACACCGCGTCAAAACCAAGTATGTGGCCCTCCCGTCCGTGGTTTCGCCTTTTGGTGGTTGGCAATCCTCGTTGTTCATCTTGTCACATTCGTCTTCAAAGTCTGCTAGCCAAGCACTTGCCCAATATCGTGTTTTGATCATAGATTGAGATCCTGGTATAGTAGGAGCACCACGACCGACGGCTGGCGGCTCTCCATACTGGTCTGACCTCAACATTATGAGCGGCGTCTCCACCAATTTCAGCATTCCATTTCAGCCTGGACAATCGCTAATACTCATGAATTCATCCGAGGAGAATTGAGATATACTGAGTCAAGCTGTGGAATGCTGAACAATAACGGTCATCGACACAATTAACGAGTAAGACTGATCATTATTTTTCATGGTACACTCTTAAATGCAATTTTCTCCGTTGACACGAAGAGCCGAGTTTCTTTTTGGCGACATTGATAATGCTTTTATATTTTTAAACGGGGTCTTCTTAGTTGGCGAACTTCCACACTTTCGAGGAGATTCAACATCTCACAGTTTTTCTAATGTGTCTGTTGAAGTAAAGGTCGATAATGCACAATTCCAGAGCAATGTTTATGTGTTGCAAGTTTCAGCGAGGATGGTATTGTCGCCGAAGTTTTTCTGTTGTCTTAAGTTGGGGCCCCCGTCGCATTGCAGAACTGCACCAAGGCATTTTCCTGAACAATCCACACAAAATATTACGGACTTCTTCTGCTGCTTCGCCCGAAACAAACGACTTAACATACATTTTTTGCAACATTTTGGTGTTCAACCAAACCATCAGCTTGAAGTAAATGCACAGGGTAAATCCTTAATCGGCTTAATCGGCTGCAGCTGCTTTATCAAACAATGTATCGTGGAACACCTTTCAGTATCGAGTCCAATGACCGTGTCACTTGGACAATGGGTGTCCGGTCGGTCTTTGCTGACATCGTCATGCACGGCAATCCTGATGCGATGCATTCACAAACGACAATTAAGCTGCACGGTAATGCACTAACAAATTTTCGTGGTGGCCTATGTAATCATGGATCTGTGCAGTGTAGTGTCACGCATAACTTGCCTTGACTATGCGAAACTAATTGAGAAGAACTCCTGGAGTTTTGACTTCTAAAAGGTACGCGACCTGAACGGGAACACAAATAGGTAATCAAGGAACCGCATGCTGTCAGTGCATTTTTAGCGTCTGAGATGAAAGAGCTAGACCGAAGTGGTGAATTGCTAGCGCTATGCTACCGCCAACAATGGGAGAAGGCTACCAAGTTTCTGGAAGACGAAAACGTGACGGCCACCACGGTGTCATCGGCGCTGCACCAAGCTGTTGTTGATTCACGCGAGGTTCGTAAAGACACTTTCTTAGCACAACCATGAATGCACTCACCAGGAATAGGCCACACTCAACTCTGTTCATATCTGCATCGATGTAGGAGACGTTGTTGTTCCTGCTCGAGACTGCGCGAAGTGAGCTCTTAAAAGTTAACACTTCGCCACAAAAGGTAAGCTACCCTTCCCAAAGTTAGCAAGCTGCAAGGATAAAGCATTTTGTTGATATTTTCATCTAAAATTGATGTCGACTCGAGCACGAGGGGCTATTACGCACACTTGTCGAGATTCAATGGCTGAATAACAAATGATCCAGTGTGTTCTCACACATAATATGTTTTGTTTGTAGGATGGCAAGACGTTGCTACATCTCGCTCTCGAAGGTGCTAATCTGCGGGTCATCCGGGCGCTTCTGGCCGCAGGTGCAGACGTAGCTGTGCCAGATAAAAGAAATGTGAAGCCTATGGACATCATGACGTGGACGGCTGTAGTGCATCCAGCAATAATGGTGCCGTTGCAGGACGATTTGTTGCATCTTGAACAACGCAACGCCTGCCAACGCGAGTTCACAAAAGCTCTAGATGAGACTACAGATTCAGTGCAATGCAAGGTGCACAACCTTTTGGAACGGGCACAAGAGGCTCAAGAGGGCGTGGCTGCTGCTCGAGCCTTTCGTTCGGAGGTAAATGCACAGATTTGCCGCGCGCAAAATACTGACCGCGACTTGGAAATACAAATTCAAGCCGAGGAGGTGAAGTTGCAATGGATCCGCGATGAAGTAGCTCGGTTGCACACCCAAAACAAATCGGCGGACCTTGAAGTGGCTGAGATTAACAACGAGGCACAAAGACTCATCGATGCAAGCGCTGCATTCCGCGAGATCCACGAGCGTCAGCAGCAAGCTAGGGCCAATGTGGCTGGACAAGTTGCCATTAAGTGTGAGACGGTGAGACTACTTCGGCAATTCCCCAACAATGAGGCGCTGCAGACACGCTCTTTACGGGCATTGGTGGTCATGTGCAAGAAGCCGAAGGTTCGGCACCAGTTGCTTGTCAACGGTATACAGGATGTACTTGTTGCGGTGCTAGAGCAATTTCTAGGTCGCGAAAGCATTCACGTGTCGGTCTGTCAATTGGTCGTGCTGCTTTCAAGTACTGCGAAGGCGATGAAACCATGGCGCAGTCAAGAACTGGTGAAGCTTCTGATTGAATCGTGCAAGTCAATAAAAATCCGGCAAGCTTCGACGATTTTTTCAAATGACATTGGACGTGTTGAAGTGCCTCAAAGAAATACCAGATGTTAATAATATCGACGCGAGGTACGTGACGTCGTAAAAACTGCAACGCAGGATTTACTTGATGCTCGGTCGAACACCTAATAAATAATCGTGTAATGTTACGCTGGCACAAATGTCACTACACTTGAGCATGTTTCTAATTGTTGGGCCAATGGCCAGGGTGCCATGTAACGTGCACATTAACATTTCAACACTATATTTTTTCAGCAATGCTGACACCGAATTGATTATAAATTATATGGCGTAGTGGTGCTTTGCTGTTAAACAGGACCACGCAGCTAGAGACTTGCGGCACTGGCAAGACGGACAAACGAACGACGATCAGTTGCCCACGCGGTCTGATACGCCACAAGAACGCATCACTTACTACAATGAATGACTGGAAGGTAGCCGGTCGTCGACGAAATGGGCGAACGCAGGTAATTTAGAGTGATTGGAATTCATTAGACAAGTACTAAATGACTACATAATGCCCAAAGCAAAAAGTAAAATAATACAATGTCAACATGGATTGTGATCTTTGACTTGCCACGTTCGAAATAAGATCACTGAAATCATTCCCGATATCTGTCCTCAAGTTTGTTATTTTCAATTTGGGTCGACATCGCACACGAAATGGTCTATCCTGTCATGTACACAATTTACGATACCTCTTCAATTCAATTGTGTGATCCAACGTGGGTTCGCCTTCTGGTGGCTGGTCATTCTCACTGTGCACCTCATGACACTCGTCTACAATACTTGCTTCGCCAAGTCTTACTTAATTTTCAATGTGCCGTCCTGAGTTACACACGAGAAAGATACGAAATGGCTCAACTTCTTTAAAACAATCGCTTATCTGCGTATGACACTGACTGTTGTACATGTTGTTCATATTGTGCTGCAACTCTGGGTGTCGAGCATTTTTGACCGCAGGCCCAGTGCTAAATGGTCGAGTTGTACGCTATTGTGTCACGCAGTCGGCCAAATTTCTGAAAGCTTCATTGCCACTACTTGATGCCCTCACTGCTACTGCACTCTCCGGGCTGCTTTTGTGGCCCATGGAGACACAGAAGCGAGGGTTCGCCACCGTAGAGACCGGCAACCTTTATTTGTGCTTCGCGCGAGAATAGCGATCCAGTACCACAGACGCCGCTCGAGCACTGGGACGCCATTGTCGGTCTGAGTGCGATCGCGTCGAAAGCTGTTCAGGTCTGGTACATAGGACCTCGCTCGCTATCTCTTATGGCATTTTTAAGTACTTCAACATGTTCGTCTACAAATGGGTCCTGCAATTGGGTCACACTATAATAAACCTACACCCAAACTCAGTCTGCCCCAACTCTGATGCGCTCCACGGCCAGTCATTCTGCAATTGTCAAGATCAAAGTCACCGTCAAAATGGCCGTCGAGTCCATCGCTGCCGTGCCGCTCGTGGGCAAGAAGCTTATGGCGCGTTTGGGCGGCGTGGCCAACGAGGCGCGGCCGCCGAGGTGTCGGCGTTCGCGCGTCGGCAGATGGAGAAGATGGGCTGGAGCCAGGGCAAAGGCCTGGGCAAGCGCGAGCAGGGCGTCGTGTCGCACGTGAAGGTGAAGCGGCGCGAGGAGCTGCAGGGCGTGGGCGCCGAGAAGGCGGCGGCGCAGGAGCAGCAGAGCCAGTGGTGGTACAACGTGTACGACCGCATGGCCAGCAAGATTCAGGTGGACGCGTCGGACGACGAGCAGCAGAAGAAGCAGAAAAAGAAGCACAAGAAGGACAAGAAGCGGAAGCGGGACAAGGACCAGACGCTGAGAGCTCCGACGGACGAGGAGCTGTTTGCCGCGACTGGCGGAAAGCTGTTCGGACGACGAGCCTACGGGTCTTGCAACGGGAAGTTAAAGAGAGACGAACTGCAGCTGAAAAAGAGGCAGGAGAGTGTGGGGAGTGACACGGACGAGAGTGACAGGCAGAGGAAGAAGGCGAGGAAGGAGAAGAAGAGACTGAAGAAGGAGAAGAAGAGCGAGGACGCGGTATGATGCGCCTGTGATGGGAGGCTCGCTGCTGACGATGTTAAGATAAATGATGCATGTGAACGTTATTTTCTAGCGCTGGGAGAAGCGCTAGTTGTTGGGGCTGCGGTCTGCAGCTCATTTGCTTTCGGGTTTAGGTCTGCGCTTTCCTCCATTAGTCGCCTGCAAGCGTACAAGGCACTGGTGAGTTCGCTAGGACTTTGCTGGCTGCAACCTACAGATGAACGGACGTACCTGAGATCGGGGCTTCGCGCTCCATTTTGGCCAGATAGAAGTTCCCTTGGAAAGTGACAAAGTCCCCGACTTCGACGTAGGTGAGCAGCAGAATTTCGCGAACCTGCGCAGCACTCGCAACCAAAGCTTGCAGTATGGCGGTGTCTTCTGTTAGAGATGCAGCAGCATGTCGTCGAGGGCCGGACACCGTGGAGCGCACAAGCCGTAGTAGGTCTTCATGCTCGGTGATTAATGCACCCGCTGTCTCCCAGAGAGTTACGGCGTCAGGTAGCCGAGTTGAATACCCCAGCGACGAGTATTTGATGGCTAGATCCAGTCGCTCGGTCGTGGACAGCGCCAACTGCTTCCATGCTAGCTCAAAGCGAGTACTCCAGTGAGGACTCATGGGCACAGGGTCCAAGCGAACAACTCCACCTTCGGCGTCTTCGGCGTCAGCAGTAGACATGGCTTCCGCTTCGGCATCGGGGCTGTATCCGTACCATAGCGTCAGAAACTCGACATCCTGCGGTGTCAGCGTACACAGCTGCGTGAGGAGCTCGGTACGTTGGGCTCGAACTGTGCCCTCGCTCTTCACAACGACGGCAATTGCTCCACGTCGGTTTGCCATGCGATGTACTCCACTCAGCAGAAATTTCCACTTCGCTGAAGCTCCTACTCCCTCGCCATCACCGCTGTTCACAACACGTTGACGGCGTAAGTGAACTGGGATTTCAACACTGGGCTCCACGTTTCCACCACCAGGTTGCTTGCTGTCGTCTTCGTCGTCGACGAAATAGCTGGCCGAGGTCAATGAGCTACGGAAGGACAAGTCTACGAGATATTGGAGATCTAAGTGCCGGTGTAGTCCAGCTCGAAAATCTTGGTGGGAGTCATGCGTATAGTCGTATAGCTGACGCACCTCATGGAGTAGTAGCCTGTCATCGGCTGCCGCTGCAACGAGTGCTTGTTGGTGAAAGAGATCGCTTGGAGGTGGTAACGGTCTCTCTGGAGCTACAGCTAGAGAAGCCAACACGAAGGATATCGGAGAGCGCTCCAGCAACACTGATCGTCTGTAGAAACATTCCCATTCACTGTTGGCTCCTGCAGTACGAGGAGCATTTTCACTTGGTGCTGTCGGTGCGGGAGGCGGCAGCTTCATTGAACGCCGTCAGAGGAGAGGAATCGTCCACATGGAAGTGTCGATGACGTTCCAATGCATCCTGCACCTCCTTTGGAATCGGGTATTCCTCTAGGATGCCTTTCGTGGGAGGCAGAGCTCCCAGACGAGTTGACATGATGTAACGAACACGGGGCTCATGAGGCTCGCGTTTTGTAGCTTCTGTGCCAACGTCTTCCACAGCAGTAGGGGCCACGGGTCGATCGCGAAAATGTATCACCTGTTGCTCCTCATCAGCTTCGTTGTTATCTGCAGTCAAGGCTGCAGTGTCATTATACTTCGGGAACTGCACACACAATAGCTGCGATGCGTGGTTGTCGTCATCCTGGTCTTCTTGATTAAGATTATCCCCATAGAGATAACGAGATCTGGCTGCACTGGATCGCCTTCGGGGAATATCTTCGTCTTCACTTACATTTCGTGACCGAGGTGAAATAATGCTGCTGGCCTTGACCCGTGAGTGTCTTGATGATCCGTTAGGTACAGCAACAGAATTCGAGCGATGGCTGTATCGTGGATGACACGCAATTGTTGCAACAATTGGTGTTGCTCTCTCTACTGTGACGTGCAGACTCGCGGCTCGCATCGCCGCTGTAATCTGATGAGTCGTGAACAACCGAAATGTCAGCAGCCGATGATGGTATGCACTAAAACAAGTTTTCCCTCACATTTTCAGTGATTTGTGCTGGCTGCACCTTGCGTTTGGCCTCAACGACCAGTCGACTTTGCAGCAACGTGCCAAGAGTGCCAATTGGCAGCACACCCGAGTTCTCTTGCTGTATCTGAAGCTTTTCCAGACGCTGTTGAAGACTGAGTAGCTTGTCTAATATATCGTCGTGGACGCGCTTGGCTAGCTCTCTGCACCCCCAGTACGAGTTTCGTTAGAATTAATTTGGTGATCTATCTGGCATTAAAGTGCATGACATACTTGTTCTGCTCATCTGTGAATGACGGCTCGTAAGCCCTGTAGCTAATCCACGGCGACAGCAAAGGCATCTGAATTGCATTTCACAACAATCAATCACGCAAATATGAATCAAGAGACGTAGCACAGTGTATATCTCACCTGCTTGAGTTCTTCTTGAGCTAGCTGACGATCCTGCTCTGGAGTTGATGCCGACTGAGATGGACTCGCCGTTCCCCATTGTTTGCAAGTCCTGTTTCTAGCTTATCCAGCTTGCGGCCTAGTATGCCATCGCTTGATCGCCGCTTGTTCATTGTCTGCTCCTGTTGTTTGCTTAGCAAGTGGATAGGGGCAGAGTCGCCGACGCTTCAAATGCAGCAAGACCAAACTAGAAATGTTGCCAAGCACTTCATCATATTTTCTGCTACTGATTCAATTTCTTTACTCGCTGTGAGTTTTGCTCTGGTCTCGAAGAGCTGCGAGCTGAGCACGCAGCAGATGTCGTTCCTTGACGAAAAGTGTGAGCACTGTACCAGCAAAGCAAACGGCTCCAATACCAATGTGTAAAATGTGACGCATCCATGGTGTTGGTCCAGAAACCTCGCCATCCAGAAGCAGGTGCTTCGATGAAGCAGTCATTGCTAAAGACACCAAGAGAGAAACCATCACAAGTCTATTCGGCAGCGATTGTCGCCAAAACACAAGCCCATCGACGACACCTTTAGCGGTCTTGGACTTTGACGTATCAAAATATGAGGCTTGGAACGTCAGGCAATAGAGAATGCGGCAGCCCATATTGACGCAGTTCGCCAAGATAAGTCCGAGTGTTCCCCAGTCCAGAACTTGCATGAATACGAGAGCGCTACACGCATAAATGGCGAAGAACACGCCTAGCAGCTTGTTTAGTCGCATGAGCTGATGATCATCTCCGATGGCGTGCACGACCGCTTCGCAAATTCCGTTCACACCCAGGAATGGGATGTACACGCAGTAGACAGCCAGTGCCGCGCCAACGCCTTGATGAGCTTTTTCAGCTCCGTACAGCAGCAACACTAGTGTGTACGCGTAGCTGGTGCCAAAGCACACAAACACCAGTCCTATCAAGTTCATGAGTTTTAGCAGCACCAGCAGCAGTGTCTTGGCGTCTGCGAGGCTTCGTTTCTTCGTCTCCTCATCGCTCTTGTCGCTGCTCTCCTGCCTCTGTGCAAGAGCGAGCTTGCTGAAAATGGTTTTCGTGGCCTCTTCAATCGGCAAGAACACGATACGCGGCATGAGCGAACCCAGGTTCGACACGAGCCCGTAGACTCCCATGTGCTGCAGCGACGCGAAGCCTGTAAGCACCCACTTATCTCCCTCTGCGAGCAGGTACTTCACTCCACTCTGCACGCCTAGCGGCACCAGCAGCGTCATGAGCTCCTTGTGACACCAACTCGCTCCGTCGTCAGGCTTCCCAGGCAGCAACTGCGTCATCCTCGTCAACGCGAAGCTGTCTCCCTCCGTCGAAACCCCATCGATCCGTCTCCAAAACAACCACGTAAACATCAGCAACAGTGTCGTGGCGTACGCCAACTCGGCAATGCCGTACGCCGTCAAGCCCATTTCGAACGTCACCACTCCGACGTACTGCACCGCTGCTCGAACCAAAAACGCGGCACTCTGCGCCGCCACCTGCCAACTGACCAGCACACTGGCATGTGCCAACACAAACATGGGCTCGGCCAACGCCTCGACCATTGCAGCGCCGCAGTACATTGCTAGAACCGTCGAATAGTCCTGCAACGCCTCGGCCTGCTCCACGGTCTCCGTTAAGCCTGAAAACGCCACCAGCAGCATTGCGACCATCCAACTAATGGCCGTGGACAGCCACGCCACGTTCACCAACTGTTGCAAATGATATTTCCGGCGCTTAACCGCGCTGGGGCCCACGGAATCGAGCGAGGGCATGCGCAAAAACGCCAGTCGGAAGCCGTCGCGGAACAGGAAAATGGACGCGAGTGCCAACTCCAACCGGACGGTCACGGTGCCCGTCACGCTCAGGTGCAGTTTGCGCAGCACGAACGAGTTGGCTGCAAAGGTCACAAGACGCTGCAGGAAGCGGTACGAACCGCCACGCACAGCTCGCGAGAGCACTCCCCGGCGGAGCTCATGCTGCTCTCGAAAATGACGTGGCACGACCGGGCCAAATCGCAGATGGGACTATTTTGGTGCAAAAGACTAAAAATGACCACTTCAACGTCATCGCAAAAGTTAGATCAGGACTCTCTCGAAGTGTTTTCGTTTTCTGGTGGCAAAGCTTGAATTCACCTTATGCGCAACGTACCAATGACGCCCAACATCATGGTGATAACACTGCTATCTTGAAGCAACCGGAACATGCTGTTTAAAAACAACCCGGGTGCAAGCCTCTTATGCCGCAGTCGTGACCTCAACATCGGTCCTTGGTCATTAGGTATTTCACGCAACCTGGATCGAGCACTGCTTATCACCATGACCAAAGCACCTGGGTGAGAGTGCATCTGTCCCCTACCGATTCACGAGGAATTGATAAGGAAGTGATCCTGTCGAGGGGTTCAAAGTTGAGCTCCTCCTCATCCTGGACCGCCATGACATCACGCTTCATCCCACAGTTCTCCAATGTCAACCCCAATGCCAGGACACCACCACTGGTGACCAATGCTCCCCTGGACGACCAGACTATAATCTGCGTGGTCGAGCTCAAGTCGCAACGTCTCCGTCGTTGGAACAATGCTGCAGTCGATATTGGGCAGCGACTTGAAATTGTTGGTGACCGGGTTGGTCGCCACTGCTGCCGTCGCAGCTCTGTAACCGGCCAGGATCAAGGCCCGCAAGGATGTCGGACCGACAAAGCTCCCTCTGGGTATTGATGAACCTGTTCCCGTCCCTTACATGTCCGCAGGTCTACCGATTTTTCGGTTACACCCTTGACATGGTCCGTAATGCCGACCGGTTCCTGGATTGGCTGCTGGAGCTCTGTCAGTCACGGGAGGGCAAACCGTTTTTGCTACATCTACTTGGGAGGAGTGACCTGCTGATCGATGCAGTGCCGGAGCACCATGAGCAGATTCTCAAGACACAGTTCGACAATTTCATCAAGGGTGACCAGTTCTACGAGATGTTGGTGGACGTCGCTGGCCCCAACGTGGTTATCGTTGAAGGAGAGCAATGGAAGTACCAACGCAAGGTGCTGTGAGTCTGTTTAGTGCTCGAGTGTTGAGAGAGCACATGATGCCCATTGTCCAGAAGCACACTCGCGTTCTGCTGGATATCTTCCAAGAAGCTGCGGAACAGCAGAAGTCTCTTGAGCTGGGCGAGCTTATGCACCGCTTCACGCTGGACTCGTTCGCGGAGATCGGCTTTGGTAGCAAGCTGGTCTGAGGTCTGGCGAGGAGCATCCATTCAGGAAGGCGTTGGATGACGCACTCCATTGCAGCAGCACGGCGAATGGTGCCTATGTGGTTGTGGAAAACCAAGCGCTGGCTCAATGTGGGCACGGAGCGGCAGCTTCGAGAGTTTATCGAGGTGATGGATTCGTTAGTCATGGGAATTATCTCAGAAGGAATAGCAAAACACCACGAGCGTGGCCAAGCTGCCAAGAAGAACACCGAGCAGGGGACTGAGCGAGATATCTTCTCCATCATTCTTGACCGCATGAATGCTAATGGTCAGCCTGTTGAGCCCAGTGAAGTTCGCAGTATTGCGTTGCTGTCATTGATTGCCGGGCGAGATACCACGGCAAATGCAGTTAGCTGGATTCTGCACATGCTGCATGAGCATCCGCGTGTCGAACTATTGAAGATGTTGCCTAAGTTGGCAACGTCCAACGACTACATGCCATCGATCGAGGAGCTGCAAGACCTACCATATCTTGAGGCTACAATCAGCGAAACCTTGCGTCTGCTACCGATCTTCCCATACACCAGTCGGCAATGCATTCGAGACACCGTGTTCCCTGACGGGACGTTCATTCGCGCTGGAGCTGTTCTTGGCTTGCCACATTACGTCATGGCACGCTTGACGAGTATTTGGGGTGAAGACGCCGCGGAATTCATTCCTGAACGATTCCTGGACCCAAAGACAGGCGAGGTTCTTGATCTGCCTACTGCTACATCCAGCGCATTTGGAGCTGGGCCTCGCATTTGTGTAGGTCGCCGTCTTGCTACCATGGAGATGAAACTTTTGATTGCCTGCATTGTGGGACACTACCACTTGGTGGAGCTTCCTGATCAAACAGTTCGATATAAGCTGGCGTTGTCTCTGACTATGAAGGACCCGCTGATGGTGAACGTTGAGCGTGCTAACTACGCTGTCGCTGAATCTGCCTAGGTCACGGATCGTGAAACAAGTCAATGTTTGCGCTCCTCTGACTCGCGTCACTCGTACTCGACAGCAGATAAAGCCGTATTCACCGTGAGTTGTGGCTTGAAACTTCGTTACCGCTCATTATCACCAAGTCAGAACTCGAGTCCATGACAGAAACAAAATGCCAGAGCTCTTCGTATTGAAGTAACGAAACACTAATTGCATGGTACAGCAAATTTGCAGACACATTTGACCGCTCTTCAATCCGTGAGACCTTCTTGAGGCTTCCGAGGTGTAAGCCACAACGAGTATCGAAACATGTCTGCGCCTCCTCTTCCAAAGATTGCGCTCAACGCGGACAATTGAGGCAATCGAAATGCTTTTCAACGAACACAACCGGTAGTCATGTTTCAAACTGTTAGCGGTGACAGCTCAAGTAAACCGTTTGTCGGCGATCACCAAGTTTGCACTGAGGTTGCCCAGGACTCCTGGGCCAGGAGTGAATACTGTCAAACGCTTCGGCTTGGACCCCACGAAGTTCGTGGCACGAACTGACGGTCGTTCACAATCGGGGATACGGCCCACCTCCCCAAAAAGTCACATCCGAATTGACCGTCCGAACAACAAGGCATCGCACATCCTGCACCAATTTGTAGCTATCGCAATGCTACAGTCGCTGCTCGGAGACAAGATGGAGCAATATACTCCCGTGGTACCGGGACTTATCGCAGTCGCGGTGGTCGTTGCGCTCTACTGCATTACTAGCACAACCGAACAACTGCCAACTAAGGACGAAGACGAGGATAACAAGCCAAAGCCAAAGCGCGTGCGCTATCTGCCGACAAAGGTGCCGTATTTGGGCAACGCACTGGAACTCCTCAGCAATTCCGAGCGTATGCACGACTGGATCGCCGAGCAAATCGTTCCGCGTGACGGTGAGCCATTCACGCTAAGTCTCCCTGGCAAGGACGACATGATGTTTATTGCCAAGCCGGAGCACATTGAGCAAGTCTTGAAGACGCAGTTCGACAACTTCCCCAAAAGCCAACATATTCACGACGTCTTCTTCGATTTGCTGGGCGACGGCATTGTCATCACCAACGGTGAGGTGTGGAAGCGCCAGCGCCGAGTGCTCGTGAACTTGTTCAGCGCACGCGCACTACGAGAGCACATGACTCCCATTTCACAAAAGTACGTGGTGCAGTTGCGCCAGATTTTCGCCGATGCTGCAGCCTCCAAGAAGCCCATGGACGCTTTCGGGTTGATGCACCGCTACACGCTTGACGTATTCGCAGAGATCGGCTTTGGTACTGAAATGAAGCTGCAGGAAGGACGGTACCAGCCTTTTGCTGAGGCAATCGAGGAGGCCCAGTACATTGTGTCTGCGCGCTTCAAGCAACCAAACGCTTTGTGGAAGCTCAAGCGCTGGCTGAACGTGGGGAGTGAGAAACAGCTTCGTCACGCGGTAAACGTCATTGATGAGCACGTTATGGGCATTGTATCTGATGCTATTGAGCGTCGACGCCTTCGTAACGAAGAAGTCAAGGCTGGAGAAAGTGTGAGACCGGCTGACAAGGACATTGTGTCGATCATCTTGGACTCCATGGAGGCCAACAACCAGATCGTAGACCCCGTTGAGGTGCGTAACATCGCTGCTGCTGCTCTTATCGCAGGCCGAGACACAACTGCTGATGCCCTGGGCTGGTTATTTCACGTCCTGGGTGAAAACCCGCACGTCGAGGCGAAGCTGCGCTCAGAGATTTTGACACACCTGCCCAAACTGGCCTCCGACTTGGAGTACGTGCCTACTGTGGAAGAGCTGAACGAGGTGCCATACCTCGAAGCCACAATCCGTGAGCTGCTACGCATTTTGCCTGCCGGTCCTTTGATTGCTACGCACTGCGTGCAAGACACCGTGTTTCCGGATGGGACTTTTGTGCCCAAGGACACGGACATTGGTATCGCGTTCTACACGACGGGACGTCTTCCAAGTGTGTGGGGAGAGGATGTCTCGGAGTTTAAGCCTGAGCGCTTCCTTGACCCCGAGACAGGGAAGCCGATCAAGGTATCATCATCCAAGTTCTGCGCATTTAGCGCGGGGCCGCGCATTTGTGTGGGCAGAAACTTGGCCTTCCTCGAGATGAAGATCGTGATCGCCAACATCTTGAGCCGCTTCCACCTGGTCCCGGAGCCCGATCAGGACGTTGCCTACACTCAAGGCATCACTCTTGGCATGAAGAACCCGCTCATGATGCGTGTTGTGACAGTAAATGCGGACGAAGCAAGCACTGCAGCGTAAAACTTTCAATTAGTGGAGACGATCGCGCTGAACATCCTCGGTTGTTGGTCAAAGTTGAACTCGTAGGATCCAAATTGAAGTGGTCATTTCATATGCTCCATTCATGTGTTCACCAAGGCTTGGGCAAGGATCGGCTTTGGGCGACGCACGTAGGCACGGAAGAGGAGGTACCTTCACCTTCCGAGGCAATATTCCGTTGGTGCCTACGTGTCTCTACGTGAAGCAAGCGATTGACGACCACGGGATCACTCCATGCGATTTGAGGCCTGGCGTCATGCAATCCCTCGTTCATCTTTGCAGCGAGCATCGCTCGTCCGGTGGGCCTTCTTGGATCGCCACATTCCAATTGACCAGGACGTGTGCACACTTGTGGCCTCATCGAAACGATGCTGCAATCGCTCTTCAAGGACAAGTCCCCGTGGTACCTCTCATCACGGCAGCTGTGCTCGTCACGCTGTTCTGGACTAAGACGTCCCGCACGGTCTCCGATAAGGTCAAGGGTGACAATGTCAAGCGCGCTCATGTTCTACCGTCGACACTGCCACTCCTGGGCAACTCTCTCGAGCTTATCGAAAATGCCGCTCGAATGCACGACTGGGCCGCCGACCAGTTTGCGAAAACGGATGGAGCACCGTTCATCGTCCGTCTGCCTGGCAAAGACGACATGATGTTCATCGCCAAGCCGGAGCACCTGGAGCAGGTGCTGAAAACGCAGTTCGACATCTTCCCCAAGAGCGAGTACATCCACGACGTGTATTGTGATGTGCTAGGCGATGGCATTGTCATCACCAATGGCGCGCAGTGGAAACGCCAGCGCAATGTGGTTGTCGGGCTCTTCAGTGCTCGCGCTCTGCGTGAGCACATGACGCCGCTGGTGCAGAAGTACGCGGTGCAGCTCGTCGACATCCTGGCAAACGCGGCTGCTTCCAACGAGGCACTCGACGTGTTTAACCTGCTGCACCGCTACACGTTTGACGTGTTCGGAGAGATCGGCTTCGGGGCCAAGATGGGCTCCATGGAGGGTAAGTTCCAGCCGTTCGGAGAAGCACTGGACGAGGCTCAGTATCGTGTCAGCCAGCGTTTCAAGCAGCCGATGTCGTGGTGGAAGCTCAAGCGCTTCCTCAACGTGGGCAGTGAGAAGAAGCTGCGTGATGCTATTCGTGTGATCGACGAGCACTTGATGACCATCCTTGCTGATGCCATCGAGCGCCGTCGAGTTAATATCGAGGAGACGAAGGCTGGGCGCCCAGCACGGTTGGCCGATAAAGACATCGTTTCCATTGTGCTGGACACGATGGAGAAAAACAATCAGCCCGTTGACCCCGTCGAAGTGCGTAACATTGCCGTTGCATCAATCATCGCCGGTCGCGATACGACTGCGGATTGCATGGGGTGGTTATTCCACTTGCTCAGCCAGAACCCACGCGTCGAGGCGAAGTTGCGCTCCGAGGTTTTGAGCCACATCCCAAAACTTGGCACGGACAAGCACTACATCCCCTCTACGGAAGAGGTGAGCAGCGTGCCATACCTCGAAGCCACCATTCGCGAGCTGCTGCGTCTATTCCCACCTGGCCCAATGATCTCGACACACTGCATCCAGGACACCACATTTTCGGATGGCACTTTTGTGCCCAAGGGCACAGATATTGGCATTTCCTTTTTCTCGGCTGGACGCCTAACGAGCGTGTGGGGTGAAAATGCCTTGGAGTTTGTGCCGGAGCGATTTATTGACCCCACGACCGGTGACATTATTCAAATGTCAGCGACTAAGTTCTCCGCGTTCAGTGCTGGCCCGCGAATCTGTGTGGGTCAGAACCTGGCCTTCATCGAGACGAAGATCGTCATCGCCAGCATTATCAGCCGCTTCCACATGGTTCCAGAGCCTGACCAAAATGTGTTCTACACGGAGGGTATTTCACTTGGCATGATGGATCCACTAATGATGCGCCTTGAGGCGGTCGAGTCGTCCACTGCAGGCGTCGTAGCGTAGCCTTGAAAGCACAGCAACAAGTAATGACTCTTAATTGAACACTTCATGATCAAGTGTTTTTAATCTTTCCTGCATGAAATACTTACTATGTACGTGGACAAGTGCGCGAAAGCGTAGCAGGAATTCACATGAACTGTTGTCGAGTGCTTTATTTACAAACGTTGCCAAAGTATGCGACCCACAACGCACGATTCGAATCAACAGAACTACTTCATTATCGTTTAGGAACTTAAGTAACATGCAACGAGGAACTGCTTACAGCTCCGTGGCCGTCTTCACGAGCTCCCCGAATTCCTCTTCGCTATGTTCCTTCAGCGAGCGAAACTTGGCATCGATGCAGGTTTCCGAGGCGCGGAAGCGCTGGAGTTTAGGTGTTTGGCCGATAAGACCCTTGATCACCGCAATGTCCTCAATATCAACAAGTCCTGGCACCACTGTCGTACGGAACTCGTGCTTCACACCAGACTTTTTAATGATATCGATCGACTTCTTGAGCAGCTTGGGACGAAGAGCCTTGCCAGCTACCTCCGCGTATCGCTCGGGATTAGCCTTCACGTCCATAGCGACGAAATCAACCAGTTGCTCGTCAAAAACCTTTTTGCAACACGTTCGGGTTGCTACCGTTCGAGTCGAGCTTGACCGTGATACCCTTCTCCTTGGCCAGACGAAGGAACGGAATCAAACCCGACTGGATCGTTGGCTCACCACCGCAGATAACCAAGCTCCTGTGTTCCGTCGAAGCAACGTAGTTCAGAATCGCGTGTGGATCCAGGTCCTCAGGCTTCTCGTTCACCAAGTCGCTGTTGTGGCACCAACCGCACTTGAGGTTGCAGCCCTTGGTAAACAGGATCGACGCCACAGGCTTGCCAGGGAAGTCGGTGTACGTGGTCTTGGTAAACCCACCAATCTGAAAGTCAATCGGCTCGTTCTCAATGGCAGTGTAGATCTTGCGCATGCTGAACTCGACCTTCTTACCGGCGTTCCAATCCGACACAGGTCGGAAGTATCCGACGATGCGAGAGTAAACCAACGATTTTTCACCGCACTGAGGACACTCAAAGTGTTCGCCAGCAAGGTAGCCGTGCGTTCTGCAAACGCTGAAAGTCGGCGTTAGCGTCACGTATGGAATACGATAAGTGCTCGTGATTGACTTGACGAGATCACGCGCCTGTGTCCAGCTTGATAAACGCTCGCCCAGGAAGGCGTGGAAGACGGTTCCACCGGTGTACTCCGTCTGCAGTGATTCCTGGTGGTTCAGGGCCTCAAACAGGTCGTCCGTGGAGTCCACCGGCAGCATGGTTGAGTTGGTGTAGAACTCGGGAAGTTTGGCCTCAGGGAACAGTTCGCTGTCGATCTTGGCCAACTTGTAGCATGTGGACTCGGCCGGAGTGGCCTCCAAGTTGTACAAGTGTTTGGTCTCAAGCTGAATTTCATGCAGCTGGTCCTTGATGTACTGCAGGACGCTGCCAGCAAAGTCCTTGTTGTGGTAAATACCACGACCCAACAAGATGCTGCAAGCCTCGTTCATGCCGATGACACCGATCGTAGAGAAGTGGTTGGCCCAGTAGCTCTTGGCACGCTCGTAAACGCTCTTGAGATAGAATCGCGTGTACGGGTACAGCTCCATATTGGCCTCGATCACCTTCCGCTTGGTCTCGAGCGACTCCTTCGCCACAGCCAGAGTTTCCTTCACGACCTCAAAGAATTTGGGGACGGACTTCGCACGCAGTGCCAGGTTGGGCAAGTTGAGCGTCACCACACCAAGAGAACCGGTGAGAGGCGTGGCACCGAAAATGCCACCCGCACGAGTGTGAAGCTTACGGGTGTCTAGACGTAGGCGACAGCACATGGATCGGAAGTCCGCAGGGTTCAAGTCGGAGTTGATGAAGTTGGCAAAGTACGGCACGCCGTACTTGGCCGTCATCTCCCACATGGGCTTGAAGCGAGGCGACTCCCAGTCGAACTCCTTGGACAGGTTGTAGGTCGGAATGGGGAAGCTGAAGATCGATCCATTGCCGTCTCCCTGAATCATGACCTCCGCGAAGGCCTTGTTGAACATGTCGATCTCCTCCTGGAAATCACCGTACACCCACGTGGGGTGCTGCTTGCCACCGATGATCACCGGCTGCTCGGCAAGGATGCTCGAACAAACCAGGTCCAGTGAGATGTTCGTGAACGGAGCTTGGAACCCACTGCGGGTGGGCACGTTGAGAGAGTACACGAACGACTGGATGAACTTGAAGACGTCGATGTAGCTGAGCTCATCGACGCGAATGAACGGGGCGATGTACGTGTCAAGGTTGGAAAGTGCCTGAGCACCAGCCATCTCACCCTGAAGAGTGAAGAGGAAGTTCACGATCTGGTTCAGGGCGGTGTTGAAGTGCTTGGGTGGACGGCACTGCAGTTTGTTTGGTACGCCACCGAAACCGTGGATCAAGATGTCTTCGGTGCTCCAGCCCGAGCAGTAGGCGCTCAAGTAGCCTAGGTCGTGAATGTGGAATCTGTTCTCCTTGACGTACTCTCGCACCTTTTCCGAGTAGAGCTTGTTGAGCCAGTACTCCTCGACGATGCTCGTGGCAATGTGCTGGCTGAGACCCTGAAGCGAGAACGTCACGTTTGAGTTCTCGGCGGCCTTCCACGTGATCTTGTCCAGGTACTCATCAATGATCGGCGCCGACGCCGTAGCGAGGGCAGTCGACTTGTTCAGGGTCGGCAGACCGGTGGATTTGACTTGAGTCACCTCGGTGAAGACATCCTCGATGACAGAACGCGACGGTGCCATGGTCACTCGATGTGACGGATAGAGCTGCTACGAAAGGAGACGTGTGGTGTTGAAGACGCTAGGCCAAATGAAAAGTGAGGTCGGAGAGCTCACGACTAGTATGCTAGGCTCATGAAGGAGCAAAAGTCGAGTGGCCACCAACTTGGTCGAGCCGCGACTTCTTTGCGGCCTTCATGCCTCTATGTCAGTGCATTCAAGTGTTCCTGCTGAAAATATGGCGCGCTTTCGTGCGCAGCGCACTCGTTTCGGCGCGAGCGCGGGCTTTCGCGGGAACTGTTCAAACTCAAACCGCAATCAGCCTTTTCGCGCTGCGAGCTGGACGATCATGATCGTTTCTCCACGCGGCGACATCAACATGCATTTTTTAACAGTTCGATGCAAAGATGTGAGCGAGGACGCTCCTGAGCAGATCTCGATTGGCCGGCGCCGCCATGTGGTGCGGCAAGAGGTGAGGCCTTAGGGCACACAACCACCTGCGACAGCAACATGACCCGTTAGCTGCATGGCTTGTTGAATCAATGCAATAGTTAATCAACGTACAGTATTCCTTCCTTGCTGAATCAATGCAGATGCCAGATGTACTATTAGCGCTAGATCGATCTCTGCTCTGCCGCCCGCGCTGGTGCTGGAAAGTTTACAATAGGAGCTCGCAGTATTGCAATGCCTCTCGTTTGCACAGAAATGAATTCGTTCATCAATAGATCAGGTTTCCTCTGCCCTTGTCACGCGTTGATGAGACGGTGAAAATTGCTGCGACGCCCATACACTGTATGTAGCATCCAGTGCTGCAATAACTGAGCAACTGCCAGCACCATGGTCATGGACACCGTCGATTTCAAGATTTGTGGATATGTCTGTGTCTAGCCAACTAAGAATGTGGTTGTCGCTGCGGCCCGATATCAGGCATTGGAGAGACTGCGGGCTTCACAAACCTGTCGACGGAAGGGGGAGGGGCTCTTGTCCATACCCAATCCTTGTCGATTTCATACCTGGACTACAGAGATTAGCGCTACAACACACTCCCTAATAACGTTTGTCACTGCGATGGCAAAGTCGTCGCCACGCTTTGGCTTTATGATCGAATGTGGCATCTCTGCTGGTGTTTTCCTTCCTGGTGATGCATGACTTCGGGCCTCTGTCGAAACTCTCTCAGCAAACAATCTGCAACCAATATAGACAATCTTATTTACGCTTACTCAATGCTCCAGTCCCATGTCTGCCAGCAGCTATCCATCGCGTCGACTTCAGCTCCAAATCGCTCGACAAACTGTAGCCATCTGATGCACTTCAACTCGAGCTAAAACATGTAGCCACCCCTGTTCAGCCAATCGCACCGCACAGCAACTTCAGCGAACCTTCTTCAGCTGGTTTGAACCACAGTCTCCTGATACCATTCCTCAACTGTCCATCAAATCTGCGCATTCGTCTACAAGCAGGTCAATATGCTCCCCACAATGCACCGACTGGATGGAGGACGGTCCGCCGCCTCCAACACCCCGTTCGAAAAGACCCGATTGCTCTCTCGCAAGGAAAAGCGCACTTTGAAGCGGTCCACCAAGTCCTCGACCAAGTCAAAAGCCAAGTCTGCTGCAGCTTCAGAGACGCCAAATGAAGAACCGAGCGAACGGATAGCTCCGATCATTGTGGCGACCTCGCAGCAGAGTCGGTTCCACACGGTGACCTTCGACGAGTTCGGGAAAAATGTTTTGCTCAACCAGTTCACTCTTGCCATTGGCACCGCGTCGCCCGACGGGTCGGGGAGCCGACCAACACGGTGGAGCTGCTTCGAGATACGCAGCTAAAGCTCAACTATGGGTCGAGGTATGGACTGGTCGGGCCGAACGGCATCGGCAAGTCGACGTTGCTACAGGCATTGGCGGATGGACTTGTGGAAGGACTGCCAGCGTCGCTGAAGATTCTGTACGTGAACCAGTTGGACTCGTCGTCGTTGACACCGGAATCTGCGAAACTATCGGTACTGCAGACGGTTTTGAGTGCAGATACACGGGTGAGTGAGTTGCAGAGTAAGATTGATATCCTTCAACGCGTGCTGCTGGGCCCGGCTGAGCGTGAAGAGCATGACGGGAAGCAATTTGCATCGCACAAAGCGGAGTTGATGCATGCTCTACTGAGGATTCAGGTGCTGGAGGCAGAGCAAGCACGAGAAGCGGCTAGCAAGACTGCCATCAAGCGAAGTGGCATGCGAGGAAAGAATGCTCGTTTGCGTCTCATTGAGGCGGAGCAGAACGTTGCTGATCTCAACGAGCGCTTGGCGTTTACACTTTCGGGTAATGAAGATGGTGGTGAGCACGAAAGTATAGTTGCTGCGGACGACACAGAGATTCTCCGTGAAATTCACGACAAGATAGAGGAGTTCCAGCAGGCGCTGAAGATACTTGACGAAGCGTCAATGGAGGCCCGAGCCCGTCGTATTCTAGCGAGTATGGGCGTCGACCCAAACAAGCAGGATGCTCCTCTGTCGTCGTTGAGTGGCGGCTGGCAGGTTCGTATTCTTTGGCACGTGTCCTGTTCATGGAGCCCGACTTCTTACTGTTGGATGAGCCAACAAATCACCTCGACATGCCATCAATATTGTGGCTAAAGAACTACCTTCTCACGCTGGACGATGTGCTGGGGAGTCCAGTAACGCTGGTCGTTGTTTCGCACGATCGATTCTTCCTGAATGCTGTAGTTAAGGAAATTGTGTTCTTCCGCGGATACGATAAGATGCTTGCCTACTACGATGGTAACTATGATGCGTTTGAGGAAGCTATGGCTACCAAGCGGCAGTTTAACGCGCGTCAGCAGACCAAATATGACAAGAAAACAGAACAAATGTCAACAATGGTTGCTAAAATCTCGCAGCAAGGAGCTCGCTCCAAGGATGACAAGAAAATGCAGGTTGCTGCGTCAAAGAAGAAGAAGATGGAGCGTATAGGCAACGAGCGTAGTGCAAAGGGTACCCGATTCAAGCTCAATCGCGATCGTGCTGGGTACTTCCTTTCCAATCGCGACCAGGCAGAAGATGATGCGAAATATGATGAGACAGAAGGTGGCAGTAGCGCGGCATGGCGTATCCTGTCCAGCGAACCTCCACAGATCCGGAATATCACGAAGCTGGACAATACAACCATGATTTCGCTCGAAAACATGTCATTCCGATACGACGAGTCTCAAGCTGCCGCGAAAATCACCACTTCGAAACCAAAGATGTCCCTCGTTCTGGAGAATATCACACTCACTATCAATTATGGCGACAAGGTGGTGCTAGTTGGTCGCAACGGCGCAGGAAAAACAACCTTCATGAAGTTACTGAGTCGTGGTCTTAAGCCCAAACGGGGCAAGGTCGAGTACTTCCATGGAGCGCGAATTGCGTCGCTGATGCAGCACAACGTTGAAGACTTAAAGCGCGAGGAGTGGTCACGGAGTCTTACACCCTTGCAATTGTTGCAGTCCCGATTGGAGAAGGATGAAGCTACGCAGTCGATGCCTAATGAGCTGGGAGGCGGACCAAACCCCGCAAGTGACGGGAAGACGCGCGGTCATCTTAGCAGCTTTGGAATTTCCGGTAATACTGCTGTATCGGTTCCCCTTGAGGCTCTTTCCGGAGGACAGTTAGTGCGCGTGGGGCTAGCTTGGGCCACGTTCCCTTATCCTCCGCATGCTCTTCTGCTTGATGAACCTACAAACCACTTGGACATGACCACGATCCAGATTCTAGGCGAGGCGCTGCGCAAGTATCGGGGAGCAGTGGTGCTGATTTCGCACGATTTGCACTTCTTGGACATCCTCACGAATGGTAACCAGCGTGGAGAAGGAGCTGATGTCGACAACAAAGGTGACGAAACGCATGGACGAGTACGTGTCTTCGAAGTGAGCAAGAAGAAGGGTATGGTATCGCTGCTACCACTTGAGAGGGGCGTCGAGGCGTACCGCGAAAAGGAAGAGCGTCTCAATGCGTCACTAGGACGTATATAACCAGGATGCTACTCGTTTGATGGGCAAGTATACACACAAGCAAGGCTGTAGTTGTTTTCAACAAATTGTCAAACAGTATTGTGTTATCATCAAGCGCTTGCTCTTGAACACGGGAGAAGTGACGAGGATTGGTTCGCGTTACTAGCTCAGACCCAAAAGACCACGAATCGAGCGCATTTTTCAGTAAAAATATGGTTGTATATCAACTTCTTGCGAGTATTGGTCAGTCAATTTCACTTCAGGGCATGAAATTCAAGAGCGGCTGGTCAGCATTCTATGCTGCTGTTTCGCTTGGTAGCCGCGATCTTGTGCAGTATCTGCTCATCGATTTTGGATTTAAACCCTCTGGATTTGAGTAGTGACGACAAGCATGAAAAGTTGTATTTGATAACGATGGTGATAGCGAAATGTGCTGGATGCTGTTACAGCACATGAAAAAAGCGAGTGTTTTCAAATCGCTCGGCGATGTTCTACTATGACGTTGCGGCAGCTATTTGGACAAACGACCAGTGTGTATGCCTTTACAGCAATGTGCAATATATCGAGGCTTATGACGGAGACATCAGCGCCACGGTAATGTCTTACGTCCGTACAATAAAATGGAAGAAAAATGGGGTGACCAACCTCGGCAGTAGCTACGTCGAGATCGTCAAGTGGTTTCTTGAAAGGGCAGGCGTAATGCCAATCGAGAAGAGTTCCTGACGATTAAATGTGCTCAAAGCAGAGCATTGCACATGCATTTATAAACACGACCGACAAGAAAATGATGGATTCACAAGTGTCTGTCAGACATGTAGCGAGACCTAAAATATGCAAAGGTTTCGCCATTGTCATGACCTCGTCAGTCTTGTCAGTGCCGTCTGAAACGAACAATTCACTCGCAGCATTTATAGGTGGTTGAATGCAGAATTGTTCTTCTCTGCGCGTCACTTCTTCGTTTAGTATCGAATAGTTGGACATTTCGTTAGCGACAAATGGACTCCGGAGCTGTTGAAAACGAAATCAGCAACATTCGTGTCGACCTATCTGGAAACACTGTCCCAGCAGCATCTCGTAGATGCACGCCCACGCCAAGTCAGTTGAAGACCAAATATTCAAATGCTACTGATTCTCCTTGCATGGTGCCGAGCGTACCGACTGATGACGGGGACCAATCCGAGATGCCAAGGCCTTCTCGACCATCTATTCGAAAAGTAAAGCGCGTCGACAAGGAAGACGATTAATGCGACGATATCACGAATGGAAAAATGAGCATATGTATCTCGGTCGATACTCTGTCGATAAGCTGCTTGCCTATGAAGATTACCAACGACTCGCAAGCCCTCTACGAGTTTTCGCCGTCATCGCACTAACGCCTCTACCCGCCCGCACTAGCTTCCGTTCTCTTACTTGCTGCCATACCGCTCCAAAGTCCGTTGTTAGCTGCATCTGCAAACGTCACGTTTTTGTGCAGTCCTGGTTATCTTTCAGCGTCGTTACCTTCAGCATGCTGTTGTACATGCGTTGTGCACTCGCGTTTCCGCAAAATGTGTATTCCCATCGACAGTGCGTTCTGATTTCAGTTCTGACGGCAGGAGCGAACGAGTTGGTGATGGTGGTTGTCTCGAATCATGTGGCGATTTCCGATTCCTCTTCGTGATATCTTAGGTGGTATTCCCTTTTCTATATTTCTTGCTCTTTTTCACGTGGTGGTTGTTGGCAGCAGCCTTTGTCCTTTTCGTGAGCATCTACGAGCGTATTTTCCGTTGTATTTTGCTCAAGTGTCGAAATTTTTCCTCTTTGAGGGTGTTGCTATTGTTTTCAAGAACGCATCAGTGCTCGGAAAGGTGGTAATTACAGTCGCTTTTCCAGTGCTCAGAGTAGTGCTAAAGGCATGATCCGAAGGTTTTCACACTCCCTTAAAGATATCAGCACAGAGTCGTCGTTCTGTGTGGTTGAAGTGTTTGGGTCGCTTTTCCAAAACGATGTCTTCAATCTGCTCGCTCTCCAATTGCTAGCGGACTCATCATTCTCGTGGATATTATTCGAGGAATCGCGGAGACGCGAATGCATCTTGATCATAAATTTATAGTTGATGGTCGTCAGGCTATGCAAACCGCAATCAAAATCATCGATCATAGTCTTTTTCCAGGAGCCTCAAATTTACGCAAGCGAGATGGCCATCGAGGGATCGATAAGAATACATTACACCGTGGTGTCTCGGTCTCGCTATCAACAACGGATATCGTCAACAAGTCCAAAGAATCTGAAAAACACTCTTTCCCCTTTCGAAAATCAAAAATCGCTTGTTTGCATCAGGCATCCGACCGGATACTGGACATTGGATCAATCCAACTTGTCATGCAAGATCAAGAATTATTTAATAGAACCAATGAGAGTATCCAGCCAACAGAAGTCGTATTAAACACAATTTCGTCCATCAAACCAAAAACGAGAAAGTCCTCTATCGACGATATGGAAATATTCCATCGCCACAATGCCGTAACCCTCTTGCAGACACTGCAGCTCATGTACGCGTCTGAAGTACTGATCTTCGCTGAGTATTCTGAAGTTGCCTGTGCATTTATTTACGGCTTATATTGTCTGGCTGTTTACCACATGCCCAATGCCAAGTATATCCTGCCTTTCAATGGAATGACGGGGGACCAGTTTTGGGAGTCGATCACAAACTCGGCGGTCTACACCATTCTGGAGGAATTTACCATGCTTTCGATGCTTCTACTCATCCGCAAAAGTTTGGTTTATGCTCTTTCTACCAGTTATCATTTATCCTTGAGAAGTACTGGATGAGCGTGCAGGGTAAGATTGTCGGCAGCTTCACACTCATCTTCATTCTTAACATAGTGCACCAAGGAGGTTGGTTGTGCGTTAATCGATGGTCTTGTTAGACCCCATTCCGTATGTATAACTATTGTTTTGTTAACATCAGGGACAGATCTATCACTGAGATTCGACTGGGAGAAGATTTTGAAGGGCCCATGATAGTCATTGTCAGACCAAGTATTACTAGCAGTTGTGGTGTACTTCGCAGTATCTCTTTGCCCAGTCTGTTCACGACACAGTAACAGTAGAATTGTATCATAAAACAGATTTTGTCAGAGAATATAAATTTCTTTCCTCACTGGGTTGCTCAATATCTGAAATCGCAAGTGACATCAATGTACCTCACAGAAAACAAAAACACAACTAAATTCCTCAATATCCCCTGTTTCTTCGTCACCGCTGCTTCATCAGCACAAGACCCGTGTCTTTAGTAAAACAAAGCCTGATACCAAGGCTTCCACCTATTGTTACTGCTGTTCTAGCTCCGCTACTCCTAGGCATCAATTATTCAACTCTTGTGATCGAGAAGCCAAGCGCTTACGTATTCCACTGATGATCCGAAAGTAGCCTTACTTTCGGATGAGATGAATAAAGCCAAGCAATGCTTCGACACCAAGGGCAGCAATTGAGCGAACACCTTCTCATCGGCTGATAGTTCGCAGAAATTCAGGAGCTCGGTACTGAACACGGTTGCTAGGACGCTATCACAACCTCAGTCTTCAACTGTTTTGTTATTGTATTGATATACGCCATTGTCTCTGTGACGTAGGCACCGATTTCTAACTGAATTTCGACTGGGGCAGACACTGGAAGGCGACTTGACCTCGGTTTTTCAAAACCCGCAACAAACAAACTTGGCCTAGTTGCAGTGAACTTCAAGTTAGCAAAAACACGCGAACCTCATTCGCAAATCTGTTTGTCGCTGGTCAATATTTACTCACTATTAAAACTTATTAGTTCTTAAACAGCTTTATACCAATCAATCCATGTAGATACTAATCAAACTAGCCAACGTAGTTACCATCATACACAGAGCCAACCTCTATCTCATCGCAACAACTTCAACAAGCCATTTCGTGGCGATGTCACCATCTTCCGACTCGGTACATTGTCGATGTGATGCACAAGTCAAGTTGACCATGGACCCGAGTTCGCTAATACTACCTCCTCCTGGCAATCGACACGACGAACGCAATCCCCAAACTGCAAAAGCTCGATTGCAACATGTTTGTCGGTCGGTGATCGACTCGACCGGCACCGGATTCGTCTACGGCACCATGTTCGGGTCAGTGCTGGCGGTGGTGGAAGGAATGCGAGCGTCCCCGAGAAAGCAACGATTGCAGGGTGCATTGCACCATGCTAAGGTGTTTGTTCCTGAGACAGCGGGGAGAATTGCAATGGTCACGTGCTTTTTCCGGGTGGCGGCGTCCGGCATCGAGGAGGTTCGGGACAAAGAGATATGTGGAACACGCTGCTAGCTGCACCGATTGCAGGGGCTTTGATGAAGACTAGACATGGTCCAAGAGCGGCGTTAAGTAATGCGTTCGTGTTCGGCAGTTTTGCCGCGGTCGTCGTAGCATTTAACTCGATCGAGAATAGGGTGATGCACGAAAACTCCTCGCCCGACGAGGTGCTCGAGGAGATCGCGTTTGCAGAAGAGTTCGAGTGAAGAATCGAGCTGCTGGGATAAAGACGCGATTTGCGAACATTATTTGCTGGGGTAAAAGCAAAGAAGGTAGAGCAAACATGATCTTGAGCCTGGAAAACCTTATAACGACGATGTTTCCAACGACAGCAATTACCGATGACGACACAAGAAAAATGATATCGAACATTTTAGTTCCAGTCTGCTCTCATTACATAAATGAGATTGCAACGTGATGCCTCCACGTCATCGCTGCTTGAATTGGATAGCGTTGTGATGCCTAACGCTAATAGCTCCCGTGAAATGCAAAAATGTATTTCTAAATACCCCACATCATCCGATAAGAAAACTGCTGACTGAGCAATCGCAAACACAGCTCATGTGGTTTTACAGCTGGTTTGTACCATTACCCAGCCAGTATAAGTCGCAGTATCCCTTGAGTTTTGTCGTTTGCCTGTGCGGTGCCGCTACCATTGTTCATTACCGATGATCGAAACGGGGCCTGGGCCTTTCTCGACAGCGAACCTGGAAAGAAGTGATTTAAGTGATTCGCGGTTTACAATTACTCACTGCCCCACAATCGACCAAATACCCAAGCCAACACTCTCCCGACAAAGTACTTCTAGTGTGCCAGATGTTCCAACAACGCGAACTACTTCTCGTCGACCATTAATTCGTCAAAGATCACTTCGTCAACGCAAAGAAATTTGCTGCGTCGATATCATGCGTGGAAAAATGAACACATGTACCTCGGACGATACTCCATTGAAAAATTGCTAGCATTTGAAGAATACCAGCGACTTGCAAGTCCCATACGTGTCTTTGCCGTCATCGCACTGACCCCACTACCCGCATTAATTGTGGTGCTTCTTCTAGCGGCTATCCCGCTCGAGAGTCCACTGAATCCAGTTTCAGAGAATGCCTCATTTTTCGTGCAATCCTGGCTTTCATTTAGTACCGTGACCTTCAGTATGCTGTTGTATATGCGCTGCGCACTCGCATTACTGCAAATTGTGTGTTCACATTGGGAGTGCGCTCTCATCTCAGTACTGACCGCAGGTGCAAACGAGTTGGTGATCATGTTAGTGTCGGTGATGTGGCGATTCCCGATCCCGCTTCGTGACATCCTTGGCGCTCTTCCATACGCGGGGTTTTTCGTTTTATTTCACGCATTGGTTCTACGCACGCGACTTTGCCACTACTACGTAAAGATGCGCGCGTATTTTCCCCTTTATTTTATTCAGCTGTCCATATTCATTCTCTTTGAGGCAGTTGCTATACTTTTTCCAAAATGGTCCGATGTGGGCGAAGATTTCAATCACAGTAGCATTTCCCGTGTTGCGGACCGTGTTGAAGCACACAATCAGGAGATTCTCGCATGCATTGGAGGTATCAGCACCGAAGGCGCGTTATGCGTTGTTGAAGTCTTCGGGTCGCTTTTTCAAAATGTCTGTCTTCAAAGCTCACGGTCGCTGAGCGTCTGTGGTTTGTTGATTTCGTGCAGGCAATTGTGGAGGTACGAACGTACTTAGATCATAACTTCGTCGTTGACGGGCGCATGACTACTCAAACCGCTGTGAAGATCATCGAAAGCGCACTTTTTCTTGGTGTTACATCTCCAAAGAAAAAGCACGAAGTATTCAAAGGCCCTATGCAATTTTCGCACAAAGGTATTTCACAGTCGTTAACACCCACCTACATATTTTCCCAGGACAATGATCCATCGGGTCCATCTGCGCGCACTCGTAGGACTTCAAAAGTGGCGTGCTTAACTCTTGGTTACGACGAACAACTTGATGTGGGGTCAATTAGCCTTGGTGTCTCGGACCGAGAAATGTTAGCTCGAGTCCCTGCAATCGCTCAATCCTCGAAAGGGCCGCGTGCTTTAACACCTTCGGCTACACGACATTTCCTCTATAGATGACGTAGAAATCTCGCATCGGCATCATGCCAAGCTTCTCACTCAAACGCTACAGTTTATGTACTCCTCGGAGATACTTGTCTTCGCTGAATATTCCGAGTTTGCGTGCGCATTTGTCTACGGACTGTACACACTGTTGGTCTATCACATGCCCTACTTTGTTCTTCATCGGTCTTTCTGAGGAGGATTTCTGTGAATCCGTCACGACTGTATGATCTACGCTGCTCTAGAACGGCTCACGTTCGTGTTCTTTTACACACTCGTCCTCTCAAAATTCGGCTTATCCACGTTCTATCAACTCGCCTTCGTGCTAGAAAAGTACTGGATGAGCGTCGAAGGAAAATTTATCAGCAGTTTGACGCTCATTTTCATCCTTCACACGGTGCATCAAGTTTTTTTTTTTTACCCGGCACTATGGGTTTGATAACCCAACTTACCTGCCTACTGCGTTGTCTCTAGGCAACGACCTCTCGCTGAGATTTGACTGCATTATGAATGTTAGTTCGAACTAAATCGATGATTTGGCCCTGACGATATGCTTAAATCAAAACTTCACACCTTTGTCAAAGGAGTAAATTGATGGTCACAATTCTATTGTCTGGCACGATCAGAACTGGGGGAAAGATTAGCTGGCTGCTCATTTATTTTTGATAGACGACCTGGATGCCTTAGCCAGCATCTGTATTCTTGGTGCAGCTGAAAACGCTTGTTCTTAGGAGCCGAAGTCAACGTTTTCACATCCTCACTCTCCATTTTGCTAAGCAGTCAATCGACAACTACAAACAACAATGTCTGATGAAGAAGGAGACACTTGGACCTGCCCGGCCTGCACTCTCAAAAATGAACTTATTGTCGAAGCGTGTGCAGCATGTGGAGTGACAAGCCCATTAGTCCTCCAAAGTTATGCGGTCGAAGAGCAAGGCTGGGCAGAGGGTGACGATTTAACCGATGTGGAAGGACGACAATCCCAACGTGCCAGTCTGGTGTCCCAAGGCTCGGATAATGCCACACCCCGCGCGGACGCCGAAAACGATACGGATCCGTGGACCCAAGCCGAGTGTGAATGGGCTCACGTGGAAGCTCGCCAAGACTCACGATCGAGGAAGTAGAAGTCGTCGCAACTTATGTTGTCATGACGAAGCTATTAACCTCAACAAAGTATTATTCGCTTATTGCTTTTTGAACTCAGTCGCATCAGTATGTGTATGTTCCAACTATCAACGTGATACTACAAGTCGTCAAGCACTGCATTTGCGATGAAAGTGGCTTGATAGTAGCAAGTTGCTACACCAAATACACTTCGTCCTCATCTTCCTGTTCGAAACATCCAGTCGTAGCCACATTCGAGTACCAAGCACCGGCAGATCGCTGAATGCGCGTGAGTTGCGTGGGAAGCGCCGAATATTCGTCGATGTCGCCCGTGTTATCAGTGAAGTTGACAAAGTACAGTCCACGACGACCGGCGTAGCTGGTCCATTCGAAATCGTCCATGAAGCCCCACACCGTGTAGCCGATGATAGGAATATTTTCCTCGTAGATGGCCTTGTGGACTTGCTCAAGATGTGTGCGATGGTACCAGAGTTGGTCAGGATTGTTGATGGTCTCATTGCCACACCAACCGTTTTCAGTTAGCAAAATGTCGGCATTGGTATCGTGCTCGTGCACAAAACGCATGACCTGGAGGTATCCAGGAGGGTATCCCGAGTCACTGGAGCAGCTTGTAGGATCCATCACGCTGCCGTAGGCATGGCGACTACCTTCTGGGTTACGTGAATCGTCTACGCCGAGATCCGAGGCCCAACCGAGCGTTAAATCGGAGCAGTTCGTCTCCGAGCGTTCCGAATCACAATCTGTGGTGGAGTACGATGCGTAGTAGTTGAACATGAGCATATCGTACGAGTCTTTGACCAAAGTGCTCTGCTCATCCGTGAAATTAGGCAAACGATCGCCTATTCGTTCGCGCATGACTGACGGGTAGTCTCCTGTCGTGAGTGGGCCTAAGAACCAGCCTAAATGAAATTCGTTCTTACGATCAGCAGCTGCAACGTCTTCACTAAACGACTCGTTCAGCGGCACACCCCAGTCAGAATTCACCACCATGCTGATGCGTGCCGAGCTCGAAATGACGCCTTGGTCTCGTAACTCGCGGAACTTCTCAACTGCTGTTGCATGTGACAAAAGCACATTGTGTGCTGCGTCGTAAGCGTTCGTGGTCGAGTTGCCAAGTTGCGGAGGACCGTAGCCATAGGCAAAGCCGGTGAGAATGAAGGAGGCCGGCTCATTAAACGTTGTCCAGAATTCAACGTCCTGCCCGAACTCTTGAAAAATCAGCGTCGCGTAGTCTACGAAGTGGTCGACCATTGCTTCATTAAGCCATCCAGGAGGGTCGAACGCAGATTGCAGCGTAGCCGGTAGGTCCCAATGGTAAAGTGTCAGAATGGGATTGATCCCTTTGACAAGCAGCTCGTCGATCAGTGAGTGGTAAAGGTTAAACCTTCCGGGTTTGCCTGCATGCGCTGCATTGTCTCGTTCCACGACATGGCCCGCGGCCAAGCAATGGAGAAACGGAATGTGCCGTAGCCGTCGATTTTCATGAGTGCAATGTCCGACTCGTAGCGGTTGATGAAATCATCGGCCACATTGGCGCAAGGCACACCATTGGACTCGTCACGACAGAAGTTGTCCCAAATGCTGCGCTCTTTGTTGGTGGCGTTCCAACCACCTTCGACTTGGTAGGATGACGACGCAGTGCCGAAGAGGAAGTCGGCTGGGAAGCACTTGGTCATACCGCTACCATTGCTGGTGTTGGAAGAGTTTGACGTCGTGGGCGTGGAAGTGATAGAAGTGTCGACGCAGGTCTCGGTAGCCAACGACGGGACCGATATCGCGACGATGGAAGCAATCACCAAGGCGCCCAGGACGCGTAGTTGCAACATCGCTCACGAATCAAGTGTGCAGTGAGTAGAGAATTCGTGAATGAGTTTAGGACGTCGAGTGGGGTCCGGTGCTTGGATGAACTTCAATTGGGGTCCAATGCTTGGATGAACTTCAATCCAAAACATAATCAGTGGCACTTCAACGAGCTATCTCAAGCATCGGCAGTAGCACCTCAAGATACCGCAAGTCTTGCTGCATCAGCAAAGCCAACACGCACCAGCACTTGATCTATCAGTGTAACGTCAACAACCAAAAGATGATTGCAAATTCAGTGACAGCAGCCCAAGACCCGCATTAATAGCAGTATGATGAACATGCTCCACACCTTCTATTGCTTTCCACTACTAAAGCAATCAGCCTTGACGCTATCCATAATAGCAAGCCCGCTATGATCGCTTAATCTTCGGCGTCAGCGACTTGCCGTACATGCGGACCAGCGACGCGATCATTGTGAAGGCCGACATGCCCAGGATGGCAGCAGTCTTCCACCACGCTTGATTGTTCGCGCGCGTCACGTCCTCAACTGTGCAACCTTCGGGCAGCATCATGTCATCCACCGGAACGTTTTCACCAGCGATACCCGCAGGACCCTTGCAGCGCTCAAGCAGATCCGATGAGCTCAGCGACAAGAAACCGTAGACAAGCAGACAGATCGTGGCCATTAGGAAGGCGACACGCTTGCCAAACTGAGTCGCATCGAGATGCTGGTCCAGACGCGTGCCGGCGTGGCGATACACCACAACACGCAACTTGGTCACGGTGAAGTCAGCGTGGGTACCTGGTTCTGCGATCGGCAAACAGCAGAGCTCACGTGAAGATGAGACCACCACCTGCCACGTCGGACCGTAGACGTACGTGAGAGAGTGCTGTGTATCGTCAAACAACACAAACTGTCAGCATGAAAAACCCACTAGCAGCCACTTGGAGCGTCTCGACGACCTTCAGTCCCTGGGCGATCTTGGTCTCATTGTCCTGCTCCCCTTCGTAGAAGTTGTACAGCTTCTTGGCTCTGTCGATCACATTCTCCTTCATCTCGTCGTCCATGTCACTCTCGAACACCAAAATTTTCCGCTTGGCGTTGAGCTTCTCACTGTCCTCTGCAATTGCAGCATGTTCCTGTGTGGGTTTTGGTGTGGCTGCAGGTGTGGTGCGATATAGCAGCACTTTCATTTTGCTCTTTTTGCTGTAGAGCACCACACACGCTCCTTTGCGCTGGCAAAAGTTGAAAGATGCACATTTAAAAATAACACATTAGAGAAATTCAATGCAATTGTTGCAATTGCATCCATTGCTGCCTACGTAGCGAAGGTCCACGGCAAAGTCTCCGCCCACGAGAATGTGCCAGCCGGGGCCCAGCGAGGCCTCCAGTCGGTTTTGAAGCTCGGCAGCAAAGTCGCGGATGTTTTGCGTCTTTTGAGCTGCTGCATTCACCGCCTTCTTGGTGGCAGATTGCACGGCCACAGCCACCACGAGCGCCTTGGACACCTTAAAGTCGGCGCCGCAGAATGTCATCAGATAAAGTTGAAAGTTTAAAACTCCCCTCGATACGATTGTGACACGCATCAAGGCCACGCACGCGGTATCGCTTTTGAAGGGGGCGGTACTGTACATGGACCTGCATGATCGTTTTGGTAGTTTGGGCATCTGGATTGCCAATTTGTGTCTCACCAAAACGTTGCAGATTTTGACTGGAGATGCTGACGAAGCAGGCGGATGGTTGGCACTCAAGATGGCTACATCTGTCATGGACTCTGCTGGGTTGGCAATGCTGTTGTGTGCTAGCGGTTGGTAAACACAGGTTGCACTCCGCTCTTTGTGGACGGCCAGCTGTGTGCCGCACAGACTGTGCGTGACTGCACGGCATCGGGTGAGTATGCGAACTCGTCGGGTGGATGCACTGCTGCGCATTTTTACTGTTCAAAAACTGCTGGTCCAGGACACTGGTTGGGCCCAATCTCGCCAGCAGCAAACAACCAGGATGGCGCGATCCCGCCACGTGAAATGCGTCAGTGTAACTGCAAGGACATGGACAAAAATCTCCATTCCTGGATTGACCGGGGCAAGAACCGCTCACTGCATGCACTGCACGTTGCAAGCTGCAATGTTCCTTGTCGGGTAGTGCCATGGCTACAGTCTGATGTTGCAGGAAGGTGCAATGTCTTCTGAACGCGTGCTCGCGCGCTTTCTCCAACGTCGGGCTTTTTTGGCGCGTTGTGCAGAGACGTGTATTTGAAAAGACGCGCCAAACCAGCGTATACAAACATCAAGTCTCCCCGCTAGCTCGCCGACTGATTGGTCCGCCCTTATTTTTCAAACAGCAGCAGCCAAATGCAACAGACATCACTTCACGCTTTCGTCGTCCACTTCCCGATTCTCCAAAAGCCCCACCGCTCTGCTTCTCCAAAATGACTACCGACTCGAAACTCGTCGTCGTCGCACTCGAAGGCTGCCACGGTAACAATACCCAAATCCCATTCCACAAAAGTCATAGCCCGTCCTTCGCAGCCAGTCATTTTCCTAATCGAATTAATCCTTTCAGGCTGTGGCAAGACGGCACTATGTGAGGAGTTTGCAGCGCAGGGCTACGCCGTCCTGGACGAAGCCTTTATGGACATGCCAGCCTACGCACTGCACCCGCAGTCGCTGCTCATGGAGACGTCCTGGGTCTGCTCCTGGTTCGAGCGCGTGCTGCGCCTTGCAGCCCGAGTCAAACCTGGTCACAAGCAGGTTTTCGTGGCGGACCGCTCGCCCTTCAGTGCCGTGCTCTACTCAGCCAACGGCCGCCTATTGGAGCCTGTCATTAAGGCGCAGATGCAGGAGGTGCAGCACTTTGCACACGTGCAGTTCTACACGGTGCACGTGCAGGTGGAGCGGGAGCTGCTCTGGAGCCGCATCGTGGACCGCCTGCAGCGCGAGCCGGAGCGGCTGCGTCTCAATGAGCACAAGCGCGAGTGGATGGAGCACACACTCGCGTTCTATGAGAGTTTCCAGTGGGACCTCACGGTGACTAACAACGAACGCAGCGTGCCAACCATTGCAGACAACATCAGCAAACTGCTGAGTGAGAGAGACGACACATTCCATGCCGTGTACGAGGACAATAAGAGGTTGTCGCCCCACTCGTCCTCCATCAGCAGCACGGACAGCGATTGCGAGAGCGCCGAGGAGCAGGTCGAGTGGAATGCCGTGCCGCGACCTGAAGCGGTCGAGCCGGTGCGCAGCATCATCGCGTTCAACAACGAGTTTTAAAGAGTGTGTACTTTGATATGGAGACGAAGGGGTGACCTCTCTGTCGGACCAAGTTATTACATGTGAGTGCTGCAGGAGTGGCCAACTTTTTTTTAGCAGTGTAATCGCTTATGAACTAGGCAAACTAGGAAACCTTTTTCGTGTCAAGTGAGCGTCTTTAGAGACGCAGGAAGCGACGAGCGTTGGCTCTGGTGATTTTTGCAATCTCCTGCGGGGTGCGACCGAGAGCTGTGGCAACTGCTTGAGCCACTAACGGCATCGCACTGGGCACGTTCGGGTACTGCTTCTTGGCGTCCGTGGGTTCGGCACGCCGGCATTTGGGAAATCCCATGTACGGCGCATCCGTTTCCAGCACCAGTCGGTCCAGAGGCACGTGGCGCACCATCTCGCGCAACTTCTCCCCATGCTTCTTGCAGAAAAATCCAGTGATGCCAATGTACCAGTTCTCTCCTCTCTCGATGTACGTCTTGAGCTCCTTCTCGTTGCCCGTGAAGCAATGCACCACAGCCGGTGGGAAATAGCCACCACATTCCTTGGTCGCCTCATCAATCAACTGCATAAAGTCCTCATGGGCCAGTCGTTCATGCAAGAACAACGGTTTGCGCAGCTCACAAGCCATTGCAAGTTGGGTTTTGAACCATTCCTTCTGAAAACTCTTGTCCGGGAAACTGGGCGAGTAGTCGAGTCCACACTCCCCACTGCACGGACCTCCTCCAATTGCATCAGTCCACGCAAAGTGGATAGCTCTAAAGCTTCAGGACTGGCCCGTGCATTGTACGGATGGACTCCTGCCGTCGGGAAGAGTTTGGTCGGGTGCTGTCGACAAAGCTCAATAGCTCGTTGCGACTCGTCGATCGTAGCGCCAGGCACCAGCATCTCCTTGACCCCAACATTTGCAGCGTTTTGCATCAACACATTGACGCTGTCGCTTAGATCCTCGTGCGTTAAATTGCAGTCGAAGTCGAAGAGCTCCAGCGGTTCCGAAGTCGTGTTTTTGCCATTTTGGCCGATTTCGAAGCCCGCTTATTGTGAGACTTCGTGTGGTGCTTTTCCTTGCTGTGACCGGATGCTTGGTGATGATAATACCACGCGTTGGTGGCGAGTTCGTCGCGTGCGGACGACGGGGAGAAGTCTCGGTCGCCACCATTGAGATGTCGAAATGAGACCGTATACTGAAAATGTTTCTGTGACCGGATGTATCCGACGGGTGTATATTCGTGTGTATAGCAACTTCAACTTGGACGATACCATTTGCGCTCGAGATGGGGATTCAAGCTTGAGAGACTTTAAAGAGAGGTGTTTGTAGAAGATAAATACCAGAGTATTTACTTGTTTTGGCAGGCGTTTATGGCTGTGCGTCGAGGAGTGGTCGACGTTTAGAAAACGCTTGTAAATTTGGCTCAAGAGTCGGTCAACGCTCTCCGAGATGTTCCAAGCAGATGACGACGACGCCGACGATGTTCCTGGCTTTAGCAATATGAGGTGCGATTGATCATCCGTAGCTTGATTGTAACAATGAATGACGTTGGTTATGGTGATCTTCAGAAACTCTGCGTTCAGTGTGGAGGCTATCGAGGCGTCCGTAAACAAACAGGTTTCCAAACTCACTGCTTTTCCTGCCAATGGAGATGTCTGGAGTGTGGATAATTACGAGGATGACGATGGTGATGCTGGTGATGACTCCGAAATCTCAAGTGAAGGATTTGTAAGCCACCAACCGCAGTATCGACAAGTTTTGGTAGCTAAGAAGCTTAAGCTGTTGGAGAAGCAACTGCAGCAGCGAGACAAATGGTACAGCGACTACATGCCGCAAAAAAACAAGCAGACGACACTATTGTTAACCTGAAAAGCGAACTGGAAATTGCTCATCAGGAGCTCGTGTCGGCACAGGAGGAGTGGGAAGAGGAAAAGGAAACGATTTTAAGATTTCGAGGAGCTGGAGGAGGCAATGGCGAAAACAGCACTATGATGCAGCTGAAGTTTGGACTCGGTAAGATTGGAGTAGGGCATGGTGGGTCACGGGCGACAGAATTGGAAGGTCAAAGGCAGCGGGAAATGCGCCAGCAGATGTTGAATGGTGCCGCAGATGCCCAGGAGATGCTGGAGGCTGATCTCGGCGACGGCACAAATCAAGCTGGAGTTCGAGGAATCCGTTTACGGTTGAAAAAGTTTCGGATATTTCTGCGACGTCGGCTGTATCCATTTACGACAGACATCCGACAAATTGAGGCACAATTTGGATCTTCGGTGGCTTCTTACTTCCGCTTTTCAGCTGGATCATTATGACGTTCATAGTCATGGCAATCCCGTGCTTCGTGCTCCTCGTGTTGCATATTCTTTACCTTACCAGACAGGTCAGTTCTATTGGAGTACAAGCTCAGAGAGCGATATTTGATTCATGCGTTTGTGCAAATGCTGGTTGCAGAGTCAAAGCACCGACTGGGTGGCGTTCTCGGGCGTTGCGCCGACTTTCCTCCTATTTCCTGGCTATTTTCCGGACGAATCATTCATGTACTCGGTTCGTATGCCTTGTATGATAATCCTTCTACGCATGAATTTTGAGTTGAAAATACCTAACATTCGTCCCATTAGGTAGTTCTCATCTCGATGGAGATTCTGCTACTGCTCTTTACTCTCCGTAAATGGGTAGCTGAGGATCGCATGGCAAAGACAATTCAAGCCGTTGAGAACGCTAGCGAAAAGTAAGTCAAAACTAAAGAATTTGAGAACGTGAAAGCGATGCTAATGCCATTGATTGTGCAGCCAATATTCAGCAGGATCCTGTTAAATGCTTGGGACTTCTCGCTGACCACCCAGGATGTGCGTTTCTACCGATAGTTGTCATTTTTCTTTAGTGTTAAGCTCACCATATCATGATACTGTTAAATTTATATTCCATTCATTTATATTCCATTCACAGCAAGTCAGCGATCTGAAGGAGACAATCGCAGAGCAAGTAAAGCTGGTCATGGAAGAGGAGAAGCGCGCAGAAACTATAAAAATGCGGACTAAGTACGTCGACTCTGTGTTTGTCTAGTTCTTAATTTTGTCTAACTTAAGTTTTCTCCAGAAAGCAGAAGTATGTTTTGTACGTCCGGCGCTTCGTTGCGTTTATTATCTACATCGCTATCCAAGCTGTAAGCTGGTATCTGATTATTCTGCTTACAACACAGTCGTCGGAACTCCAGCAAGACATTGCTACAAACGCAGCTCTCTTTGCGCCTTACGCCAGCAGCATTGTTCCTGCTGTGGTGACCGTCATCAATTCTATCTTGCCAAAGCTTATCTCATTGCTGACTGCAATTGAAAAGTGGGATGACGTGGGTTTTGCCATTAAAGCGATGGTTACGCGATTGTATCTGGCTAAGGTCCTCAATGTGATCATTCAGCTGTTCTCGCTCGCGCTGCTTCTGGACCCTGTACTGCTCACCTCGACACAGAGTGTGTTGGACTTGGTTACATTTGAAGGATCATCTATCCGCCAAAACATTATGGTGAAGTTCAAGTCAAGTAGCTATGCCTGTAGGGCAGAGCAGGCATCTGCTGGGCTGCTGACACTTGTTGTGACAGACTTCAGCGTCAGTAAAGTGATGGCACTCTCGTCGCCTTTGATTAGTATCGTAGTAAACAAACTAAAATTGCTGTGGCGCCGTCATCGAGAGAAAGAGCCTTGGTCAAGGAAATGAAGGACAAGTCCAGCGCAAAAGTTGTTCCCGAGAATATCCCTCCGCAGATAGAGGTGGTAGATGACAAGGAATTACCAGGTGCAGACGACAATGATCAGTTATTAATATCGACTCCTGCAGCAGTCGACGAAACTTCCTGCACTACGGAAACAAAAGTACGGCCAACAGAAACTTTGTTGACAAAGTCTGAATTTCTCGTCCCACAGAAGATGGTGGCGCTGTTGTATTCTTGCACAATCGCACTAGTGGCAATGCCACTCGCTCCAACGATTGCGCTTGTGGCATTGCTCCTTCATGCAGTAAACTTCAAATTCGACAAATTCATTCTTATGGTAAGTCTCCTGCGATCGATGTGCACTCCAACCCAACCCACTCACTTATAATGTTGTTTATTTTTTCGCTCCCACTGTTAGCATTTGCAGAAGAAGCCGGCAAACCCATGGAGCGCAAAGGATGCCGGCAGCTTTTTTATCAAGTTTTATTTTACCACCGTGCTCATTTTCCTCAGCTTCACGCACTTTTTCCTTCTCAATACACACCTCCCGAAACAGTGCGATCTGCAAGACTCGCTCGAATCTTCGGATGATGCACTATGTGTGGCGAACAGCTACGATGCCATTCAAAAGCTTTGCACTGTCGATCCCATCCATTCATCGGTGCGATTAGTTTAAAGGTTTTGCGCGGCTTGCCTATCTATTCAGTCGAAAACTCACTTGCGTTCTGGTATTTTGCGCGTAGAGCTCGTACTTCATTGATGGTCCGGAGTGTGCCGACGGGTACCCTCGCTGTATATGCGAGTATGCGTGCGGTCCGTTTGTTGAGGTTTCAACAGGATTAACCCCGCTCTTGGACTACATCACGTCGTCCCGTGTAGCATCTGCTCTTTATTCGCTGGTGCTCGACAGCAAATTCGTGCCATGGACATTCCTATTCATGTTTTTGCTGGTCATCTTCTTCCTACGAAATTCCCTCACTGTCTACATTGTAGGTTGTCTTGAAACACAGTGCCTTGTGCTTGCTTGCTGCTGACATCTTTCGTGTTCTTCACAGACGACTACAGTACAGCGTGAACAAATCATCGCACTAACTTTCTCGTCCCTGCGAAGAAAAATCAAGCAGCTTGAGAATCGTCTGCGACTTCAGAAGATGGGCGGCCGTACAAATGAAGCTGACGGGAACGAAAACGCCATCGATCGGTAATGCATGTGAAATCAAATCAATAATTACATTCGTTGAGTCCTTGCGATGAGAAAACTGCGCTAAACTGGTCGCCGAACGGGGCAGACAGACAAAGCACGAAGCTGTCGAACTCAATTACAGTAGTTGAACTACCTGGTGCCAACCAATTAACTCGAGCTGGACGAGTCAGACCCAGATGATGACTCTTCCACTTCGAAGCACGGTAGCATACGCAGGTTCTCGAGGTCATTCAAGGCCTCCATACCCTTGAGGAACTCGGTATTGGCCGTGAGCCAGTCGTCATCTAGAATACCTTCGGTGAAGGTGCTGTACGTGTCCGCCGGATTGTACTGGTAAGCACTCTCAGGATTCAGAGACCACACGAAGCCACCCGCCCAGCCACTTTCTACGATCACCTCCATGCTGAGATCCGTGCAGCGCTTCGTCGTGAGTTCGGGGTGCTTATCCTTGGCGTACAAACCACCGAACTCACCCAGCAGCAGCGCAGAGGAGTTGTCGTCAGCCAAGAAGCCAAACATGTCGGCCATCGTGGCCGTGATACGAGCTTTTAAGGTATCGTCGTCGATCTCCACGTAGTCCGCAATGGCACCGTTGGAGTCCTGGGTGCCACCGTCGTAGAAGTACGACTGAGGGTACACAGCGGGCGTATAGTAGTGTGGCGCATAGACCACCTTGTTCTCCGTACTGAACGTGAGTGGGTAGTCCGCAGCGTCCTGCAGACCACCTCCATACCAGTCATAGTAGTCATAGTCGGTGCCGTCGATCGTAACAGAGTGGTCGGCGTTAATGCCTTCTACGAAGCCCATCCAGTTGGAGCATCCATCCAACATGCGGTTCGCGATCTTCTTGGCTCCTGCGTGGAAGTCCGTGTCTTCACCGTCACCCCACGTGGCTTCCGATGGCTCGTTCTTCACATCAATACCTATGATGTTCCAGTACGTCTCACTGCAGAGGTTCTTCGTGAGCGTATCAATCGCATCCAAGAAGTCGTCCTCCGAGATGTCGTCACTATACCAGAGGCCTCCACTGTCCGTAGACGTCAGCGTGTGCATACTCAGCAGCACGCCGATATTCCTGTACGCCAACACCTTGATGATACTTTTCAGCAGCGACATGTAGTTTTTCACCGAGATCGCGCGGTTCTCAGCCGTGTTGATCAGCGACGTCTCCGGCTCCGGGTTCGTCAGGATCCAGTTCACACAGAGCGGCAGACGCACGGCGTTGAACTTGTTGTCCGCCAAAAAGACGCGATCTGGTACGCCGTGGTGCCGTTCTCCGCGTTGTCCCAAAGTCCCAACGGGATGGCGGTGCCCGTCTCCATGCCGAACCAGTTGATGCCCTTAATGTCCACCGTCACCTCGGTGCCATTGGCGGAGACAGCCACAATGTGGCCGTTCTTGCTCTGGTAGTCGGGTAGTTCACAGCCCATATCCGGATAACTCTTGGGGTTGCCCACCGCTCCGTCATCTGAGACCAAGTCACTGCCGCTGCCACTAGCGCCGCCAGTGATGGCGGACGCACTGGCTTTACGTTTCGCGTAAGATTCTTGGCGGGTGGTGGATGTGTCACTCGTATGTAGAGCAGTGAGCGTGATACCCGCAATTGCTCCACCAACGACGACGACTAGCAAAGGATACCCGGCCACATCTGATAACGGCAACAATGATAACGTCAACAGAAGTTAGTAATTGTCGGCAAGTCAAAACGTTTACGTTGATGTTGATGTTGACGTACCCGGTAGCGGCCTTTGTACTTGTGCTGCGTCTTCTCGAGAAAGCCGGGGCTCGGGTCGCTCACGGCCTCGATGTTGCGGTCGAGTAAACTCCCACGAGTGAACACACCGGCGTTAGCCCCAGCTGCACCCATTGTGCCATTGCCAGAGCCACTGGTGCGTCCAGCATTGGAGTAGGTTGACGCACGAGGCGAGTGGTTAACGGAGCTAAACCTAGTCCCGTTGCCGTTGCCGTTATTGGTGACGTTATTGTTGCCGTTGCCGTTGACAAAACCCGTGTAGGTTTGTGCCTCGGACGGCTCGCGGTAAACCTCGCGCGCCGGCGCCTGCGGGATGAAATCCTGGTCGGGAATGTCGGACGAGTCCTCGCGGTTCATCATGGCGCTGTATTGGAAAGTGGGCGAGTCGAGCATCTCGCTCGACGTCACGAGCGAAGCGAGCGAGTCCACGTCGTCGTCGGGCAAAGGTTCTCGCCGCATAGCCCCGATACGAACTGCAAGTGTAGAGAGCGACTGGGCAGGCAACTGCACGCTGACTCGAGCAAAGTCGAAATGCGGCAACTGCGCGGCGTGCAATTCGGATCCCCCATACAATTCGCAAATCAATCCAGCCAGCAACGGTGAGAAAAAGAACCGGCGAATTTTTGACGATATGGACGAAGCTGAGAGCGGACCACCGTCGCGGACACACCTGGCTTTAACGTACTCGTACTTTAGACGGAGAAACGGATTTGATGGCGACAGACTCAATGCAGGGCTGTAAAACGAGGGGTTGTATCAGCCTATGGTATTGTCAATGACAAAATACAATACCGGGTTTAGTGACCTGATGTACTTTAACCGGTATGCTTCTATTGCATTTTAGTATCGGATACCGTGCTTCTACCGCAGTGTTTGTAATGATGGATGCCACTATTCAATCTATTGATTGGCAACTGACGCGGATAGGGAATCGAAGGATTCTCGATAATGCATAGACCGTCGAGACCATTCAGAAGCCAAGTAAGAAATCCCTCAACTTGATTAATGCTCGTCGTTTGGGTTGGCTTTGTGCAAAATGCATCACTATCCGAACAGCGAAGGAATCTCTATTTCGCTGTCAGGAAGTCGACGCTGTGATATCGTTTGGCTCCATGGAGCGCTGCAGCCGCCGGCCCGCCGCCATTGACGCTTTGCAACCGAAATTAGCCATCACTTCTATGCCGAATCGCACTGCTGATACAGGCGCGTGAAACGCACTGTCCACATGTCCGAGTGTCCAACAGGCCCTGCAGATGGCAGGCGTCGTGCGACTCGATGAAGGATCTCACATATGTCGCCCGAGCTGGCGGGCGGGTTATATCCGATGCCGTGCAATGTGTGCCGAGCGGAGACCTGTCTGTCTTCGTCTAGCAGTTCAGGAAAACATTGCACTGCAACGAACCCAAATAGTGATGGATAAAACTTTAACCGTGGCGCATTACCTGCGAGAAGCTTCCATTCGGCCTCCGCGTTGCTTGTGAATGGAAATAATGCTCCGTCGTCCACAATCAGTTAATTTAAAGTGAGCCCAACAACATTGCCTGCGACTAACAAAAACGTTATCGCCGCTGCGTTCGTGCAGTGAGGGTTCTCACGTCAAGCGATCACGAATCCGACTAAGAGATGTCGGCTGCAATTAGCAACTCATTTTTACGCTTCAGAAAAATAGCTGTCTCCAGATTTCGATATGCAGTCGCATGTCGCTCTGCTGGTTAATCTGGTGCGCTCGTCCATACATATCGTCGCCAGTTGTTGCTCTTCTTGCGTCGTTCGAAGGCGCTGAAACATCATCCAGCACTTCTTCATGACACTCAAGCTTATCAGCTTTCGGTTCTCGGAAGCGTTCAGTATTGTCCACAGGAAGGGCAGTATATACATGTACCGGTTTAAAAACTGAGTTTAAAATGCTTACGCCAGCAAAACGTTTTGTTGGAACTTACGAGTTTGGAAGTAGTAATACATGCATATCAAATAATGTACAGTACGTAGTTGGTCCGGTGGGCAACATGATACATGTATACCTATGCGGCAAAGTCGAAGTCGACGTCACTTCATGTGGATAAATGTTTGTCTGAATGTTACAGTTTTACGTTTGCTGGTCTAGCTTGAGCCTGACGATCCTGAGGATGAGTCCTCAACTTCCGAGCAGGGGAACATGCGCCAGTTCTCCAAGTCGTTCATAGGCTCAAGACCCTCCAGAAATTCGTCGTTGGCAGTCAGCCAATCGTCTTCTAAAACACCCTCTGTAAACGTGCCGTACGTGTCGGCCGGGTTGTACTGGTATGCACTCTCGGGATTCAGCGACCACACAAAGCCGCCAGACCAGCCATTCGCGACCATTATCTCAATAGTAATATCCGTGCATCGCTTCGTTGTGAGCTCTGGGTGCAAATCGGTAGCGTACAAACCACCAAACTCGCCCAAGAGCAATGCAGCAGAATTGTTGTCAGCAATAAAGCCAAACATCTCATCCATGGTATCTGCAATACGAGTCTTCAAGGACGTATTGGAAAGCTCGACGTAGTCGGCCAGCTCGCCGTTGTCGCCGGTTGTGCCACCACCGTACAAGTAACCTTGCGGATACACTGCCGGTGTGTAGTAGTGCGGTGCATATACTACTTTGTTCTCCGTGCTGAAAGACAGCGGATAGTCATTAGCATTTTGCAGACCACCACCGTACCAATCGTAGAAGTCGTACTCGGTACCATCAATTTCGAGCGAGTGCGACGCGTAAATACCCTCAACAAACCCCAACCAGTTTGAGCAGCCCTTCAGCATGCGATCGCCAATTGTCTTGGCACCAGCGTGCCAATCTGTGTCCTCTCCGTCACCCCATGTGCCATCATACGGCTCGTTCTTGAGATCGATACCGATAACGTTCCAGTATGTATTGCTGCAGAGATCACCAGTCAAAGTGTCGATAGCGTCCAAGAAGTC
This sequence comes from Phytophthora constricta, assembly GCA_011947335.1. NCBI lineage: Eukaryota > Oomycota > Peronosporomycetes > Peronosporales > Peronosporaceae > Phytophthora > Phytophthora constricta. Next base: position 86,379 of record JAAVTI010001590.1, read on the forward strand.
ACTTTGCGTGATGTTGTCGCTGTACCAGAGTCCTCCATTATCCGTCGATGTCAGCGTGTGCATGCTCAAAAGCACGCCGATCTTCCGGTAAGCCAACGCTTTGATGAGGCTCTTCAGCAATGACATGTAGTTCTTCACCGAAATGGCTTGGTTCTCAGCTGTGTTGATCAACGACGTCTCCGGTTCCTGATTTGTCAAGATGTAATCCACGCATAGTGGCAAACGCACAGCATTGAATTTGTTCTTCTCCAAGAAGTACGCGATTTGGTAAGCTGTTGTACCGTTCTCCGAGTTATCCCAAAGACCCAGCGGGATAGCAGTACCCGTCTCCATGCCAAACCAATTGATGCCCTTGATATCAATTGGAATTTCCGTACCGTTGGAAAGCACTGAATAGATGTGTCCGTCCTTGCTCTGGTAGTCTGGTAGCTCACAGCCCATGTCAGGGTACGAGTTGGGGTTGCCGGCTTCCGTGTCGCCGCTGTCACTGCCGCTGGCTCCACCTGTGATCGCGGACGCACTCTCCTTTCGTTTAGCATAAGCCTCTTGACGAGCGGTACTTGTAGTTTGCGTGTGGAGCGCTGCGAACGTGATGCCAACCACACCACCAATTGCGATTGCCAAAATTAACAAAATACCTGGCCATCTCTGTGTCATGTTAAAGCAAGCGATCATTAGGAACAACACTTCCTTTCAGCTGCACAATGATGGCCCCATTCACAACGCACCCGATAACGACCGTTGTACTGCTGCGTCTTGGCCACGAAGCCTGCGTCTGTCGGCTCACTCGCAGCCTCAATATGTCGCTCCAGAATCGACGGGCGAGCAAAAGGAGCAGCTTGGATGGCTGCCAAGCCCACTTCTGAACCGCTCGTGCGGACACCACTACCATTTGCTCCTGAATACGCAAAAGTAGACGCCCGGGGCGAGTTCACGCTGGTGTCTGTGGGGCGAATATGATACGCCGAGCTGTAGCTGAAGCCGCCTCTGTCACTGATCGTCTGGGCCTCGGACGGTTCACGAAAAATCTCACGCGCCGGAGCCTGTGGGACGTAGTCCTGGTCCGATATATCGTGTGAGTCTCCGCGACTGAGCATGGCGCTGTAGTTGTGCGAGGTCGAGTCCAGCATCTCGATCGATCCGACAGGCGATGGCTCGTCCTGCTGCTGCTCCTGCTCCTGATTTCCCGTCATCCTTTTCGTAAAGTCCTTCGTCCGAGCGCTTGCTCTCACGGAGGAAAGAACGAGACTGAGTCGCTGCGGTGCGCGCACTGTGCAAGTCGTCCGAGCTTTGTGCCGGGCAGCATTGAGAGCAGGAGGTCTGTCATACGCGCGCCGTGCAGAGCCGGCGGCGGCCCGAGCGCCATACAAACCCCGGCATGTTTTTCGCAGACCTGTCTGTTCATTATTGATCGGCAGGAAGCGATCGCCAGGCAGCTCCGCTGGAGTCCATAGTCAGCGCAAGTCATTAGCGATATCTTTGGATCGCCTCATGATAAGCCAGGAAGCCCCGCTCCAAATGTATCGAACTTGTCTCGAGAAATCCATCGTGCCAAAAGTTCTGCACGGTGAGAGAATCGCTTGAGTGACAGCGAAGTCATTAGCGTCACCAGCACAGCTGGGGACGGCGACGTGAGTTGGGGAAGATGTTGGAACGGCAGCGACGTGGTGTCCACATTTGTCAATTGTTCATCCAGCTCCTTCTTATAACGGCAGCGGTGTCAAGGCATGTACAATGAGGAAAGTGCCCTGTCTACTCGTTCATTGTCCTTCGCAACTCGCAGCAAACACGTTGTTGTCGAGGCGCCTGCGACTCGCCTACGGGAAAGACTCGGTTTGAGTCGCCCAGCACCATCCAGCTTTCGTAGTCGTCGTAATACAGTACTCATCCTTCTTGCTGGCGTGACCTCATGCACCCGCGAAAAGTGCAGGCCTCCATGGCATCCATCTCGGCGAGCGCTCGCCTTGATCGCAAGCGAAATGCCAATGGCTCACCGCGCTCCGCTTTGAGACTTCCGCCGTCCATCGCAGTACAGTACCTCCCTATAACTGTGACACCTTAGCGGTACAGAATACCCTATCAAATGCAATAAAATATCGGGTTCCAATGACCTACTGGCACGCTTGGTACGAAATTATTACTAAATCCTCTCTGACGTTGAATGGAATAGAAAATCGACAAGTATTTTCTCCAAAAGGGTGATAGCTATGGCAAAACCACCATTGTCCAGGTCGATCTGTGTGATGTCGCATTGACACCGGCATTTTCTGTTACCAAAGGCCCCTCGGAATACTAGCTGAATTTTACGAACCAGTTCACAAATCCGTCTGCCACTCCTATATCACCACTCCTACAGTATCGGCATGAGCTAAAATCATCCCAGATAAAATGTAATAGAAGTCCACAACGTTAGTTAGATTGAGTTTTCCATGGATATTGCATCGAGTGCTGTACAAAAAAAAGAAGTTTGCATCTTTTTCAGGCGTTGGAGAGCGATATTCGAGATGTTTAGTCGGCAACGGCGATGATGAGCAAAAACTTTGCAACAAAATTTTTGCTGTTGCTTTGAAGGATGACTGGCTGATGGAATTTAGCAGCAAATAGTTGCGGTACCACTAAAATGAGATAGGAATACAGACAATCCTCTTTAGTGGTGTTCCATAAAGTGATACCCTCTTGTCAGTACACTGTGACTCACATGGGTCAAAATTTCCTTCCCTCTCTAAATTGTGCGTTGTGATACAAAAACCTCCCATATCACTAACTAGAGGTGCTTAACTGTTGATTTCGGTCATTCCGTGAAGCACGTCCGAAGAAATCTTCCAAGGACATACGCCCTCGCTTTCTGCCTAACTCCTATCTAACGCACTCTGCATCGATCGGAAGCCTCTCACTGCCGCGGATGACACGCCCATCGCATCGGCAGTTTGGCCATCCACTGTAGTTGGTTCTGTAGTTCCTGGGCAGTAAGGTCTGCGCTCTCACCACCGTATCAGCTATCGCTTGCAGGTCTTCCTCCTGCTCGTTACTACACTCAAGGCTGTCCTCCCCAACCTCAGCTGAAAGCACAGCCTCGCAAGCTGGGACGTCCTCTGAGCCCAGTGGGCAAGATGGCTTTGACTGGCAGAGTGATAGTCGTCCTTATTACGACAAATCTGCAGCAGCTGGACATTGGTGAGCCTGATGCGGGTGTTGGATGGCTTGGTGGGCAATGGCATTGTGTGAGCTCACAAATGAGCTTCGACCAGTAAACTGAACCACGATGTCGCCGCCAGTGTTGCAGCAGAAGCCGAGGCAATGTGAAATGTACCTCTTACATGGTACAAGTCATGATAGTGATACGTCTTGCAAGTGTAAATAGCCTCTTCCCGAGGCTATCACTAAGAAGAGGATTGTCTGAACCCTATAGGTTCATCTGTAGTGACCTGCGTGATGGCGATTGTGTGGCAAAGAGGCAGGGTGTTCGTATCCACATCCTCTTGCAACCCGCAACCATCATTCTACTTCGAAGTATGTCAGTCGACTTCATGATGAGGTGGCATGCGCTGGTGCTGCAGGCATCAAGCCATGAATCCTGCCGAGAAGCATGATTCCTGCGCGGATGCAGCGCATACGTCACGATCGGGAATTGTCTGGTAATACAGGGCTGCCTGCTCTGGGCAGGAGCTGCCGCGCATCGAGCGGGGAACGGAAACTGCAGCTGAGCGGAGGGCTCTGCTCGGTTTGACCCGCATAATACGGCGTGGTCCACGCCAAGCATACGATCTCAGAGGGAGTGCCTCTTACATTCACACTTGCTACGTCATATCCACTGCGGTCGGTTTTGGAAGGGCCGCATATTTTCGCAGGAAGTCTCTTCTTTGTGAGATGCGATGGGATGAGCCGAGGCGTCGAGAGGAAACACTCGGTTTTATGACCGACGTTGCCTTTCCCTTCGCGATCCGAGCTTCGCCAGCCAACCCACTTCGCGATTTGGAGTGCAAGAGGCAAGTGAGCGCTTGCCTAACCTCAACGTGAAAGAAAGCTCCTCCACCACCGAGACGCCAACTGGTTGCCGTTGGCTACCGCAACGAAACTCAAACACTTGCAATTCGGCATGGGCGTCGTCTGCCGACCACTCGAAGGCCCCGATGCCATCCAGCCGCAGGACTCGCCCGAGCTGGCGCCGCAGTCCTGGAGCTGCAAGTTGCCTCCAGCCCCCACAACGCCCCATAATTTCACTAGAGAGCGCAGCTGCGTCTCGCTGCTGACCACAAAGTTGGCTCCCCATCTTCTGGCCCAGACAGGTTGGTGCTCCTGCGACTGGACGCCAATTGCCGCCGGCAACGGAAACAACAACAACGTCAAGTGTCACCCAAGCGGGACATGCAGCCCCGCAAGCGCCGCGCCAGTGCGGCAATAACTTCAACAAGACGCAGTCTAAAGCGACAGCGCGTCGAAGTGGATTGCACTTGCGCCAATACTTTTAACCGCGACGACAAGCAAGCGGCAACCGCTTCGGTTGGTTCTCCCAGATCGTTGCAGTTCGCGTTACCCAACCTGACCAGCACAGACACACTTCGGGTGTTGCACACCATGCACACCGTCCCCAGCGAACTGCGCCACCTCAACGGCAGTTGCCTCTTGAACTGCGACAAGGTGCAGCAAGTCTTCGGGTGGCGCCACCTACTGTGCCACGAAGAGCAAAGCGAGGCCTCGTCCAGTCGCGTGGTCTGGAAAAGTGCCAAAGCGCTCGAGCTGCCGATGCGCCCACTAGCGCGCCAGATCTGGCAGCCCAAAAGGCTCGCGAGGTGCTGTACACCGTCAACAGGATGACGCGAGTGGTGCGTTCCACGAAACGTCACCGTCACAGCCGCACTCGGGACCAAATCTGGTTAGAGTGTTACCTGGACGACGGGCTGCAAGTGTGCGTGGCTCGCAAGGAGCTTCGACACTTTACGCAATTTCACGCCCCAGAGTCCTCGGCCACCGAGTGCCAGGGCTACCTGGTCAGGCCAGTGTTCGCCCAAGCCATCAACCCGCGGGTTTTAGGCTGCTCGGTGCAGTGTCTCCGAGCGGTGGACGCCAAGAGTTGCAACGGGGCTTCGGTTCTGAAGCAGCAACTGCTTCAGGACCTGCCTCGCTCCACGTTGCAATGGGAGGAGGACTACGTCTACGATCTGGTGGCCGCCCCGCAGGTGCTCATGGACAGCGTCTTCGCACAAACCAACAGCTAAAATTGAAGCGAGCAACGACATGACCTAAGTTTATTTTACCTTCCATGTTTTCCCGCGGTTTTCGCAACGATACCATCTGGTCGTCGATCGGATGGTTGAAGCATCGTTGGTTGCGATAAAAGATCTTTAGCGGATGATGCGTGTACATGTGCTTTTCTCCATCTTCGTGTGGGTGGGTGTCTGTAGTCGCTATGACATCGACAGCTTTCGAGAGCAAGGTCTCGGCTGATCTATTGCGTCCGGTCCGACATGACGCTCAAGTGCAGGTGGATATCCTGGTGCAGCTCGCATCACCATCGCAAGCAAGCCTCAAACGAACTCGGAAGGAGCTGAGCTCTTGAGGTTATTTGAGGAGCTCCAAACCTCATGAATCGCGTTCATGAGGTTTTGGAAGCTCCTCAAATAACCTCGTGAGGTTTTAGTTCTCCTCGATAAACCCCGACGAGCGTGCTCGTTGCACGGCAGATTCGACGTGCGTGCTCGTTATTCGGATGACCGCATTGGCTCAAAAGCCAGTATGTTTTCATTGGGCATTTATCGAATGAAATATTTCACGATCTTGGGCGGCCAGAGAAGAAATCGCCTCCCGCTAGCAATGGTGCTGACCCGGCATCAAATTGAGGCTGAAGAAGCCGCTCTCGCGGCAGCTATAGCTGCCTCCCAAGATGTGACACAAGTACCAGCTCAAGATGCTGCTCAAGATGTTGGTCAAGCGGACCTTCAAGTTCCCGGATCTCCGGGGAGACTGCTATTGTCGAGTACCCAAGTGACTCTCAGACACCGACCGTGCTATTCTCTCCGGGCAGTGGTGCTGATGTAGCAAATCTTGCTCAGCACTTCATCTCACAGACCCAAGCACTAGCTGCAGAGCAAGCCTTTCTACAGTATCGACAACAAGACCAGAGCAACACACAAAGCGCTGCGCTCATGGCAGTCAAGCGTCAACAGAAGCAAATGTAAAGCTTTTGACAGAGCAGCAACAAGCAATAGCCGAGCATCTAGGACAAGCTCTAATAGCAACGCAGACAGAAGTTCAAGAAGCGTTTCGACGTATGCAACTGGAAGATGGAGAGAAAGTGCACACATTGAGCGCTTTGTGAACGAAAAACTCAGTGAAGCTCTTCAAGTGATGCAAAAAATACAAAAGAATCCCAACTGGCGATTGCATCAGAGTCTGACAGAGCTCGTGGTCAGCTGCAAGAGATCGAGGCTCAAATTCAGCAGACATTTCATCAGTTACAGATCAAGGAGAGCGAGAGCAATACACACATTGAAAGCTTTGTCAAAGCAAAATTGGCAGAAGCCCTCGAACACATGCAAAAAAAACTAACGAGTCACAGTTGGCGCTTGCGTCCAAGTTTGATGGAGACCGTGCTCGGCTGGACAAGGTCGACGCATATATTTCCAGCAACATTGAAAAATTCCAGAACGAATTGATCAGGTGGTGGGTGAAAAACTTGCGGCATTGAAGGGGATATAGAGTTCGATGACGCGGCCAAAAACCTCGTGCACAGGCTGGTAGATGAGTCATCAGTTAAAGCGATTGAAGATATCAAGAACGGCCTTGCAGTTGAGCTACTTCGAGTGCGCAATGAAATGCAACGTGAAGTTACTGAAGGCCTTAACGATCAAATGACTAAAAATGTTCGACGTCTTGTCTTGGAGCTAACGAAGAAGACGGAGAAACGCATTGAAACTCAGGTGCAGCGAGCACTCACCAATACTCAGGCAGAGGTGAATCTACAGGTTCAGCGCCAAGCGGATGCAACCTCGTCTTTGCAGGAGCATCTATCGAGACATATCGCGCAGGAAAGCAGTGCTATGAGGACCGATGAATCCACAATTAAGGCAGTGATCAAGGAAATATTGCAAAGCGAGTCAGGCGTGAAGTTGGAACGCGACCCTGGCCACGAGCAAGTGCGTGACACAACCGGCTTAGGACTTGATCGTGATGACTTTGCGCAGCAAATTAATGCCACTATCAAAGACAGTATTCATGAAGCAGCGACAACGATTGGTAATGCAATTCAAAATGGTATTGATGACTTGGGGGAGTACCAGATATTCTCGTAGACACGAGTATCAATTTGAGGATGCTGATGATGAAGAAGATGATGATTTCGATGATGTCATGAGTGCAGAGGATATTCAATTGGAGCAGCGCATCCAGGATGCATGGAGAAGAACTTATCTAAGCGGCAACAACAACTCATCTCAACCAAGTCCAAACGCGAGCCTCGCATATAGTGTTGGTATTCAAGACAGTAGGATGCCGCATTCTCGAAGCTCTTTGCGCCAATCACCCGATGTCAACAGCAACCAGCAGGCCCAGTACTTTTGCAGCAACCATTGACATATAGTCGTGGAACCATGAATGATTTTGGTTTCACTCTCGGCCACCCTGCAAATACGGTGCTTGTGCTTCGGCCATTTCCTGCACACGAAATGGAGCAGCTGCAACCACTGCCGATTTTGAATTCGCGCTCAAGAAGTGCTTTTACACCAACGCAACGGTACAACCAAGAGCAGCTTCAGCAAGAACTCAACCGTTCATCAGGCCGGAGTAATAACCTTCAGCACGTTGTGACTGGACTTCAGCGTCAACTGTATGAGAGAGCGGATTTAGCGGCACGGCGTTACGCCTCGAAGAAGTAAATGACTCGGTGCATCGATGAAATACATGTATGCATTAATCACTAAGGTGTGCTACGAAGACTATGAACTATCAGCTTCTTCATAACTCTTAGCTTGTGATGTAACGAAGTAAAAACTCACACTACAACTGACGTACAGCATCTCCCAGAGACATCACAGATATAGTTTGGTGTGGTGTGCGATGCGTGGTCCCCTAGATGCTTCGGCATGGATCAGATTGAAGACTTCTCTTCCTCATCAAACAGATCAGCCGACAGGTTTGTACTTGACACGAATTCAGCAAGGATGTCCGAACTAATGTCATCCAGGAACATGTCCATATCAAACTCGAGATTAATATTTGGTCGTGCGTACAATTGGTGTTTTCCCTTGGGGATCTCTTCGCACTGCAGCAAATTCACGAAATCAGGGTTCCGGTTCAAAAAGATGCACATGTCAATGTTGTCTGCAGATAGACTGGTTCGTTGAGGTGACACCATTTCTCCACTCACACTGAAGTCACGCTCGATCTGACAGGACGATGATGGAATTGCGTACAGGACACGGACAGCCTTCGGGATAATCCGATACTCGCCCGATTTTTCGAGACGCTGCCAAAACTGAAGAACAGACTCTTTTGCAGTCATATCCGTGTTACGCAGCACATCGATTGGGTCGTCTAGCCATCGATCCAGTTCTTCTTCTGCACGTCGATCAACACGGCTAGTATTCGGGGGTCTAGATGCACGAGATGTGAACCGAGCTTCTAGTCGACTCAAACCCGCAGTAGATGCTACAGGTTGCGCTGCGCTAGCTTCCGCTGGCCCCGCAACCAATTTCAACAGGTCCAGTAGATTGGAGCGAATTTTGTCATTGACTTCCCTCAATCTCTCCACAGCATCCTTTGCAAGTTTGCCGTGTTGGCGGCAGCACATGACCACTGCGCGGTTGAGAGATTCTTGTGTGTCTTTGTAAATTGGATGGAGCTTCAGCATCATCTCCAGCACAAAATCGCTCGTAGCAAACTTGTCATCTTTGTAATAGCGGGAGAAAAATCGCTGATCGATGGCTTCACGCAGCAACTTTCGTGTTGTTGTTGCTATAAAGGTTAGTGAGCTGGCTGCAATCCATTTTGGGGTTTTGTGCGTAGACAAATAGTGCGGAATAGGTTGGTCAGGGGCTAGATAATCGATCCGCGTCATGTATAAATCCATAAGCACCTCTACTTGCTCTGCACGCTCAGCTTGACAATTGCGTTTAATACCAGCTACAGGTGTTAAAATGGACAGCACTTGAATCAAATCTGTCTGGCGGTTTGCAAGGGAAAATCAGGAGGAGGTTGACGAGCGCGAAGTGCTTGACGTTCACGCTCTTCATACCATGCCACGATTGCTGCCCACTTATCAAGAACGCGTTTCATGGCGTTAGTCACGCTTAAGAAACGCGATGCTGAGTATCCAAGAAGCCTAGTTGATACACCTTTCGTTTTATTCTTGCACAGCTCGGCAAACAAATCGCCTGTTGTAGATACCTGCTTTACTTGAGTGATGACCAACGTCATTTAGAAATTAACTCCGCTACTTCAGGGTTTGCTTCTCGACTTTTTTCCCACCAATTCCACATGACATCTTGGTTGCTGCATGCCCCATGTGGGCAAAGCACCATTCCCACTTTAGCTTCAGCTCGGTTTTCAGCATGTACTTGACGTCACCGCCAGCGTCGCTAGCAGAACCATAGAAGTCAGCAGGAGATAATCCAAAATCAGTTAACATCTGTGTTAACCACGTCTTAAACGGTTTGCGGATTCCACCTTCGCGATCACTATACGCCGGGTTGAATTTCCTCGTTCCCAGCAGAACAGAGTTGAATTGCCACTCTTTATCGACCAAGTACACCCGAAGGCCCAAAACTTATCTCCCGTCGTTTTGCACGTCCAAAATCGGCAACGAGTGTGAAATTTGGGTAGTGCTCACGATTATCGGCAAGGTATTCTGCTACCTCAGCTTTAGTCGACTGATACAGCTCAACAATAGACTCCTTCACACGCGTGGAGTTAATAATAGTCTGCATCTCTTGTTTCACGACGAGGGCTTCAATAAGCTTCGACTCTTCATACTCGCCAGTTCTTAGAGGAAGGTTGTGGTTTATAATTCGGAGGGTTTCAAGTAACAAATTCAAACGTGCCGGGTTCCTAGTATATAACGGTGACGTCCGCAACATCTCGATCTCTGTATCGCGCTTCCGTTTACCGGCCAGCTCCACTTCACTTTTAGGTGATTTGAGATGGTGAACGATTCTTAGGTGTCGCGCTGCGCTAGAAGTCTTCCCAGCAGACATCCGAAATAAGTTGTTACCGGAGTTTCTGCACTCTTCGTCGGCAAGACAAGCCCATCTAGTAGTAAGGGTTCCATTGTCATCACGAAATTCAACGCGGACACCCCACTTAAAGATGTAGGATCTCTCCGATTCAGTTGGAGGGACCACTCTGAATTGACCAGCAGACTGAAAGTTCGCGATAGCTTGCTTAACAGCGACTGGGGGCCTGAGTGAGGACTGCATTGGCGGTGCTTAGCGCCAACCAGCACGCCAAAGCCCGCTCCAAGGTCGCCTTGTGCTCCGCGAAGTAATTTTCAACGACTGTCGAAGATTGCAAATGCATCCTCTGCTATTATTCACCAATCCGATGCGCTGAAGAACGAGCACGAACCCACACAATGGCTACAAGATCGTTTCTCTCGCATTTAAGCGGAGCGAACTCGAATCTTGGCAGTTTCGTGCTCGCGGATTTTACGAGGAGCTCAATTTGAGGCTAAATCGTGTTCCCTATCCCTGAGCTCGTTTGAGAAGTGCTTCAGGACAGCTGCAATCGCGCTGACGAGACGGATATGGACCGAGAACAAAGGGTTGCTTGTGTTGCACACTCGCTGCAGAGTTTCGCCGATCAGGTGCAGCAGCCCGTGAAGGAGCTGCTTGCGAGTCATGGAGATCACTTCACCAGCGCGTCCTTTCTGTGGATTAACAACTCGGTGGCAGTGAAAGCAGCACTTGGTGAGCTGGTGATAGCACTGGCGCAGCTCGAAGTGGTGGCGGAGATCGATATTGAGCAGGTCTTCCAGATTCAGACGGATAGTGGGGCGTTGATGACAACTGAATAGTCCAGCAGCTAACTTTAAGAAAATAAAGCGTTCCATGTAACAGCGATCTCGAGCATTATGCCTCGCCACTACGCCAACTATTTATACGTGATGTAGTTGACCACTGCGGTTCATTTAGCTGCATACTTCGTTCGTAGCTAGAACTCTAACGATGGCATCACGACCGTCAACGACGCCGGTGCCAACTCGATCTGTCTCGACGAAGGTGCCCAAGATCCAGACCCCGAGTCCACGAGTCACGCGTCCAGTCTCGGGGTCTGCAACAGCAACCTCAAGCTCGCGCAGCTCTGGTCGACCATTCTCGTCGTCGAATTTATCGACCTCGATCGCAAATGCACGCTTCAAGAGCTTCCAGGTGCAATACGAGATTTTGTGCCGAAACCCAATCCTTGCTGCTATAGCACAAGAAATCCCGTGGAAAAACCTGTTTGAGCTGTTCTTGCTCAAGTTTTTCGCGGTTGGCGACGAGTTATGGTATCAAGGAGAGCAACCCCATGAACTCGCTTTTGTCTTGTGCGGTGGGTTCCTAGCTAGAAGCGTGGATGAGGAGTCACAGCATTCGACGGATGAAAACGAAAAGCGAAAGGTGCGGATTCTGGCTGAGAAGATGGTCAAGCCTGGAGGGAGCCTTGCTGCCTTTGCAGTGCTAAAGGGAACGTATTTACCATACGCTGTCGTAACGGCGCGGTTCAAGTCTATATTGTTGTCCTTGCCCAGTCAGCGACTCAAATCCGTGATGCGGCAATTGAAGCCAGCTACCCAGGAAGCAGTGGAGCAGTTGATTTACGAGGCCGAACAGAAAGTGATGGAGTCGCTCGCACTGCCATTTCAAGTGCGTCGAGACCCTCGTGTCAATACAGCACCGACAGGTAAGACGCATACAGATGCTCAAGCACAACGTGCTGGTCGTCCCAAGAAACGGGTTCCTGCGTCGTTAGTTGATCGCATCATGGGTGCCTCGGAGAAGCGTGAAAAACCCGCAGGAATGAAGCGAAGCTCATCCACCCCTGCAGTTGGAGAAGGTGCTCCATCTTGGGCATCTCTACATGTGGCGAAGCCCATGGAGTACGAGGTAAACTCCTCTCTTCTCATTCTTCACCAATCTAGCTCCACGGGCAAGTTGCACCTACCGACATCCGCCACCTCGAAAAATGCGCTTCTGGGGTCTTCACACTTAAGTACAATAGCGAGCCAAACTGCGAAGAAGCACACACAGCGGAGGTTAGAGAGCATTAAACTGCCTACTCAGGCAGAAGCTTTTCCGCCGCCGCATCTAAGCTGTCATCTACAGCTTCTCGAGAAGGAAAGTGAAGGGGTATGCAGTTTGGAAATGGTTGAGCAATTATTGGGCCAGCAGATAAAGAAGCGAGCGATTCCAGAGGTGGTGCCTAAACAACGGGTAGGTCGATTACTAAAGCCATTGAAGAAGCCAGCTATGATACCGCATACCAGCAGCACTCAACCTAGCAACGGCACCACTGAAGAACGACAGTCTGCTTCCAGACGAGGACGCAGAGTTCTCGTAGCAAATCGCTCGGAACATTTCCGAGATGCTTCACATGCTTTATTCGAGGCCTGATTAGCACTGCTTGCGGCACGGGACGCACATGGATTTCAGCGAAGCGCTTCGGGGACTTCCAAGCGGTTACTATTGCGATCACCCCAGCACTGCACGCCACCATCTTCGAAGCGAATGCCACAGCCGTGATTCCAGCCCAATGTCAGCTCATCGAACTGAACATCCGTCGGTGCTGCCGTCACGCCAGACCGCATGCCCCAGCAAATCACGGTTTTGTCCATCTACAGGGCCATCGGACAAGTAAGACCCCGGTCAAATTAACCATCGAAGGTGGTTTGTAAAATCACAGCAAGGTCCGTATTGATCACCCACCTTAACACCGCACGCAGCGAGGCGACTCGTGCTCACTAGAATGAACTTTTCATCAGTTGGTGGGCTTGCTTGCCCGCGATGGTTGTCACCCCAGCACGAGAGCGTGTTGTCTTCTATCACACCGCAGGCGAAATCTCCGGGTGAAGCTGAGATTTGTCGGAAGCGGGTCTTTGGATTCACGTTTAGCTGGCCCTGCAAAACCAATGACTCAATGAGATCGTTAAGTAACCAGAACTAGTCGCTACGACAAGTGACGTACATGTCCATTCTCGCCCCAGCAGCTTACGAAACCGTCCGTGGCAATAGCACAAGAAAAGTCTTTTCCACAACTGACTTGCACGAACTTGCCACTCGGTGCTATGGAGATTCCACCCGCGGCAGTTCCTATTGGCAAACACCCCGTGTGTTAGCTTCCAACAACAAAACTGGGCAGGACACCATTGACGCACCCCAACAGTGGACCGTTTGGTCCTTCATGATGCCGCACGAGTGGAAATCCCCACTGCTGACCTGCTCAAAAGCCCCTCAGGCTTCTTCACCGGTGCACCGGTGCCCCAACACTCCAGCGTCTCATCAATTCGAATTCCGCAGGAGTGCAGACGTCCAGTGCTCACTTGGATGAACTCGCCCTACCCGGTCAAGCAATCGATTAAACTGTCATCAATTCACGTCCTACCCATTGGCGAGTAGTACAACAAGTTCAAATTGTCCTAACCGGTGGGGGTGAACTCTGTCCGCCGTTGTTGATTCCCAGCAGACCACTCGACCACCCACATCTTCGTAGGACTGCGTTTGAATCGCGCACGAGTGTTCGATGCCTGCAGCAATGGTGGTCTCGTCGATATCCAGCGGCACTATCACGTCTGAGACAACAGGGTCGGTGGGTGCTGCTAGAATTGTCCGTGCCACGACGGACGCGTATATTATCACCCAAGTGTGCATTGGTCTCTGCAACGACAATTGTGTATGGCGATCTTGATTCGGGATCGCGTCCTTTCGCGGCTAGTGATCGGATACGTTAAAATTGAACTAGATATAGACTAATCACTGTACAGTATGTGATGATCTTTAGTTACGGGATTCTGAATACTCGTCCCACGTACTGTGTTCTGGACGCACTGCTTGCCAAACTTGCTGGTTGGTTCGAACAAAGCTTAAACGGCTCTAGGCCGACTATAATATAGTTCTCCTGCCCTTGGACAACTACTCACTGCGATTTCCAAAATGCCAACAACGATCTACTGTCATTCAGCACAGAGAGAAACGTGGTTTACTTTGCTGTGCATGCAGAAGCAGGTTTCCCACTCGCACAAAATAAGGGATGCAGCGGATAGTTTACCATAAATAACATTTAGATAGCATACGTTGCTTGCTTACCCATATGCGGCCACAACGTAACGCCACGCGCCAACGCCAGCAGCCTGGAAATTCTAGTGGAATGGAGCAATGCGCTGGTAAGGATCTGAGCCTTCAGGCTGCGACCACGTGCAGCTTTGGCCCTGGCTTCTCCGTCTGGGTTTAGAGGTCCAAACGGAGGAAATTTGCTGCAACTGGCGACAGGATTTTCCGTCTGTGAATGAATTTGCTGTTGAGACCTCGACACATCCCAGAGTTACACACAGACGGCAGCAGCGGATTTCCCAGATTGATGGATGTTGCTGGGTATTAGCATCCAACCCGAGCGCTGGCGTGGGATCAAAGTGCTTCATTTCGCAGCCTCCAATGGCGCACGAGCTTTTCCTGGCGCACAAGCTGAAAGGCGCCTCGACAAGTATCGTGCGAGGCAAGTTGGCGTCAAACTTTGACACCAAGGCCATGATTGCGACGTCGTGACTTGGCTGGAGCGTCGTTGACGTAAGGACACGCAGGTTGCTTTGCGCGAGCGCTCTGATTGGTGCTCTCCGCACCGGCTCCCTTTACAGTGCGTCATACAGTACTCACTCTCACCTCGTCTATGCCCCATCTCCCCTATTCGCACCCCTTTCCCTCCGAGACGTGGACCACACCATTTCAAGCATACAAACGCCAAGTCACCCTTCGTTCGTCGGGTAACGCGATCAGAGCGCTGCGCTTCGTCCGGTATCGCCATCAGTTCATTACGCAATTTGCCGGCCAGCGCAACAGTCAAAGAGTGGTCCAAGCCTCGTCACGTCAAGCGTCGAAACCGAAGCCAAGTCAAGTCAAGAGCTAAGTCAAGCCCAAGCGCCCTCCACTTCTAAGCTAGACACCTCTCAAGTGCCCACCCTTCCGTCCATCCCGCGCTTTGGATGTCCGTGAAGAGCTCGTGGACTTTCAACAAAAAGTACCCCGTATACACAGCCAGCCACTAGGCGCTGAATCGCACCACCGAAACCAAGAGACGAAATAAGAAGAGACTGCAAGAGATGACTCACCTAGAACTGTTAAACCGAGCCACGCTCAATGCGGCGCCATTCGCCACACCCGAGTCCTGTGCCAAGGCCAACGTTAACGCCTCGGTGCCCCGACGCCACCTCAATGCCAGTGTGCTGCTGCGTCGCACGTCGTCGACGACGACTGCCACGTACGACACGATCGACTGCAAGGCGCTGATATTGGGCTGCGGCGTGGCCGGCAACTCGGCCGCGCTGCGGCTTGCCAACGAGGGCATTAAGGTGACCATGTTGGCGGCTGCTGAAGACCCCAACAACTGCGCCACGTACTACGCTCAAGGAGGAATCATCTACAAAAGCGAGGACGACACCCCCGCACTGCTGTCGAGCGACGTGCACCGTGCCGGTGCCGGAGTCTGTGACGACGTCGCCGTGCAGAAGCTGGCGGTCGAAGGCCCCGGACGCGTCGAGGAGATGCTGCTGGATGTGGCCAAGGTCCCTTTCACGCGCAAGGAGGACGGCGAGCTGGCGCTGACGCTCGAGGCCTCTCACAACCGCGCGCGCATCTTGTACAAGGCTGACCACACAGGTCGCGCCATCTCCACCAGCATGGTGGAGGCGGTGAAGAAGCACCCGAACATCGTGCTGTTGACGGGGCGTAGCGCCTTTGAGCTGGTCACCAACGCCGCTGGAGAGTGTGTTGGTGCGCTCACGGTGTCTACCAAGGGCAAGGTGGAGTACTACCGCGCTTCGTTCACGTTGCTGGCTACTGGTGGCGTAGGTGACGTCTACAAGAATACGTCGAACCCGGAAGGGGCTCGTGGTGAGGGCATTGCCCTCGCGGCTCGTGCCGGTGCCAAGCTCAAGAACATGCAGTACGTGCAGTTCCACCCGACTACGCTCTACATTCCTGACGAGCGTCGCTTCTTGCTGACGGAGGCTCTGCGTGGTGAGGGCGCCATCCTGCGCAACAAGAGCGGCCGCGCCTTCGCCAAGGACTACCACCCAGATGGTGAGCTAGCGCCGCGTGATGTGGTGGCCCGCCTTATCCTGGCTGAGATGGAGAAACAGAACGAGCCATGTATGTTCCTGGACATCTCGCACGAAGACGCCGAGTGGATCAAGGGTCGATTCCCAACTATCTACAAGCACTGTCTTGACCGTGGCATCGATATGACCAAACAGCCTATGCCGGTGGTCCCCGCCGCGCACTATCACTGCGGTGGTGTGGAGGTGGATCTGCAAGGCCGCACTTGTGTACCAGGTCTGTACGCCGCTGGCGAAGTGAGCTGCACGGGTCTTCATGGTGCGAACCGTCTGGCCTCGACATCGTTGCTGGAGGGTCTAGTCTGGGGCTGCAGCTCCGCCGACTACTTCCTGAGGAACGTCAAGCCGCTCGAGAAAGAAGCTGCCGAGAAGGAGAAGGACCCGTTTTCCAACTTAAACGGCTTCCGTGACCCCTACCCGAACGAGATCGAGGAGGTGCTGCTTGCGACTCAGCGCATCATGTGGGAGTCCGTGGGCCCACTGCGCACGGCTGCCGGCATGGACAGTGCCGTGGACAAGCTTGCACTACTGGAGCTTAAGGCCGACAAGTTGCACCATGAGTGCCGTGTGACTCGCGAGTCCGCAGGCCTACGCAACGCTCTTCGTGCTGCGAAGGAAATTGCTCTGGCGGCGCTCCACAGCCCCGTGTCTGTGGGTACTCACTACATCGTGGAGGAATCGTAAGTGGCTTGCAAGTGTGGGTAGCTGCTTTTCATTTGGATTACCAGTCCGCTGTGATGTGGCTGCGTAAGATTTCTGCAATAGTTACAGTAGCCAGCTCAGTGAAATGGTTTGCATGTTAGTCGGCGTCCTCGGACGCGACATGCTAAGTTCTTTTAAATACGAAACTCTATAATTCGATCTCGGTCTTCCTCTTGATGCAGCTATTGCCTCTAACGCCTTCACTGCCCACGTTAAAATCTTGTCATAGGGCCCGAATGCTGTTAACATATCTGTCTAGCAGAGAGTGTTGAAGATGTCAACCCGGCCATAGCCAAATTGGTTGTTTGGAAAGCTTCGGTCCTGTGTATTGCCGCACGTGTAGCCCGTTGGGATTGTCAGCGATGTCGTGACTGCGCGAGACTGCAGAAGGTCTTTGATCTTGTCATACGATGCACCTGGATTCGCACTCAAGTAGAGCGCAATGGCACCTGCCACGTGCGGCGATGCCATGCTAGAACCGGACTTGAAGCAGTAAGATCTGTCGTCCGTCCAGCAACTCGACAGGATCAGCGCCCCAGGAGCCATCACATCCGGCTTGCGAAGGCCGCGCACTGACGGTCCTTTGCTGCTGAAGTAGGCGAGACCGTCATTGATGTCGGTGGCACCTACCGTGATAACGCTGGCGGAGTCACCCGGTGACGAGATGGTGCCGCAATTAGGACCAGCGTTCCCAGCTGCCACGACAGGAATGATGCCTGCGGCTCGCCAAGCGTTGATTACCGCATCGAACATGGTGAGACCCTGGCCCCCGCCCCAGCTATTGTTCACGATATTTGGTGCCTTCGTACAGTCCTTTGAAACCCCAGTGGTGGTTGTCGGACACAACATAAACTGGAAGCACGCCAATAAATCTGCCGCGTGACAGCCTTGTGCTCGACATCCCTTGCACGCGATCCACGTAGCTCCTGGTGCCACGCCAAACCCATATTGCCCAGCGAGAATACCCATAACATGCGTGCCATGGCCCGTGGAGTCGTACGGCGCGCTAGACTTGGTTTCCGGTCGTACCAACCATAACTTTTCCGAAAGTTGCTAGCTAGTGCTTCGTGACTGCCACGAACACCCGTGTCGATAGCACCAATGACGATCCCTTGGCCGGTGTTGCCTGTTGCCCACACATCTGGTGCATTAATTTTGCTAACACCCCATTGCGATGCTGACGTCGAGCTGGACAAGGATTGTGTCGACAACACCGGAGTTGACGCTGGGAATATCATTTCGTATTCCACTGAGAGCACTCCTGGCACCTTTTCGAGCTGCTTGACAAGCTCAGGTGTCGCTTGTCGAACGTAAACCTGGTTAGTGATCCAGAAGCTTTCCGAATGAACGAATGACTCCTTTGAGTTCTCGAGTAGATCAGATACGCCTCGCTGCGATTCTCGTGCATGATCTTCGAGATCGTCTTTCAGAGCTGTCACGCGTTGGCCCCGAGAACTAAATTTCTGGCCCTTGACTTGAGTCAATACGTCATGGTTGGCTGCATCCATGGTGACTATCACATTTGTTCGTTTGTGCTGTCGTTGCTGTGCCCTTGTTTTGGTAGATTGGCTGGACTGAACTCCATTCCGACCGACAGTTGTGACCGTTGCCAATGTCGGTGACAACACCAACAGTTCTATCGACACAACGGCTGCTGTGGCAGCAAGCCATGTCAGCAGCCGGGTCATGGTCACTTTTGTAGCTCTTTGTCGAGTTGCTGAAATGTCCAAGGAAAAAAATTCTTCAATGACCCTCAAGGTAATGAATGACCTGAATTGTCACACGCACCAGCACAGTGACTGCTTGACCCAACTTGAGCACGCTATTATTGGAAAAGGGACATTTCACTGTCATAAGCGCTGGAATGCGCTCAGAACAATCGATAAAACGTTGGTTGACCAGCGATGGCTACATGACACCAGCATATTTAAAAGTCTGTCCGAAGAAATACTACTGAAGAGCGCACCCAATGACGCGACACAAGCAGCTAAAACAAGTTAGTGAGCGTTAACCCAATAAAGTATGACAAACATAGCAAGTCAACTCAATCTTACCGCCGAGGCGGTTCTCAACACTCATATTCTTGATTTGATTGAAGACGTTGATGCTTCCTTCGCATCTTCGTCCTCGAATCCAAAACGTAAAAACTTAGTCATCGGACTCGAAACTGGTCACGTCTGCCAGAACTCAAAGAAGGTCTGTGCGTCGTCGATAGCAGCCTCCGTAGCGGCGCGGTCGATTCGTTCCTTAATCGATAGGAATTTGTCTTCTCGTGCTGCAGTCGTCGTGATCCTTGCATGCCGTAGCTTTGCAATCTTCGCCTGATCTTGACGAAGAGTTCTTCCGCGCTGGATAACCAAAGAACTCTTTGCTCCTTTCCTGGCTTCTTGTTCCTTCTCGGGCTCATTGTGGTAAATCTGGGAGTCGAAAAAGTCGCGCCAGCCTCGCTCATCTAAACCATACACAGGTATGAGACCACTACTCACGCTATGCTTCATTTTAGCAAGAAACCTCTTACCGTTAAAATCTGGAAGTGTAGCTAGTAACAATTCCGACCCGTTGTCTGACGGTGCACGACTTCTTTTTCTCGAAGTCCGTCTCGATAAGCCCCTGCCGGTTCAATCCCATAGTCAAGTGACCCTGAAAAACGCCGACCTGCTCCAGCAGGGCTGGATGGTGTGCTTGCTGGCCCACCCTTCTCTTTACACCAATTCTCCTTCTCCTTTGCTGTCTGGGGATGAGAACGAGTGCGTTGTCTCCGTCTTCGCACCACTTTCATGTACGGAAGCAGTGAGTACAACAACATTGCTGCAGCCAGAGTCCCGCCCAGCACCGCGGCAGCTTGCGTAGCCCTTGAATCTGCAACTTCTTGTCCCTGAAAAGTTGTTTGTACTTGGGTGTCTGGAGATGTTAAAATTTGTTCGTTTGTTGGTGCAAGGGCAAATGTGCCAACATTTGGCGGGCACATCTCAAGTGCCGTGTCATCACTGGGGCTGGGAGGAAGAGCAGGAACCGAAAGGTAAAACGGGAAAGCCACTGTCCACTCCGTCGTACAACTCGAAGGCCATAATGACAGTCTATAGGCTAGTGGTGCCCAACAAATACCCAAATTCCAAAAGTATTAGTATCCACTACTTTTCTGCTTAAAATATGCAAAAAGTGATGCATACCATGCTGCGCTCGGTCGAGTCGTGTAACCACATTCACGCCCCTGAGCGTCACGGGCTCCTCGCTAACTCGCTGCCAAGTGCCATCGAGTGCTTTGCTCTCCAGCCGCAGCTTCAACTCCGCGCTGTCGTCCCAGGGATGGGACGCGGCTCCTAACGGCGCCACCGAGAACTCCACGGCCTGGCCGACGGCCATGCTCAGAACAAGAGAGAAATGGGCACGTTCCAGAATGCCAGCGGCCGCCACCAACGACGTAACGGCAACATCGTTCCGACTCCGGCTCCAACGCGACGTTTGTACCGCGACTTTGGTACTCGTCTTGCAGTCCGACGTTGTGCGACGAAGCCATTTGTCACCATCGCCTTGACTTCAAGTGGTGATCAATAGTCGCAAGTCAGTCATTTTGCTCACATCCGGTATCAATGGTGCAGGGACTGCAGCAGGTAGCACTCTGTCATCGCCACGAGCTACGAATTGTTCATGGAGTTTTGGCATCTTGCAGTTCCGGAAAGTCTTCGATCCGAAGTGACGATCGATGAATTTTACAACGCCGCCTCTTTCCAGCCCACGAGCTTTGAAAACGGTCTTGCGTGGCTGCCACGGCCTCCGCGGTTTCAACGCCATGTCATGTCGAGCAAAGGTAAAGTGTAAGGTGCCGCCATGAGCGGCAACGTGCCTGGTACAAGCCGTGGTGGCCACGACTTACATCGCCACATGCCTGTGAGAAAGGGCGGGCAGCTGTCTGCCTAACAAGTCGCATTTTAATCCGCTCTCCCAATTGATGTGTTCTCACAGTGGGAATATCTGTCTTATTCATAATACTATCTCAACCTATCCATTTCGTATAGCAGGTGTATTCATTCTTGCAGCAGGCTGGCAATCCCGGCGTGCGTGCGTGTCCAGCGCGAAGCTTCTGGCTGCGTCCGTGGAAAGCATTGACAAGCGACTCCTTCCTCATTCCCCAAGCAGCCTCCTCCTTCACAAGCAGCAATACCAATGCAATCCCGCCAGCCTATCCGAGCCGTGTCCGCCGGCGTGCGCGCCCACCGCACTCGCAAGTACAACGTCAACGTCAATGCCAGCAGCACTGCCACTGCCAGCACCTCCATCTACCCCGAGGAGCTGAGTCTGTTCGGCGTCGCCTTCGAGGCCTTGGAGGCCGTCGCCCCGACCGAGCCACAGTACGAGCCGTCGTGGCGAAGGACCGGCAGGAGCTCCATGGCCGCCGACGTCCGCATCCCCGCCTTCCTCATCCCGTGCTCGGCCAGTCAGCTCATGGACGCGCGCTACAAGTCGCGCAAGTTCTCGCGCGCCTCGGCCGCCGACGCAGCCACCGCCGCCGCGCGCTGAAATAAGAGCTCTATGTTGTGCCGTACATGTCTGCAATCGTGTATTCAATGCAAACCAACGTCTATATATCAAACAGCGCGATGCATACCGAGTCGGTATTACCGACCTAGCAATGGAGCTCTTTGGCGTTGAAGGAGCTCGTTGCTTCTTGATGAGCTTTCCGAAATATCACAGACGTCAAACGGGGCTCTTACCTTTTTGCTACACTGCTGATTGGCTAGTCAGCGACTTGAAGGTGCAGAGAAGGAGCTCAAATCACGAAGCCATCAAGTGCATTTTCGAATAGCTCTCCTCCGCCCTCCACTGCCCAGGTCACGAGGCCTCCCTTGTTGCTGGGTTTGTGGTGCTATCTTTATATCTCGCGTGTCAGCTCCGCCCGCTATTTCCAGGCGTTGTGTGTTCGTGCCAGTCCGCTTGGCACTTGGCATCGACCGACGGGGACTCAAATACCTCACTTTTGCTCAACGCAGCACAGCAACTGCAGGTATTTTTGGTTGCACGAGTGCACTGCACTGCGTCTTCAGCAGTGTGCAAGGCTGAAGGAGCAACGCAGCCACAGACAGACAAAGCGTTGATTGACTCTTGACGTGCAGCCTTTTTAGCGACTTGTTGCTGTCAGTGGGGCGAGAAAAGATTGTTCCGACAGGAAGCCAGCAGCATAGCAGTGCAGGCTTCAGGCGGTGATCGTGACATCGGACAGCGCAGTGCACGATGGACGAGCTGCACGATGCCATCCAGGACGCGCAGTACATCGGCGCCGTGACCAACTCGCAGCGCGGCCCCAGCGCCGCGTTCTACAACCCGTCGGCGAACGAGATCGCCCAGTTCGTTGATCGACAGGAGAGAGCGCTCGGCACGGACTGGCTCAGCCTCGAGAACTTGCTGGACATGCCGCTGGGGTTTTACTTTTTCGACGGTTCTGTGAAGCCGAGCAGCACGGCAACAGGAAGGTGGACTTCTTGGTCGAGGTGACCAAATATCGCACGCTCCAGACGTCGGAGCAGCGTCTGGCCAAAGCAAGGGACATCTGGGAACAGTTTTTGGGCCGATCAGCCCGAACGCCGACTCCAATAAAGAAAGCGGCGTCACCGTGTGGTCGCCGGTATCTCGGAGTGAAACCCGTCTACACCAGACGTCGCCGATCTCGCCTGCAATTACTGCGACGTCAACTTCGCCAGAAGCAGAATATCCGCGTGGCTCGGGCGCTACGATGGGCACACAACCAAATGCAGCGAATGGTCATAGTATCTTGACACCTAGTCGGTCGAATCCTACGCGAATGTCACTCGGGTGCATTGAAGACCTCAACGTGGCATCTATCACGACGAACGGAATTGTATTTTGGCGCAAGAATGAATCCTCGGTCTCGCGGGCGGACGTACGCAGCATATTCAACAGCGTCTCAACGGAGGCAAATCCTCTTGGTGTTGGTGGTGAAGTGGTGCAGCGCCTGAGCGCGATTCTTAAGCGTAAACTGCCCTCAGGGTCCAGTTCTGACCGCGATCGTGAAGACTCCTTGAATTGCGTACGAGATGGCACTCCTACGACCACTACGAGCTCTCCAACAAGTTCTGCCTCAACGAATGATATCAACGATGTGGTGGTGGAAAATCGATCTGAAGGCGCATCCTCAAGACACAGAAGTGAAAAGCGCCTCAGCACAGATGGCAAGGCCTGCTCGCCGACACTTTTTGACGAGCTGGAGGCCTGCGTGCTGTGCAGTTTAGAGCAGTTTCACCTGAAAGACTACCGAGTCTCGGCTTTTCACAAGCGCTTAATCTCCTTCCTGTTCCTTCAAAAGCGACGTGTGAGTGAGGATGATTTTACTGTGCTGCGGGTTCTAGGTCGCGGTGGTTTTGGTATGGTCAATGGATGCATCAAGCGCACCTCGGCATCTCTGTACGCAATGAAGGTGATGAACAAAAAGATGATTAAGAAAAAACACGCAGAGAAGCTGTGCCTTGCGGAGCGGAAAATCCTGGCCATGATATCGTCACCGTTTGTTGTATGTCTGAAATACGCGTTTCAGACGCCAGAGGAGCTGTTCCTGGTTCTGGATCTTCGTACCGGTGGAGACCTCTCGTTCCATCTCAATCGTTCGAGGTTTTCAGAGACACAGGTGCGATTTTGGGCTGCGCAGATTCTGCTAGGCATTCAGCACTTGCACGAGAAAAATATTGTATATCGAGACCTAAAACCGGAAAACATTTTACTCGACGAAAAGGGCAACTGCAGTATCTCGGACCTTGGCTTGGCGGTTGAGGTAACACCCACACTAACCGGAAGGTGCGGCACCCGCGGCTATTGGGCCCCAGAAATGCTTCTACGAGACGACAGTGGAAATCGAATGGTGTATAACCATACGGTTGATTGGTGGAGTTTCGGTTGCTTGGTGTATGAGCTCCTTTATGGTAAGTGCCCGTTCCGTACGTCCAAGGCGAAGGCACTACATGAAGACAAGCAACAAGCTTATGACAAGGCCACGCTGGAGCTCACACCGGCGTATGACCCCAAGTATTTTTCAGCAGACGCAGCCGACCTCATTCAACGTACGCCTTTTCAAGTGACTTTTTGCAGCGTTTACACTTGTTTGTTGCGCTCACAAATGCTTTTTTCTCTGTGTAGAATTGTTGATCCGTGACCCAACAAAGCGACTCGGCGCAAAAGGTGCAGAGGAAGTCAAGCGCCTGAAGTTTTTCTCTTCCATCGACTGGGCTGCGATGGAGCAGCAGCAGATTTCACCGCCGTTCGTACCTGACAACGAGATCAACGCGGCGTCACAAGCAGATATCGGGTCCTTTGACATCTCGACTGTCAAAGGAATTAAACTCTCGGAGCAGGAGCAGGCGGCCTACAGCGGGTGGGACTACGTCTGCCCCGAGACGTTCCAGCGCGAGGCCGTGGAGTACCTTGTGTGGGAAGTCAAGCACGGCCCCTGCACCATCGGGGCCAACAACAACTCGTGCTGCGCCATCCTGTAAGCCACGAATAGTATACGAAAGACTAAAGTATAACCAGCAGCACGCAGTATCATTCATTGTATGGCCAGCAACTAGACCCCTTCAACCACTTCAACTTGCCCATGGTACAGCGTTCCATTTCACGTCGAAACGTTGAAGTGAGTCCGACGTCATTGCAACAGCATACAGAGGTGCCACACTTCAAAACCCTCATATGCAAATAAACCAACTTCAACAACACATAGCCGATCCACTCACACCCTTCGCATACCTCTTTTAACTGATGCATTGTACAAACCAATTATATCATACTCTATTCATAACTACAGGTAGCCCCTCGCTGACGTCGATATTCGCCCATTCCTCAATAATCCGTCCGCCTATTGATTTCAATCATGCTTTGCAAGCTCCAGCGCAGTTCCTCGCTCGTCTTCAAGCGCACACAGACCCGCTCCATCGGCTTCCTGTCCACGCTGCCCGAGGAGCACTCGATGCTGCGCGAGATGTGTCGCCAGTACGCGGCCAAGAACCTGGCGCCCATCGCCGGGGAGCTCGATAGACAGCACAAGTTCCCGGCCGAGCAGGTGAAGGAGCTGGGCGAGATGGGGCTCATGGGCGTGGCCATCGACGACGCGTTCGGCGGCGCCGGGCTCGACTACTTGGCCTACGCCATCGCCATGGAGGAGATCAGCCGCGGCTGCGCGTCCACGGGCGTCATCATGAGCGTCAACAACGTTAGTGCAGTCTGTAGAATATAAAGACATCTAGAGAGAGAAAAAGTAGGATGCTAACAGTAGAGTTTGGTGTTGTGTCTTGATACTGGACTTGTAGTCGCTGTACTGCGCGCCGGTGGAGAAGTTTGGCTCGCCGGAGCAGAAGGAGAAGCACTTGACGCCGTTCGCGAGCGGCCAGAAGCTCGGCTGCTTTGGACTGAGCGAGCCGGGCAACGGCAGTGATGCCGGTGCTGCGTCCACGACGGCCAAATCGACGGACAAGGGCTACGTGCTGAACGGCACCAAGGCGTGGATCACCAACGCGCACGACGCAGACCAGGCGATCGTGTTCGCGACGACGGACAAGTCGCTGAAGCACAAGGGGATCAGTGCATTTATCGTGCCGACGGATACTCCAGGCTTCTCACTTGGCAAAAAGGAGGACAAGCTCGGGATTCGCGCCTCGAGCACCGGGAACTTGATCTTTGAGGACTGCGAGGTCCCGAAGGAGAACTTGCTGGGCAAGGAAGGTGACGGATTCAAGATCGCCATGATCACGTTGGACTCCGGTCGCATTGGCATTGCGTCACAGGGGCTGGGAATCGCGCAGGCCTCGTATGACTGCGCTATCGCGTACGCACAGACTCGTAAGACGTTCGGAGTGCCCTTGGCCAAGAACCCGATTATCCAGACCAAGTTGTCAACCATGGCGACGGAGATTGAGGCTGCGCGCCTGCTGACGTGGAAGGCCGCCGTGGAGAAGGATGCTGGACGGCCGTTCACGAAGCTGGCCGCCATGGCGAAGCTCAAGGCGTCGGAGGCTGCTACGATGTGCTCGCACCAGGCCATCCAGGTGCTGGGTGGCATGGGCTACGTGTCCGATATGCCTGCTGAACGCCACTACCGCGATGCACGCATTACCGAGATCTATGAAGGCACATCGGAGATTATGCACCTGGTTATCGGCGGCGCACTCAACAAGGAGTTTGCAGAGACCCACTAATTGACGCGAAGGCAGCGGAGTAGGCATCCGTAGCAATCACAGCAACCGTGATACGACTGCAGGTGCCATCACGAGAATTCAATATATGAAGCTCATACACCCGTCAACCCTCGCTTGTGACGAAGCTTCATATTGCAACAGCCTCGTGTTTGACGTAAGCCCTTCCTGTACCGGTGGACAAGCACCACGTTGAAGTTGATCGTTTGGTTTACGCAACACACGTCGGGCAGCCCACTTCCCTGCCTAATCTGATCCTCTCTACAACAATATATTTTGTTGAACACCTTCCAAACGAGCACACAGTCACAACTTCTTTCAGCAACCACATTTTTGACATCCTTCATAATAGTATGCACTACAAACCAATCCAAAAACATCATTTATTACAGGTGCATTCAGCCGCTCCACATCCGACCGTCACTTTTGGATTGTCCTTGCAGCGCGTAAGTGCTTGAGCCCTTCATGACAGTCCAAGACGTTCGCCAGGCGCTGGACGCCTCCGCTCTCGAGAGCTACATCCACTCGCGGCTCGGGTCCTCCTACGGCGCCGTGGACGCCATCAAGCAGTTCAACCACGGCCAGTCCAACCCTACATACCTCGTGGCCATGAGCTCCGGTGCCCAGTGGGTGCTGCGCAAGAAGCCGCCCGGCAAGATCCTGCCGTCTGCGCACGCCGTGGAGCGCGAGTACCGCGTTCTCAAGGCGCTGGAGCACACGGAGGTGCCGGTGCCGCGCACGGTGCTGCTCTGCGAGGACGCCGCGGTCCTCGGCACGCCCTTCTACCTCATGGAGTACGTGGCCGGCCGCATCTTCCAGGACCCGTCGCTGCCGGGCGTCAAGCCCATGTACCGCTACGCCATGTACAGCTCGGCGGTGGACGCGCTCGTGAAGCTGCACGCGCTGGACTACAAGACTCTGGGCCTGGCGGACTTTGGCCGCCCGGAGAAGTACTGCCACCGAGTCGTGGCGACGTGGAGTCGACAGGTGGATGGAGGCCAGAAGGTCTTTGCAGAGGCCGGCGTCCAGGACAACCCGCGCATGAAGCAACTGCAGATGTGGCTGGAGCACAAGGCCGACGAGGCTGAAAAGGCGACCAGTGATGATGGAGTGAGTATCGTCCATGGAGATTTCCGGATTGACAACATGATCTTCCATCCCACGGAGCCACGGGTGCTGGCCATCTTGGACTGGGAGCTCTGCACGATCGGCAATCCGTTCGCAGATGTAGCGACGCTGGCGTCGGCGTACAGACTGCCGATCGACAACTCGAACACGATCATGACTCCGGGACTGGCGGATGCTCCACTGAAGAAACTGGGCATCCCGTCCGAGAGTGATCTTCTGCTGGGTTACAGTCGTCGTGCCAATCGATTCCCGCTCAGCACCAGCACGTGGAACTTCTTCATGGGGATGATCGTGTACCGCTTCGCTGCTATTTGTCACGGTGTCTACGCGCGCGCTTTGCTGGGCAACGCCTCGTCGGCCAACGCTGCGTGCGCTAAGACTACGATGGACCGACTGCTGGCGATGAGCGACGACATCATGGACGAGTCGGCAGATATTTACCCTGAGCCGGAGCTCGAGCACATTTTACCGTTCCCTATCCGTCCGCACGCCCTGCAGATTTACAAGAAGCTGCTCAAGTTCTGCCAGTCACGTGTGTATCCTGCTGAACATGTTCACATTGCACAGATTGCCAAGGCTCGTGAAGAAGGTCGTGTCTGGGACGTTGTACCACCCATCATTGAAGAACTAAAGAAGGAGGCCAAGGCTTTGGGACTCTGGAACCTCTTCCTGCCTGAGTGTGTGGTGCCGGCGTTGGATGGTAAAGGACACGACGTGAACTACGGCGGAGACTTGACCAACCTCGAGTACGGCCTCATGTGTGAGGTTATGGGCCGCTCTATTGTGCTGGCGCCTGAAGTGTTCAACTGCTCGGCCCCTGATACGGGCAATATGGAGATCCTTACGCGCTTCTGCACAGTAGAGCAGAAGCACGAGTGGCTTGTGCCCCTTCTCAAGGGAGAAATCCGCTCTTGCTT
The DNA here is from genome assembly GCA_011947335.1 of Phytophthora constricta. NCBI lineage: Eukaryota > Oomycota > Peronosporomycetes > Peronosporales > Peronosporaceae > Phytophthora > Phytophthora constricta. The sequence goes on from JAAVTI010001590.1 coordinate 114,611, forward strand.
TGCTATGACCGAGAAGCGTGTGGCCTCTTCCGATGCTACCAACATCGAGACGAGCATTGTCCGCGATGAAGCGCGACAGGAGTACGTCATCAATGGTCACAAATTCTACATCTCTGGGGCTGGCGACCCGCGCTGCAAGATCATCGTGCTCATGGGCAAGCACCCCGAACGAGCGAATCAGAGTGGGTTCAAGCAGCAGTCAATGATTTTGTCCCCATGGACGCACCCGGTGTGCAGATTGTGAAGCCGATGAATGTGTTTGGCTACGACGACGCTCCGCATGGGCACATGGAGATGCTGTTCAAGGATGTTCGTGTCCCCTTCCGAAATGTTTTGCTCGGAGAAGGCCGTGGGTTTGAAATCGCGCAGGCTCGACTCGGACCTGGACGCATTCATCACTGCATGCGTGCAATTGGTGCGGCTGAACGCTGCCTCGAGCTAATGGTCATGCGTGCTAAGACGCGCACGGCCTTTAAGCAGCTATTGGCCGAGAACCCGCTTGTGTGTTCTCAGATTGCCAAATCACGGTGTGAGCTAGACAGCGCTCGTTTGCTGACGCTGCAGGCTGCGCACCAGATGGACAAGAAGGGCAACAAGGTTGCCGCGCAGGCGATTGCCATGATCAAGATCGTGGCGCCTAATATGGCACTGGACATCTGCGATCGTGCTATTCAGCTCCACGGTGCCGCAGGTGTCGGGCAGGACTTTGTGCTCTCGTACCTGTATGCAGCACTTCGGACACTGCGCATCGCCGACGGGCCAGATGAGGTGCACATGCGCACCATCGCCAAGCTAGAGCTGAGCCACTCCAAGCTGTAGGCGCGCAACGAAGGATTCTTAGGAGGCCACTAAAAAATGTTTGAAAAGTGAGTGTGAACGTAAAACGAGATTGTGCCTCTTTTGAACCATGGTGATTTAGTTGGACCTCGTGCAGTGTTATGCAATCGACGCAGATACACTTTTCATGGGTTAACTGTACGTTGTTGAGGACTTGCAGCGGGGGCGCGAGGATATCGCTTCACATCCGACACAAAACTTTTGTATATCATACGTTAACCAAGTCGGATTCCGATTTTCTTCGAGCCTCTGCCGAATCGAACCGAGCTCGAGCAATGCTGATGCTCGGGACATCAAGCAAGCAAGCGTGCAAATCCCTACTGCAACATGCCCATCATGCCATGATCCATGTGTGGCGTTCCCGTGCCACTGGCACGGGAACGCCCATCCGGTGTCACCCACCAACTGAGCTCGAGATGGCGAGACGGATGGCTGGTCGCCATGAGGCGCTGACTGCTGATGCGTGTGCGCCAGGCTCCCGGCAGGAGTTGCGTTGGCTTGCTTCCATAGCGAAATTCAAAGTGAGGGATGACATTGCACGGCACCGAAGCGCACGAGCGGCGCTCTGTCTCACCGCCGCTCGCAATTTGCAGCAGCTTGAAGCTGCGCACGCGGTGCGTGGTGCACTCCGATTAGCGAAGCGCATACAAACCCAAGACACCTTCTTTTTTGCGGGATCCGAGCGTTTCTCTGCAAAAATACGCACCTATGCGTACAATACTCAAACCCAGTGTGTTTTCTTTTTGCACCGCCGTCACGTGATTGGCTGCAGAAAAGGCTGTCGCAGATCATCGCAAAGTCTGTTATTCTAAATGAAGTTATTATCAAAAACATAAGATTTTATATTACAGGGTACAAAAGTACAAGGTTACTTAGATTAGTGTATCTATTCAAATTGTATAACCACTTGAAACAAGTGGTATCATCTATCACAATATACAGATTTTCAAGCGTCGCCGTCGGCTAACCGAATGCTTGGGTGTAGGTCGCCGCTGCCAAGCACACGCGCTGCTGCGCCGTCCGCTGCAGCCTTCACTTCTCAATTTGCCGTTTTCATCTCAAGTGGATCGACAACCCACGCAACCAGTTTCTCGGATTCTGCACGATGTCTTCACGCTCTTCCTCCATAGTGAGCCCCAGCACGAGCACGGTGTCCTCGCCGATGTCGCTCGACCTGCTGGACGGCCCGTCCCGCCGCCTCTTCAAGGCGCGCCACCAAGACGTGGAGAAGATGGAGATCCAGACCAACGTGCTCACGGCTGTACTGTACTACGACATCAAGTTTACGATCTACAAGCTGCAGATTCGCAGCACGGTGCGCGCCCCAGACACCGTCGAGTGGATGATCGCCAAGCGCTACTCCGAGTTCTTCTCCTTCCGCCAGACGCTGCACAAACTCTTCGAGAAGTGGGACCTGCAGTTCCACGGGGACGACGCCAAGAGAATGCAATGCGAGGAGTTCGCGCTTGCCACGAAACTGCTGCTGCCAGCGCTTGAGTTCCCACGTTCCCTCGCAAGCACATGCGCTGTGACAACAAGAAAATCGTCAATGAGCGACGACCAAAGCTGCAGCGATTCGTTCGCTCGATGCTTGACGCGTACACCGATATCTCAGTATTCCTGCATGACACGCAATCGGGAGACTCGCATCACTTCACCAAGCTCAATCAGATGATGCAGCAGATCGAAGAGTTCCTGGGCATTCCCCAGGAGCAGAAGGAGGTTAATCGTCGCCAGACGGCTGCCATTCTGGCACTCGAAGACGTCGATGATGTACCAAGCGCTAAGTTGGGCTGCAAGGACCGCACGTGCTGCATTTGTCTAAACGACTACGACTCGGATGACGATGAGCCTGAGCTTGATGAGACTCACGATGAGAACAGAATGGTAAAGCTTCCGTGCTCCCACCAGTTCCACGAAGACTGTGTCCTCGGCTGGTTCAATGCTAGCACCACATGTCCATTGTGCCGAAAGCCTGCCTTCACAGAGGCGGATTCTATCCAGTCTTTCGACGTATCAATTAACTAGGCAAATGAATAATAAACATAGTTATCAACAATCTTTGTAGCTGAAATCGTTGCGCATCAAGAAAGAGCTTTTTATCTTAGTTGCTTAGCATGTTTTGTAAAACACGTCGGCTTTGCGATGACACGGTCTGTGGTCGAAACGTGCACTCCTGGCCCTCTTTGCACGCATTTCCTCGCGCACTTTCAGTCGCCGCCGTATGGAGTCTTTGCTGCGCTCAGATAGCTTAAATGGTTTCGGAACCGTGTAGCTCCGTGGCTCGTAATTTGTGTTCGGCGCAAATACTTTCTGCTCACGCTGTTTTTGCTCCGCTTGCTGTTTTCGAGCGAGATCACGAAGCTCAAGGAAGCGTCCAAGGCCTCGAACGATCACAGGTTTCTACAATAAGTGCACGAACTCAGCGTCAGCTTGCGTAATTTCAAAAAATAACAGAAGGATAGAACATACCTCCTCTGCATCTCCATCTCGTGGAGGCGATGGAGAGCCCTTTGCCGATGAAGCCTTCCTGCCACGTCCTGGTCTATGGATTTTCGGGTGAAACGTACATTCCTCCAGTTCCTTAAGCTCTTGAGCGTTCCGCTTTGCCTCAATTTCGTCCGTTTTCTTCTGACGTTCAGCCTCAATAAGATGGAGCAGATTCTCCGATTGCCACTCAAGCTTTGTTCTCGACCGCGGGTCTCTGCTATAGAGTTTTGTTGTGCTGGTGCTACCACCAGGCTTCCTAGAAGCCACTAAGTTTGGTTGGAACGTGCACTCGGCTTTGCTTGCTTCTTCCATTTCAAGAGCAACTCGGGAGCGGAACCGTTTGCTAGCAAAATACTGCCGCAAGGCAACTCTGGACGCAGATGACTCGCTCTTTCGTTCTTGCGGTGGAGAACGCTTTGAGGGTGGTGGCGTTTGCTGGATATCACGAACAGGGTGTGCTAATTCATCAAGCGTTGACGACCTGCCCAGTGCTTTCGAGACAGGATTGATCTCTGGCTTGAAAGTGTATTGCGCGTACTGCTCCTCGCGCAATCGTTGTTTCTTTAGCTCAGCTTGCCGTTGATCATTGTACGTGAGTCGATATAATTTTTGCTGGCTGCTTTCAGCACTTCGATCGGGTCGCATTTGCTTTAGCACACCGTTGGCATTCCCGATATCAGGCTTGAAGGTCAGTCGTTCTCCTCGTGCATAGTCCATATCGCAGAAAACTTCGAGAGCCTCCATTTTTCTTGGTCGCGTGACTGGAAATACTGCTGACGGGTAACAAAGTCCATCTTAAACTCCGGCTTTTGCTCGACGATTTTTCGGGAGGTCTCACTAATCGTTGGCGCAAATGGTTGCTCATTGAGCATGTCGAAATATTCTTGGGTTGCTTGTCGTCTCTCCGCTATAGCTTCTGCGTCTTCAGCAAGTCGTTCTGTCACGTTGTGGGATTTTGGCTTACCGATGTTAAATTGGTTGAACTCTTCCGCTTCCCTTATTGCCAATTTGTTCGAAGCAATTTCTCTGCTTTTGGGGTTGATGGAGGGTGTAAATGATAGTGGTCCGCATTCTTCCAGGTCGAGTTGCTCCCGGATTCGTTCGACGTACTCAGCCTACGCACACGATGGATGACGTTAGCACAGCGAGGCTAGAAGCAAAGCAGCACACGCATGGGGAATACCTTAGCACGCTGAAGATCCGAGACGCGATGGTGAATCGGTTTATAGTCTACCATGCTGAACATCGCCTTGGATGCTGCGTTGATACGCGGCTTGAACGTGCACTCTTGGAGTTTATGAGCCTCAAGAGCCTCTCGTGCACACTCTCGCGAATCGTAGCGAGATGCTCCATCCAGATGTAATCTTTGGATCACATTTTGGCTTCCAGCTTCCTTGAGACCGTCCTCAGTTGCGTCGACGTCGTCCGCTCGTCTAGATTTCTTCTGTCGTGGGCTGAGGGTTAACCACTGGAATGCAGTAGTTCCGGGGCGGCAACTTAGATCAAGAGTGCTTTTAGCTCTCGTTTTTGTGGTAGTTGTTGGTGGCTTGAGAACGTTTGGCTGGAACGTGCACTCACGAAGTTGCTGCATCTCCAAAAGAAGTCGTAGCTTTTCACGCTCCGCAAAAGTTTGATTTCGTGGCTGAGCAAGAAAATCTATCCGACTTGATGGTTTCTTCTTTAATACTGCCTCGTATGGATTGATCCTCTCCGTCTGCCTTGCGGTTGAATGCATGTCACTAAAGAGTTGGTCATCCGATGTTTCTGCTTGCTGGGTAGACAACGCTTCGTCAAGCTGATGAGTTTCCTGCCACGGAAGTTTGTTGGGCAAGGAGGTGTTTCTATGCGCGTCCTTGATGTCAGCATACTTTTGGGATTCATCTAAAAACTCATTTTCAACCCCTGAATCGAAAGCTTGTTCTGGGGCTCTGTCTTGCCCAGTGGACACTTGAGCAAGCAGCTTAGCAAACAATGAAGAGGGAGGTGGCCCAACTTCTTGTCCCTCTTGCATTGCGCTGTCGTTTAGTGGTGTCGGCTCTCGCACTACTGTTGTCGATGTTTGAAATTGTTCGGCGTGCGAAGTCGTATCAGGTTCTTCTTTCCCCTCAAAATGAAATCCAGCTTTGACCGCGGCTGAACATCGTCACTTAGTGCATCGCCTAGTATGTCTGACGCATAATAAATCTCGTCCTCCGAGCTCTCACTGGATAAACCACTGTCGGTGCGCTGGGAAGGTGACAGTGCAGGATACTCCGCTCCCTCTTCACCCCCTCCGATTCCAATCTGCTAAAATTCCTGTCACTCAACAGCTTTTGAATGAGCTCCTCCCTCTCCTCCGGCGTTTGATACTTTTTCTCCTCCGATACGCCCACAGCCCAATTCTCTTGCAATACTCCTGTCGTTTCACGATCGCCCTCCGTCTCCACTCCAACGCGACGTGCGCGTAAAGCCTCCTGACGCTCCGTCGACAACTTGGCTAAAATCTCACGCCGTCTCTCCTCCTTTAATCGTAATAAATACAGTCAATACTCACAAGATACGGACGTAGAAGTCTAGAAACTGCACCAAACGAACCGATAGAACCGGCCTCGTCTTTAATTTCCGTCGGAAGCGCAAGTCCTCTACCATAAACCACCTCATCAGCCTCCCTTTCGCCACAAGAAATCCTTCTGAAAGCATCATTTACTGTCCGTACCGATATCGTTACGCGGCGTCCGTTCTGTCAGGCTGAGAGCGTGTGCTTGTCCCTGCAGAACCGCGTAGGAGGTCTCCACGGGGGCAGGAGGCGCCTCGCTGGCTGTCAGATAGGCCTCGGCGCTGCGCAGCTCCTCCTCTACCTGCGCCAGGCTGAGTGCGCCCCTCGTTTCCTCCATGTTGCTTGTGCGCGACCCGTCGGTTAATGCCGTCTCAGTCTGTCTAAACCACCAAGTTGAAGTGACCATCACTCTGACCGCCCAAGTTGAAGTTGCATTCCGCATGCGGAATGCGCCACGCCATTCCGCATTCTGCCGCCGAAGACTCAGCTAGATCCGATATCAGAGTGAGGATGAGGAAGGCATCGAGGGCCCCTAAGCAGTGGCCGAGCGAGGTCTGCGACTACGAGACGGGGAGATCACGGACCCAGCCGTCGAGAGCTTGGACGTGGAGAGCGGGCTATGGGTCGACTGTCGATGGTATGCCGAGCACGCTTCTCCGCACACTGATTTCGTATATGTGACGGACTGCTGCATCGTCGTTAGGTGCAAGACGAAGCTGAAGGCGAACCCTCCGTTCAGCCTCATTTCCTGGAAGAGTCACAAGAGCAGGGGACGGCACATGAAGCGGGAGAAGGAGCTCCAGGACAGTCACTCGCAAGCCCACAACATCTCCTTCTCGCAGTCGACGCTGTGCAGCACCCCGTCAGGTAGATTTACGGCTTGCTCACCGATCGAGCGAGTTAAACCACTTCTGGATGAGCTGCAGCTTGTCCGTCGAGAAATCGAGCAAGAGAAACGGAAGCAGGATCAGCACCAACATGAGGTCGAAGACGTGGTCAACGCCATGACCAGTCTGATTGCCGACCAGCAGAATGACTTGGGGATGCTGCGACAGCAAGTAAGCACCATCACACACACTCTTCAGATGCTGAAGAGCGAGGTGGAAGACCTGCGACGCAAGGAGCAACAACTGAAAGATGTCCGAGCTCCTCGAGTATCACTGGCAAAACCGTACACTTCCACTTCGTCTCTTCCTCGGCGGAAAACACCACCTCGGAGGTTTAGTCATAAGATTCGAGATGGTCGTACACACAGAGGGAGTCGTCAACTTGACCGGAATGAAGACATCGATGGAGACGTCAACAGCAGCGTAATGGATATGGATATATTCGAAAAGCGATTCCGGCTTGTGGACCGCAGATAATCAACGATATGCACGGGCGGCAAGACTACAGGTACTCACCAGGAAACAGCGAGAGCACGATGTCAAAACAACAGCCGTTAAAGGTAAAGCTGACGCGTTTCCTTTTCTGTCTGCTCCACAGGACATGTCGGGCACTTGAACCGTCTGCAGAATTATAGGGAACACATTTGCAGGCAAGTAAGAATTCATCACAAGTCAGCGTGCATCCGGGCGCTAGCGTCGTAAGCCAAAGTACAGACCGAGTCATGTTGTAGGAGAATTTCTTGACACACGAGTGGCAAATGACATGACCACACTTCAGCAAAATTGGTGGGTTTTCTGGTGTGCTTTCCTCTTTGGAGACTGGGCAAGAGAATACATTGTGGAAGCGAAGCTCTTTGCAATTGGGATCTCGACCTAACAAAATCGTCATCAACGCATAAGCTTAATTGCAATGGCCTCGAGTATTAGCGCTGTGCTGAAGCCGACATTACACTTACCGGAAGCTCTTCCATGTTATCCCAGTCAGCAAGCTTGCTGTCCATGACAGACGCAAGTTTGCGCATCGCGGGCAGCGCCGACACACCAGCTGAGAGACTACAGCGCAGAAAAGTTAGGTATCACGGGCCATTGTCGCCCGTAGATCACCCCATTATCTGCAGCCGGCACTTAGTTAACAAAATGGAGTATTACTTACCATGTTTCTAAGTAAGACCGATACGGAACACGATGGAGGCGACAGCATGCACGAATTACGGCATCGTAAATTTCATCCCAGCGATCTTCATTGAAAACCTTCTTGTACGGGGACTCTTCCAACTTTCCCTTGTAGAGCACACAGCTCATCAAGACGCCCACCTCTGCGCAAAAAAGATGGACCCGGCAATTGTGAGCAGCTAAGCTTCATTCCGACCTATATCTTGCTCAAGTATTCTGCAAGCCTACCTTCTGAATGGGTCTGGTGGAAATACGCCAACTCTTTGTTGGCAAAGTTAACTGCGTCCATCATGTCTGGCGAAGATTCGAGAATATCCACATATTTAAGGCGAACAAGTTCGAACTCGATATCGATGTCAAGACGTCGTAGTTCTTTGCGGTGCTGCCGTGCCCATCTGCAGCGAAAAACCAAACACCAGAACAAAACATACACGCACGGTTACGTCTTGCACAACGCACTCAATGAAAAGAAACAGCAACGTATGCAACGTACTCGAGCGCAGGTTGCATGTCATGCTCTTTTATCGCTTTCAAGATCTCGTGGAGCTCGACAAAGCACTCGCGATACATCGGTGGAAGTTCCAACTCAGCTTCCTGTTTCCAGAGTCAGCAACGAACATAGTAAGCGCACAGTTATTACATTAACTAGAACGATTTACTGCCTGGGGCGTACCTTGCACATGGCATCAGCAGCCTCGATCTGCCCGTCTTGGTAAAGATACTCGGCCACCAGACGACACACGAGCTTCTGGTCCATTTCGTTTGTGCGGCAAACCTTGGCGATATCAGTGCACAAATTCTAAACCGAGTCGTAGAAACAACATTAATGCCGAGATTGCCAGCTCACGAACCCATCACAGTTTCTACCTTGTCAATATGCTTGGAATATTTGGACAGCAGCACGTGGATCGCCTTCAACTCGCTGGCCACGTTCTTCTCCACGTTCAGTTGGCGCACGCGTCGGATGAAGTCTCTCACGATGTACTCCGTCTCGTTGTCCTGCTCTTCCACCGCCACCTCCTCCTTCGCCTCTGCGTCATCAGGATTGCACGACGCTTCGTCCGTTTTTCCTCCATCGTTCCGGCTCGCACCGCCAGCATTGCTATTGCCGTCTTGATTGCCGCCGAACGCCATGGCGATGCTGCCGTCCTCTGCTCGCTCCCCAGCGCTCGCGTCTTGGAAGTGGCGATTCTTCTTGCGACAGAGCTCCTGCTGCCGCGCCTCGAGCTGCTGCCTGGTGCTCTCCACATGACTCAGCAGCTCGTCCAGCTGCCGGTCGATGTGGTCCACGCACAGACGCTGCTTCTTGAGCACGCGCTTGCTCTCCTCCTCGATCGCCTGCATGGCCCTTGGTAGTCGATCACCTTCGACGTTGTATCTGAGAATCAGGCGAGAGAAAAGCTGTCGTCGTCGACCGGACGGGCGCTGCTTCAGTCCGGGGCAACTACTGTGCTGCTGCCACGGAAAACTGCAGCTTGTCACGTGAAGGCTAGAGTCACCGAATCTGTCGATGACGAGTACTGTTGCCATTCGGAAATGTCCGCAAAGTGCTTTTCTGTTGTGAATGCACGCGTTTAGAGAGTGACAGTTGTCTGTCCTGACTGAACTTACCTCCGTGGAGACATGTACTTCAACGCCTCCAGCTAACGCGACGCTATCTACCATCGGCGATGCCAAATTGGCATTTGCGCGTGGCTGAAGTGGCCTTGCGACATCCTTCGTTGCTGACTGACGGACTCGGCTATGCCAAATCAGGCTATCACTGCCGCTGTGTCCGGCCGCATGCATTCCTGCCCAAAATAGCCAGCGGACCATTAATAATTTGTTGCCTTTTTACACCTACGTAACACCCACCCAACGCCTTTTTACATACAGCAATGAACCCACTTTGTATAGTACCACCTCTATTTACGAGTTTATCTACCCTTTCTTACGGTCACCTGTATCCGCCGACCTGCTGTCGTCGTCTCTCTGAGACTCTCTCACTATAGAAACTGCGCTCTGAGACTCTTGGACGTCGGTCTTCTTCCGTCTCACAATGTTCCTGCTCAAGCCGCCGACCTCGACCCCCAGGCCGCGCCGGACGCGCGACGCCTGTGCGTGGGACTAGTCGCCAGCGAGTGGAAGTACGTTGCCGAGGGCGGCGCCAACGTGCTGTTCCGTCACCGCCCAGCGCCAGGAGCCTCGTCCAGTGCCATCGCCAGGGAGTTCAAGGGCAAGCTGCTGCGCGTGAAGAAGTGCGATGTGGTGCAGGCCAACGAGAAAAAGGCCAAGAAGAAGCGCCAGGCCGCTGGAGAGAAGCCCTACGTGCCGCACTACCCGCACCCGCAGCAGGTTCTGGACTACGCCACGCACGAGATCATGCCCTTCCTGGAGCAGCAATTAGTGCGCAGCAGTGGGTGCAGCTGCCAGCAGGAGAGAGAACGTCTATCTGCAGGTGGCAGAGCTCGTGGACGTGGAGAGAGGCTTCTTGCAGGCGCTGAACGCCCACTTGCTGGCGCTTGAAAGTCGCCCAGCTCACAGACGACACAGTCAGATCGACGTGTCGTTGCAGTGCGTGATGGTACTGCCCGATGTGACGCTGCCGCCGCCGGACGAGGAACGGGCGTTGAGTTTCTTCCAGTCCACACGGAGTTTGCTGGATGCTGAGACGGAAGCCGAGGCTGCAGATAAAGAAGAGGAGAATGAGATGGGGGATCAGGACGAAGAAGACGAGAACTGCTCGAAGCGACGAGAATCAATGACAGAGCAGACGGATGATGACGAAGACTGCGAAGACATCGTTGAGGTGGCTGAAGAAGAGGCAGATGGAAAGCCCTACGTTGTGTGCAGCAGCACGAGCGTCAGCAGTGAATCTGACAAGGAAGACGACGACGAAGAAGTGGATGCAACAGAAGCAGTGCTCGAGGAGGCGCTGAAGTCATTTTCACAGCCGACTGCACAACCTCAGCAGCGTGCTGGCGTGTCCCGCAGCCTCAAAAGTGTGCAAAGCAGCTCTTTCAGAGGAAACGTGTTCGACTGCTGCTTCCGCAATATCTGCGTGGAGCTGAAGCCCAAGATCGGCTTCAAGCCGAAGGGACCGCTAGTTAGCCCCACGAAGTCGCGCGTTTGCCGCTTCTGCATGCATCAACACTACAAGAAGCGCACGGGAAAGGTGGAGGAGATCAGCCAGTATTGTCCGTTGGATTTGTTTTCACACGACCCCGCTCGCAAGCGTCGGGCCCTCCGAGCGTTGCAGCGCACGCCACAAAATAATTTCAAGGTGTTCGTGCGCTCCGCGGAAGATGAAGTCGTGAATGTGATTACGGGTCTTAGCGCCGATGCGCTACCAAAAGGAGCAGCACAATCACGCTATTCGTACTGCCGACGGAAACGCATGGGCTTCCGCCACTCATGCCAATCAATAGGCACGGAGCACGAAATTGTCTTTGATGACAGTTCAGACCACGAGCGAGACCACGCTCAGCTCATGCCCGATGTGGTGGAGCTAATCACGCAGGTTTTGCAAGAGTTAGACATTTTGGAAGACCTGAAGCAGATGCAGTTGCTGGATCATGTTTCAGTGGACGGTGTGCGGCATCTTCAGCTGCTGCTTCAGAGGCTCGAAGAAGAGAGCAAACGCGAGAAAGCAATGGCAGGCAAAGAAGACAAACCATTGGGGCAACTAGTAGCCTCGATTCAGGAGCAATCCGATTCCCCAGCAGATGCAGATGTGGACCAAGAAGGAAGTCTTGCCCGCGGTCTGGCGTTCCTGCGCATTGCGCTGCACCACCTACCAGAGCTTGATGTGTTGAAGGGCATAGAGTCTTGGGAAGAAATGGGTCTGGAGCAATTCCATGAGCTGTACAAGGAACTCGAGAAGCGGTTCCAGGTGGCCACTACGCTCAAGGACTGCTCGCTGCTGCTGTGCTTGCGCCGCTCGCCTGACGACGACGAACAGGCCCAGCAAAGCAAGAAGAAGCAAGAGACGCGGCCCCGTTTCCAGCACCTCGTGGAGTTCGAGCACCATGTACGCTTCCGCGACCTGGCGTTCGATTGTGTGGTGGCGATCGTGGATCTGGATGTCAAGTCGCACAAGTCAGTGGAGGATTACTACCGGTTGGACGAGAAGATAGCACAGAACTTCCGGCGCGAGTTCGGGGACCGCGGGGTGGCGCAGGCGCTGTGCCACGAGGACTGAGCGTTTCCAGAATCGATTCGGTCCACGCACGTGACTTGACAGACTTGACTCACCGCCGCGCTACTCACAGCGTCTGCTGAACAGCTGGCTGCGCTCGCAGGTGCTTCGTTCTGTCAAGTCTCGCGTAGTGGTGTCAAACGCGATCAGTCAGTCTTTGCTGCCTTTGTAACCATGCACTGCTTGGCAAGCAGCATACGAATAAAGTGCGTGCGTGTAGTGTAATTTCCGCATGTGTCGCTTGGTTCACCGATATTTTGCCGACTGCAACATGGGTCCCGGTCGGCTCGTCGGATCCTGACGGCCCCGAAACAGCTCGACGCACGCCGACTGAGTTGGCAAAATTGCACATAAAGTGATGCATCATGTTGAAGTGGCTGCGCAGGATTGCATTTACGTCGACGCTTTAGCGGCGATCTTAGCGACAGGGGTGTTGGATACCCAACATCGGAGCGGGCTCCGAATCTTACTCGCAATCTGTGACGTGTGCCAACTTCAACAACGGAGTCAAAAGTCGTCGCGTCGTTGCGTATGCTACGCTGCCTTGTGGGTCTTGGGCCGTTTGCCGCTCGGCGCCTTGGCCTGCATCGCCTGCTGCTGGTGGCGCACCCTCGCCGTTTCTCGCTGTAGCACGGCCACCCGCACCGGATCTGCAAAACGGAACCGCCAGCCAGCGACATAAGAAAACGCTTGGTGAGAAATATACATACACCTTTATGCAGGCATCTGTTGCCGAGCGCTTTGCGCTCGAAACGCGACGAAACGGCGAGAAGCACACACGCCCACGCATCAACGGCGACCCCGTTCATAAATCACTCGCACGCCACAGAACCGATTTGGGCGCCGTTGGCCGTTGTGGCTGCAACTGAAATCATCGAAGGAAAAAGGTCGACCCAAAAAAGCAACCGTACCATTGGCGTCGGCGAGGACTCGGTCGCGGTGGCGGCGCTCGGCGAAGGCGACGAGCTGCCTCCTGGCCACGTGCAGCAGCACGAACGCGCCCAGTATCTTCCAGCCGTGCGTCTCCAGCGCGTACTGCACGTACAGCCACAGCAGAACGGGCAGCGGCAGGTCGTCTGGCACGTGGTCGGGTGTCATTCTGTGCGGCATTTTTGTCTATTTGGGACAAATGCTTTCGCTGACCACCGGCATAGTGAACGCCAGTCATTTGCTGACGCTCTTGAAGATACTTTCTCCGGAACGTACGTAGCTCCTCGCGCGCGAAAGGTCGCGAAGGCGATGCCGCTCCGGAGCCACGCCAGCCGGCAACTCCGGCCCCTTCTTCACGCACGTGGACGCCAGCATTCCTGGCTAATCCATTCCATGGCCCATAATGCTGCTACGATCAACATACCGTTGGCATTTCCCGATCCGGCAAGACGCGCCCAAGCCCCCAGCGCTTCTCGATCACACGCAGACGTTCTCAACGTCGTCGGACGCCTCTTCGCCAGCAAAACCGCAGGCCTTTAAAACGGCTGGGACACGCTCGCTCGGCCCAGTCGCCCCCCCACCTCTGGATCCGTCTGCGCTCCATGGCCCGCCGCCCCAGCGCCACGTGCTCAGACGCCATTCTCCAATTCGTGCTCGACGCGCTCTACCATTTGACGGGCCTGCCGTTGCTCATGGTGAACCAGCCAGACCACAACTTGCCGTGTATGCCCCGAGTCAGCACGATCGACGCCGAGCAGATGCGAGCCGACAAGAAGAACGCCGAGCTGCTGCACAGCCCCACGGTCGCCAAGGGCTTCCCGGAGCGCGCCAACACGTGGAGCGACAACGAGGCACCCGAGGAAGAGCTCAGCGACTTGTCCTCGGACAGCGAAGATGACGAGATGAAGGATGCAGTGGAGGCGGCACACGTGGCCCCGGGGGCCACCTCGGCACAGAACCAGCTCTTCGACGGACTGCAGTTCTACCTGGCAGTGAGTCAGGTGCGGGAACGCACCGTGAGGTCGGTGATGGCTCTGGGCATGGCTAAGACACTGAGCACATTGAGGGAGCGGAAGCAGCGCGAGTCCATCGCAATGATCGAGCAGCAGTATCCAGACTTCACGTGTCTGCCCACAAGAAGCACCGCAGTGCGTCAGATGCCAGGAGATCACATGGACTTGCTGTCGGCCCTGCGGCTCCCGTCGGCGGTCGCCATGGCACAAAGTCAGTCGCCCATGAAGCGAACCGAGTCGTCCATGAGGGATTGGGACGCAGCAGAAACACAAGAGGGGCGTGTACGCCGTGCGGAAGCGCTCGCATCACCTCACAACAGCTCGCGGGTAGCGTAGCGCCTCGACAGCATATATAATATTGTAACTATTGCAAAAACTATAAAGCATGAGGACAGGCTGGCGCGAGACAACCAGAAAGCGTAGAAAAACCAATAGACTTAATTTGTTGGCTCCGGCCACACCCACACGCAAGGCTGCTCAAGTAGCTTCGTTCGCATCGTTTCCTGTCACAGCAGGTGCTCCGGCACCGTTGGGTGTGGAGTTTTCAGGGTACAACTTGCACCGATCTCTGTAGTCGCTATCTGCAAACGACGATTCTTATGCGTTGCAGTGCCGATATTGGATGGGAATCAGAGTTTGCTTGCAGATAAGCCTGCCGCCTTTCCGTCACTAGCCTGCGTTGCGTACAGCCAAAGGCTGGCGCAAGTGGTGCTTCGTGTCATCCGTACTGAGCAGAATGCTACCCTCTGCATGACAGACAATCAGGACGAAGTCCCGTCTGGTCTTCATCACCCAAGCAGCAGTGGCGGAGGAGCACCGCCGAATTCGAGTGCATGCTCCGGCAAGGAAGAGGTCGGGACCAAGTTGGTCCGACCAACACACTTTCGACGAGCTTGACTTGGGTGACAATTCTTTCAGACCTTGCATATCACCATTGTTTCCTAATGGGAATTCATGGACAATTGCACTCAAGCCAAACTGGTTCGAAAATGCTCTCGTTCATGATGGTCACCGACAGAGGCCCCACGACGTCGTTATGCGCATGTACTGTCTGACCGACGAGGGGCCTGCATACAACAGTGCTCCGACTCTGCACTCTCACAACTGTGCCCAGAGATTGAACTCTCCTGTACTATACTGGGTCAGCGTCATTGGGGTTTTCCCCTCTGCCTCCGTGTGGATGACTATTCGGTCCGTCGGCGCCAACGTCAAAACACTAGCACGTAAGGTCTTTCCACCCACGATTTTTGGTGATCACGTTTGTTGTCCTCTCTTGAACTCCTCCATCCACGGCCCTTCGTTTAGGAGCTTCCTCCGGAGAAGGTTCAGCATGTTCCTAGCCGCATTCACGTCTCGACCCCAGAAAGTGGCCTTACAACGACTGTTTTGACAGCGTAAGACGTTCCGGTTAGACTTCAAGACGAAATTGAAGTCCCTCAGCAGCCTTGGATTCTTGACCTTGGAGGTCTCCTTGATCTCCTTGAGCTCCTTCTTCGACAACTTGGTGTTCGCGTCCTTCTTTTTCTTCGGCTCTTCCTCATCGCCCTTCTTCTTTTTCCGGACTTTGGTGAACAAGCGAGCCTGCTTCAGGCAATGATGGCAGCTCGAGCACAGCTTGCTTGTTCGATACTCATCCATCGGCAACACTGTCGCTCCTCGCCTTTTCAGCGCCGCCTGAAAGCCCTTAACAGGGCCGGCTGGATGTCCCTTAATACCATCGCGTTGACTCCAGTCCCCGTACGCGATGCACACCTTCTTGCTTGGCACAGGAACAATTCGCTTAGCCAGAGTGTCAACGGCTTTCCGCTTCATGCGATCGTTTAGAAAGCGGAACTTGTGGAAGCTGTGCTCCGCACTGAATGCCAACAAAAATCGCAGGTGCATCCAGAAGAACTTGAGGCGCTCCAGATACAGGTCGAAACCAGCGATTTTGAACGAGGGCATTGCACCGATGACAGCAGCACACCACGGCTCCCGCTTCTTCAGATTCTCGATCCAGAAACGCCCCTTGTTCCCCATGGCGAGGTGCCGGTACTCACGCGTGCTGATCTCCATGATTTTTAAACCGTGATGATACCGACGATTCTTGCGCTTTCGTTTCCGCCCTCCACGATCCGTCATCCACTTACGACGCCGCCGACGTCGCTTGGTGAGATGGCCCATGCTCACCGCCGTACAGAGCGTCCGCATGCCGGGGTCTATTCCAATGAGCACCTCGGGTTTGTAATTCGCCGGTAATTGCTTCACCGCCAATGTGAAGGGGTCCTCCGCTTCCTCCTCCACCACCTCTTGTTGAGCTATCGTTGCCAGTCCATCGTTTGTCTTTCTCTTCTCAACTGGCTTGTTGGTCTTCTTCTTCTTCAACATGACCTCTCTTGAAGGTCTCTCAAAGAGAACAGATGCTGCGTAGCCATTAGTTTTCACCTCAAACGCAAACTTGCTGGTTTTTGTCTCGAGCCGATCCATTTGAAAAAGCTTAGTGAAGATGGCAACGCGACGGCTGAAGAACGTCCCTGCATCGAAGGACAGCAACTCATTGCCAGCTCCCATTTTTTCAGCTCCTTTAGCCGCGCCGGCAGCACCATGTGAAACTCGTCTTTTAAAAACGCCTGGACTTCGGGGTAGTTGTAAATTCGCTTGAACACACCGAAAAGCGTCTTTGGGTTTAGCTTGACGTAATCTGGGGCGAACGAATGACTATGAGGCAATAGTGAGTACAACCGCGTTCCTTTCAACTTGGGGTGGTCGCTGGCAAATGACTTCATCCACTTGAGCATGTCGTGCAGCTTGGGGACGAAGTGTGAGATCACCCCTAATCACGTTCTCCCACGGAATCTTTCCTAACCACTTGCGCAGCTCACACTCCTCCTTCACCGTTGTCTCCACCCACTCGTACGTTTTCTGCTCACGACCTTCATCGTCCAGCACAGGCTTGCCTTCATCGTCCACCTTTAGGATAGCCTTCACACGATAACAGCTGTTGACGAGGGTTTTGGTTTTCTTGTAGCTTAGCTGAAGCTTGCCTCGGGGCGCGTACTTAAATCGAACATACTGGTGAAGGCGCCGGCGGAAATTAAGAGCGCAAGCGTTCTCAGTGTTGATCCGCATCACGTCTGCGAGCTCGTGGATAATTGAAGTACAGTATCCTAAGGGGTCGCCCTATCGAAGCCACGTAACATCCAGTGTGCATGAAGGTAGGAGGACTGTACGTCGGGTGCTCATGCCGATGTTGCCAGTACATTTCGAAAGTACGATGGAGCTCCAGCGCGTCTGGTGTCTTGTGGGGCTGGGACTTCTTGAACTTTGTGCGCCGCTCAAGAGCCTCCACCTCCAGAGTCGTAGCCATACAGCACTGGTCGAAGAACGTTTGCCCCAAAGCTCCAATCGGCTTTCCTCTTCAAGACAGTGCCGAACATGGAGGTTGGCGAGCTGCCACGCCTCCAGCTGCACTTGCTTCATCTACCACATGTCCTCTTGATCTCGGTGACCAGAAACTCGATATCGCAGATCTTGGCCAGCTTACAGATGACGCTGGTATATCTCTGCTTAGCAGTCTTGGTCTCGTCTGAGGGTTTCTTCCGCTTGCGCCCCATGATGCAAATTGGGGAATGAAGATGCTGGTCGGCGACGGCGGGCAGCCCCGCCATGGATTCCGCACTGAAGCACACCTTCCGATACTTCGCAACAGGTGCAGTGTGCGCTCACAACGAATCACCCTGTCGCGTTAGATATTCCTTACCAATTATTTTAAATATCATAGTTTAGCACCTTTTCCATTTAGTATAAAATTCATAAAGATATTGACGGCCTGAAATTTTACCAATCCAAAAATAAAAGCGAGAGGGGCGCATGCATGCAAATGCATGTGCATAAGGAGACAGGGCTCATGTAATGCCTTCCTGCAGCACAAGAGGAGAGGAGGTCGACCGCCCCTGTCGCTTTAGATATTCACAAAACGTTTAACAGAAACCGGCTACTTTGCCTTAGTTGCCGTTAGCGTTTTAGGTGCAAGATATCGTGTGGTGGTTGTCGAGGCAGTCGTGTTAGTATACTCTGGCAGCGGCGTCACAGGGATGGCGACGAACTCCAATCCTTTCCGCTCCCTGTAAGAACGTAAGATGTGTGTGCGTTCGTTTCCAAAAGACCGACATAATGACTATTATTCCCGAACAGCATAATTGGACAAAAACCAACCCCCAATTGTGCTGCTTTGCGGGCCCGAAGGGCTCGCTTTCGTCCCCATATCGACCTAAACCTGCGAGTAGTGAAGTGAGCCGCAGGCGAGCGGAACGGAGTCTATCCATTCAATCCACAGCGTCCGCGTCAGCGGGCGCCGACAACGCTAGTCTTCTTCTTAGTAGCGAAAATCGGCACAAGCACCTTTGCATCAGATCCTCAGATACGTCCGGCCCTCTCATTAACCACCAAGTTGAAGTGGTCTCGTCTCGACAATTACTTTGCGAGTAACGAAACGGCAACAGCCAACCCAAAAGGCAACACAGCCTTCAGCCAAAGCAACTGCGTCTAACGCGAGCGCCACGCAACCGCCACCAGATCCCATTCATCAAGTCTTCTTTCTGGACACTCGGAGAGACAGGGGGCAGTCACTTGGTCAGCTTTGCCTTGCCTTCACTTCTTGCATATTGCCGTTCTGGCCACTTGGGCTGGGGGTTAATTTAACAATGTACGTAGACGAAAGAATAACACTACTGGGTGACGCACTACACTGAAAAGAGTGGGAGTATATACACGTACCGACGTCTCCGTCGGTAGTATTATTATGGATGTCTAAAAATTACTGGCTAATGATAACAAAACAGTTTTTAGATCGATTTAGTTCAAAACAAATTTAATTTGTTTTTTTAATTAACCTCCGATTAATTAAAAACAAACTCATTAAAAAATTTGGAACTAAATCGATCTAAAACTGTTTTTTTGCGCTAAATCAATTAGTCTCAATCGCCTCGGAATCGGCAAGACAGTGCTGCTGATAACTCGCGCTGTTAATGGCGTCGACGGCCCCAGACGCCGCACCGACGGCCACCGAAGTGTCTTCTACAGATCAAACTGCTCCAGGTCCTTCGACACCAAACGCGGCGGCTCCAATAGCCGTAGAGCCGGCGGTGGCAGCGACGACGTCCGAGTCTGCGACTAGTAAACCCCTCGGACTGACAGACGAGATGCTGCGCGAAGTGATGAAGACACGAGGCATTGACAACGCAAGCATGCTGCAGGAGTGTCTGGCAGCGGATCCGTACAAGCTCAAATTGTCGTACGAGGTGCTTCGGCGACGAGTGAAGCAGTTGCACGAGGACACCGCCAAGACTAGCGATGGTACAAGTGTGGACAACTCGCTGCAGGAGGGTGGAGAAACGACAAAGCAAGGGGAAAAGAAGAGACTTGCTGCAAGTGATGCAGAAGAGAAATCGGTGGTAAGGACTGCAGAGCAGAAGGACGGTGAGAAGAAGAAGAAGGCGAAGGAACAGGATCATGAGGCAGTGGCACGGGATTTGGACATGCTGGCAGATACGGTGCGCTCGATCGTGACCCACGTCGTCGGGTCGGATGATCAAGAGAACGAGGATGCAGCGACTTCGGAACTTGCTGATGTGGGTGACATGGGCGCCGTGCTGAAGCCTGTTCTTGACACTCGTCTGGATGGCGAAGCTAGCTTCCAAGCCGCTGCGCCAGCAGCAAACGATCCCTCTTCGATACTAGACGCAGCGACACGTAAAAGCGCCGGGATCAGTACGACTGCTCCTGCTTCAGTGCTGTCCGAGTCGGCAAAGCGTCCTGCAGTATATGCTGCTTATTCTCCCAAGAGACCCAAACGTGCTGAGTACTCGGAGGAGACTCGTGCACTGTGTGTTCGTCGACACGAAGAGGAAGGCGCATCTTATGCAGTGATTGCAAAGGAACTCAATATTCCTCATGACACGGTGCGCGCTATAGTTCGGAGGGCCAAGCGCACAGGCACTGTAACCTCAGCGCGACGCAGCGGGCGTCCGCGTAAGACCAGTGAAATTATTGACAAGGTGATCCTCGAAGCTGTGAAAGTGAACAAGCGGTGTAGTGCAAAGACCATCCAAGAGGAGCTGTTGCGAGTCTTTGATGTTAAGGTGTCACCTGAAACAGTGCGACGGCGTGTGCTGGAACATACCAAACAGCGATTGCAATATACTACTGGAGGGATCCATGAACAAAGTTTATCGCCTTCAGTAGAGGAAGGTAGCAATGCGGAAGCTGGCAACATGGCACTCGATGCACCAATGGTGCCATTGTTGGGTGGAGGACTCGCCACGAATGCAGCTCTACTTGACCCTGTGACTTTTCAACAGCTTCTGCAGCAACCCACCGCTGATACGGTTCAAACGGAGACCTCGTCTGCATCTACTACAAGTCCAGCACGAACAACTGAAGTGCAACCGTCAGCAGGAGCTAGCACAACCTCATCTTCTTCAGTTATGGATGATGGTGAAGTGTCTGAAGACACGCCTCCAGCGCAGAGCGAAGAGCTGTCTGCTTTCAACCACGCCGTAAACGGCATAAACGCGCTGAGTACAGCTTGGAAGTGCGGAGCAATGCGTGGCGCTCCACGCACAAGGTGAAGGCTACCGGAAGATCGGTAAGTCGTTGCAGATGCCACACACAACCGTGCGGGCCATTGTGGAGAAGGCCCAGCGAACGGGCTCCGTTCTGCCTGCGAAACGAAGTGGTCGGCCGCGCAAAACCGACGCCATCGTGGACAAGGTCATCCTGCAGACCGTCAAGAACAACCAGAAGAGCTCGGCTCGGATGATCCAGGAACAGCTACTGGAGACCTTCGGTGTTCGAGTGTCCTGCGAGACTATCCGACGGCGTGTCAAAGACCACAGTCTGCAGACTTTTTCAGCTGTACCAACTTCCTCTGCATCCATCCCCGATTCAACTCCAACCACAGAACCCAATACCACAGTGCAGCAACCACATTACTCAGACCAAGAACTCGTATCCGAAGTCATCGTAAATCCTCGATCATTAGCAGCATTTGACAATTCCAGTCGTGGCGTACAGCTTTAATCCCAATTCATACCCTACTTTTGTCACATTCCCTCATGTTTTCTCTTGATCTGACTATACCCCCAACCTCTTCACACTTTCATTTCCGGCCTTGAAGCCCGAAAATGGCGGGAAAGCTGCCGAGATTCTTCGCGGATACGCCCCCCACGGGCGCGTGCGCGGCCATCCGCCGCGACGCGCAGCTGCTGCAGGAGGCGCAGACGCTGTACGACCAGATCCTGCCGGCCGGGTCGGCGCCGCCCGACGAGAGCAACGCGCGCAGCGGAGACAACGAGCCGGACAAGATCTGGGCGCTGGTGGCTGTGGTGGCCACGGGCATGACGCGGGAGATGAAGCAGGAGAAGGACGAGGCCTCAGATAGCACCGAGAGCCCCTTGGAGTGGCACCTGGTGCAGCTGCTGGCCGAGGCTGGCGTGGGGCTGCAGGAGTTCCTGCTGTACCTGACGAGCCTGTTCAACCGCCTACTGCTGGAGCCAGAACTCCTGGCGGCCACGACGCTGTTAAAGAGGAGTTTACGATCGCCACGCTGCTTTTTGAGAAGTTCAGGATGCTGTGGGAGATGCTGGGACCCAAGAAGAAGGACATGGACAAGAGGGACGCTCTCCGTACAGACCCCGAGCCTGAGAGCTCGGTGCAGGACCAGGAGAAAGCGGAGAAGGGGATAAACAGGAGGAGGAAGCTGTTTGAAGCGGGCTGGTTGCTGTTCCTGCTGGCCAAGAGAAGACTGGGGGACCACTACTCGGGACTGGGGCAGCTTTATAGCCTGCTGCTGGCAGTGCTGCATCTTGTGATCAGCAATGCGCAGATGCCACAACCGTCAGTGGAAGCGGAGGTGGCTGCAGCACTGAGTGCCATGGGCGCGCTGGGAGGTGCAGACTCAAGCCGTCGATGACGCAGTCGGTGAAAACAAGTTCGGACATGTTGGAAGCGCTGTGTGCGGCGCCTAAAGTGGACCCGGACGACGTGGTGCGTGCATCGGGACACTTGGTGGCGGTGCTGCAGCAGCTGAAAGATCAAGGAATGCTTCAGGAAGAGAGCGGCAAAGGTGCCACAGTGTTTGCAAACGTGGTGCTGGAAGGCAACGTTACAAGGCTGTCTGCCAGATACAAGGATGACTATCTCGACGGCTGCGGAAAGCTAGACGAACGGTTTTTCCTGGATATGCGCGTTCGATGTGCGATTATGGGGGCAAAGCCGTCCCAAGAACCAAATGATGCGAACAACTCTTCGGCTTCAACGGCGGCTTCTGGCAATAGCAGTATTGTGAGGCTCAATACGAGTCGAAGTGCAGGAAATGCTATGCTCTCACCGGTGCGTCGCAATATGATGGCCCGGCGGCGGGAAAACGGTGCGGCTGCAGTCATGCGAGGTACGATGACACCACCTCGCCACCAACAGCAGCCATTCATATCCGCCCGTGGGCGTGGGGTAAACTCGCCATTGATGCATTCGTGGCAGTGGCAAGGTTCTCCAGGTGGGTCACGTATTCTGCCTCTGGGTGCAAGTCCCCGTATGTCGCCAAACGGAATGTACACTCCAGTTACTGCGGCAGTGGAGACTAGCAATTGGGTGCGCGAAACGTTGTCGAGCAGTATGCTTACTCCCGTGACCCCGCAACTTCGGCAATTCTTTTCGGATTGTGCGATTGATCCGACTGAGCGCATTGCGCGCGTTCTTCATGAGCACTCAGAGTTGCTGCTTTCAGCGCGGTCTACAGGACGAGTTTCAGCAGCACGAGTGCGCTCAACGGCAGAGATGGTTCTTGATGATGAACAGGATGGAAACGGAGATGAAAATGGTAGCCAGCGGAATTCGTCGTTTTCGTCGGGGGTGGAGGACAGCTTGAAGCGCACGAAAAACTTAGCAATTGTGCTCTTCTACCGCGTGTTGGAACCACTGTTGCGCTCAGAGCGCGAACGACTGCGCACCAATGACTTTTCCAAGCTGCTGAACAATGAAGTTTTTCTCGCGGCTCTATTTGCCTGCAGCGCGGAAGTGATTCTCAAGGCACATTCACTCATCACGATCTCGTACCCGTTTTTGCTCGACCACTTGCACGTAAATGCTTTCCACTTTGTTACAACGAGTGAAAGCTTTGTCAAGTACGCACCAAAGCTTCCGGTTGCTCTCAAGAAGCACATGGGCGACGTGAAAAACCGCATCCTGGACTCATTAGTATGGAGATCTGATTCTGCGCTGTACCAGATTATGGCTGGAGGTCGGACTCTGCGTCGTCCATCCACGTCTGCTCCAGGTACGCCAATTTCAGCAGCATCCCCGATCATTTCCAACGCAACTAATGGCAACGGTGCGGCTACTCCTGGTGGTGCTACTGGCCATGCTCCTGTGCTTCGACTGTTCTTTCGAATGGTGTTTTCTCGTGCGGCCTCTCGAATTTATCAGCTTGGCAACCTTCTGGGCTTGGATTCAACCGATCTCAATCAGATATGGACCGCTGTGAAGGAATGCCTTACGGCGCACAGTTATCTCATGAGGGATCGTCACCTGGACCTTATCGTGTTGTGCAACATCTATGCAGTTTGCAAAGTGGCACGCGGCCCTAATGTTTCGCAAGCTGCATCGACAATGTCATTCAAGCGCCTATTAGCGTGCTACATGCAGCTTAATCGTCAGGCACCAACGGGTGGAGGCTCGCCGTTTGGATCACATAGTACCGAGGGAGTGACATTTAACATCAAGCTTGACGAGAATTCGCGAGGCGATATTATCACGTTCTACAACCGATGCTATATTACTCCGATGAAGGTTTTCATCCTGCAGTTCCAGCTGCAGGATTCTCAGATGGCTGCAGCCGATGCTGTCGTGGCTGAGACATCCGGTGCACCACAGGCTCACCTGCCAGGTTTTACGCTTCGAAAAGAAAGCAACAATGATGCATTGGGCTTGGCTGCATCTACCTCTGACGCGGAAAGTATTGCCCAAGCAGCTTCAGAAGCCGTGGCAAAACTCTTCCAGACTACAAGTATGTCGTCAAATGCTGCAAACAACGGGAGGAGTAGTGTACTACCAACTACGCCACCTCGCCCAACTCGCCGTGGTGCTCGATCGTCGCCTTTTGGATCGCCAGCCGTGTCAGCGCTGCAAATGTTTACTTCAGCTGAAGTGCAAACGCTGCCCGTGTCGATGAACCAGACGTCGCCGAAACGAGTCCGGTCCTCCAACGTCTTCATGTCTCCTTTGCAGCAGGTGCGCTTGGATCGGCGCTCGCAGCTCACGCCGCGCTCTCACGCACTTTACGCCTTTGGCGAGAGCCCTGCACGGGTAAGTTCCCCAAACTTGTGTAAAGCTTCTTTGTTCTTGAAACAGCATTTGGTATTAATAACAGTGTCGTCTTATTGCAGGACTTGGCCTTGATCAACCGCGCAGTGAATGCAGCTCCACTGCGTAGCTTGCGGGTACCTGTACCCGTACCTGCGCTCTCGTTAAATAGTGATACGGAGCAAGATAGCACGAGTGCCAGCCCAAGTACCAGCCGCTCAAGCCGCAAAAGGCAAAAGACAACATCGTGACCACGGCAAGATCGAGTGGAGGCCCAGCGACAAGAGCGTATCTGTATTGTTGTACTATATGCCGTAAAACGTTCCATTGCCCCTCTTTCCTCCAGTTTTGAAGGAAGGCCTTCAAAATCTTTCCTGCTACAGATAGCGGCGCGTGGTCGCAAAAACTAGTAGTATGCAACTTCATTATCTCCTCGGAGAGACTGCACGCACTGCGCCTAAATGTTGGTGAGTTCGACCTCGGGTTCGTCACTCTCACTGCTGTCTTGACCGTTCAGGATCGGGTGCGTGATTTCATCTTCGCTAGTCAATTCCTCGGCTGTCGGATCGGTATCGCTGGCATTCAACCGACCGCGCATAGCCGCCCCTTCCTGTAGCTGCCGCACCAGCCACCCTTCATCCGCCATCGATAGGTCGTCAAACGTGGTGCGAGTCGTATCATACGCAAAGCTAAACTCATCGAAATGAGACTCGTCGGAGGCGTTTGCAACAGTCGACGCCTTCTTTCCGTTGACAGCCTTAGGGTTCTCTCCAAGAGTTTCGCCCACATTCATGTTGCGGAAGTGCTCGTGCACGTTCTGCATCAAATCATCAGTCGGGGAATGAAGGGGGCTCCACTTCCTTCAGTTCCAGCTTTTCCCAGTTAATAGAAGCAAAGAACGGGTGCTCACGCACGCCGTCGATGTCAATGCGCTCCGCAGGGTCGCGTACCAGTAACTTCTTCAGCAGGTCTACAGCTTCTTCGTCAATCGGTGGGTACCGATCGTATTTCACATCCGCAGTCTGAATCTTCTTGTACATTTGCGAGATGTTCGGGTCAAAGAACGGAGTACTGCCCGTCAGCATCTCGTACAACAGCACACCATAGCTCCACCAGTCCGCCTCCATGCCGTATTGCGGCTTCTGAGTCAGCAGCTGCTCTGGAGCGATGTACGCAGGGAGCCGGCCAGTGTTCCAGCCTGCGAATAGTTGTGACTTCCCGGCTCGCCTTGAAGACGCAACTGCTTTGAGATACCAAAATCCACAAGACGGATATTGCCCGTCTTGTCCAGCATAATGTTGTCAGGCTTCAGATCACGGTAGATAATTCCATGAGCGTGCAGATACGAAAGCGCAATAGCCATTTCAGCAGCGTAGAAGCGAGCACGTTCCACAGAGAATCGTCGGCCGCTGCTCGTCGAAACGTTCGGGTCCATCTTAGATGAGTGCATGTGCAAATACAGGTTTCCACCCTTGTAGTAGTCCATACCCAGATACAACTTCGTCTGCGTCTGGAATGCGAAGCGCAGACAGGTGAGGAACGGGTGTCGGACACCTGACAAGATGCGTCGCTCCTTCAGTGCGCTTTCGGCTCCAGACTGCTTGTCAATAATCTTGATAGCGAAGTACTCGTCCGGGTTGAGGTGGCGCTGCACGAGCACCACGGTACCGAAGCCGCCTTGGCCAAGCACGCCTACAACATCAAAATCGGAGAAAGAAAGTGCTAACGAACGCTTCGTGAGGCAGTACTGGTGGAAGCAGGCCGGGTGTTCAGCGACAACCATTGGGTTGGTCGTCACACGGCGAGTTTTCGACGTACTGCGCTGACGGAACGAAAGCACAATGCGAGAGATGCGTCGTGCCGGGGTGAACGTGATCTGAAGGCCCAACTTTCCTTCCGTCGTCGACCCCGAGACCGTATTCATGAGCCGGTGGTGAAAGTACGCGAACGCGTGGTGGTCGTCATCGTCCGCCTTGTGCGTCACCTCCTCGTTCACATCCGTCGCCAGCAGGTACTTGCTCGCGTACAGCGCTGCAAAGTGCACAAAGCCCTCTCGTCCGTGGTAGATGCCCTTGAACACACAGCTCGGCTGCGTGGTCTCGCACGTCTCGAGATCAAAGAGCAGCTCCACGTCCTTGCTCAGCTGGCGCAGGAACGACGGCAGGCGCTCGATGACGTTGTCCGGGGACGTGCACGTCATCAAGTGCACCAAATCGCCCAGAAACTTCATGGCCAAGTGCGTCGTAATGGACGATTCCAGCGACACGACGTCGTCCGCCGACCTCATGGCCGTGGGCGTCTGCGAGGGCGTGAGCAGGTCCCTAGGACGTCCCAGCTGCAGCATGGAGGCCTCTCTCGCCGTCGTGTTGTGCAGACTCAGCTGCATCATGTGCATCCACATGGCCTTCTCGACGGTCGAGGCCGCCACGAAGTGGATCAAGTTGCCGTTCGTGGCCAGGAAGCTAAAGCCCAAGAGCTCCGGCTGCAGCTTGGAGCCGCCAAAGCCTGCGGACGGCAGCGAGCTCAGGATCTGCTTGATGACCCAGCGGCCGCGGTGCTGCTCCTTGGCCAGCGCGTGGTTCTTGCTCTTGTAGACCGACACGGTGCGGTTCTGCAGCGTGATGTAGCGCGGCGTCCAGCTCTTCACGAGCTTGCGCTGCTTGTACAGATAGCCCTCCCACTCCACCTCCTCGGCCGTGATAGTCTTGAGGTCGATGAGGTTGGGCGTGGCCATGGCGTTCGCGCTGCTCTTGCTGGGCCGCGCCTTGCGCTGCGTGGAGCCCGCGGCCAAGTTGCCGCCGCTGCTGCTGCTTGGGCCGCGGCTGAGCGACGGCCGACGCGCCCGCGGCGTGCGCTGCGACGACGTCGTGGACGCCGACGAGGACGGGGACGGACCCGCCACGGACCCTTTGCGGCGGCTCGCGAGGCTCGAGGACGACGACGTGCGCGACATCATGCGCGCGTCCATAATGTGCGCCATCTTTCACTGGGAGTTTGTATGGCCACGCAATGGAGAAAGCGAGAGTGATGGTCACGTCGTCGCCGGGACTCCTTTTGCTCTTTGGTGAAAAGTCGGAATGCCCGAGTTTGGCGTTTTGGTGACTTTCGTGACTTGAGGACTGCGGTTCGTTCGCCTCCCCTTCTGGCCGCTCGCTCTTTTTGCTTTCTGAAGGCCACTTTGGACTGGAGAGGCAGACCAGAGCGGGCTGAATCTCGAGATATGCCACGCGCGACCGACTTGGTCGGGGTCGTAGAGCTGCTGCCACCGAATGCGAATCAGCTGATACAACGAAGTGACAGAGACGCTACGTCTTTGCGACGATTGGTGGCGCGGAGTGTGGGGTCCAGTCGGGTGGAGTAGATGGCACGATGTGCCTCTTCTACTTGTTTTTCGACTAGAGTTTGTTTGCTTGTGGTTTTGGTGTGGATGCAGTTGACTATATTTCTCCGCCGCAATCACAGAAGCCACGCAAGTGCTCTTGGCACTCTATACGATGAATATGGAATCCCGTACAAGACCATCTCGAACGAAACACTGAGAAATTGCTGCTGTTGATGCTTGTGACACAATCGACGCGCACTCCGCTTTGTATGATTCGTCCCGAGGAGCTTATAATCAACGCGGCCATCGGCCGCGGGGATCAGTCCGTAGGATGACTGCATGCCAACACACGCACACCGGCCTCCGAGCCTACTTTGCAAGATAAGTTTGGAATGACTCCGTTTTTCTCAAGAAAGAGATCAACATGCATGAAACTTGGTGAGGGCTCCGCTTTTTGCTAAAACACCCGTGTGGGGCATGTCTTCGACGACACGAGACATACAGCACCGCGGGTGTTTTTGCATGTGACACCTGTACGCGATGATGGACGCCGTGTCACCTCCGCGCGTGCTTAGTGATCTGAGATGGTCGTAGAGATGGATGCGTTCACGGACAGGCATTGACATGCAGCGGCGCGCATGTTTGCGACTCGTATGCATAGCAATATCTGTGGCAGAGCTCGCGAACGAGTGGCAGCGGCGGGGATTCTGGTCCGGGGTCTGGGAAAATTTGACAGTTTCTAGTAGAAATTCTAAGTCACCGCCGTTGAGGTCACTGCAAGCAGTCTGCAACATCCGTGCCGCAAATCGCGCGTGGCGTGCAAATCCCATAGACCTGCCTTTCGTCGATGGATTCACACACGCGAGGGCATTGGAATTCCGCCCTGCAACGGAGACGTTCATGCAGATAGAGAGCCGGAGCCTCGATTAATTCGTGAATAGCAGCGTGTTCAAAGGAAGGCGGCGGCATTTCGCAGCGGCAGTGCCCGAGCAGCATGTTGCAGGTTTGGGCGATGCACTGCGGGAATCAAGCGAAGGAATCATGCCGCCGCGAAAAGAAGCCAAACCCGGAACGGAACGCATCGCCCCGCTCCGCGCACAGTGCGCCTACTGCTCAACGCCTTGGGGCCAAAACCAAGCAGCCGTTGCGTTTCATGCAACCACTCGCCTGATACGACTTACCACCACGAAGTCGGCGGTTTACGGCAAGTTCGTAGGTACAGTTGAGCGCTGCAACACATCGATCGCTGTGAAGTGCGAACCCGAGCGTGCCTCAAGTCCTTGAAGGTATATCGCTGACGTGTTAGTCGCAGATTAATTAGTCACCTCAAGTTGAAGGCGCGGTATATACGGACGGTGACGTCCGGCCGGCGTCACGAACGGCAAGTTCAAGCCGCCACGTCATACCAACACGTCCCTCCTACGTTACAGCGTCGTCCAAACCAACTTGGTCAACCTACGGTCGATCTCTAAAGCGCAGAAAACGATGGATACTGCTGCTGCTGCTTTGCTTTTAAAGCTTTTCGACCGCTTGCCGGTGGTACGGCCTGAACTACAAGAGGCTCTAACCCGCCCGCCAAACGCTTGGTTTGCGTTGGCAGAAGACAGCACAAAAGTGTGCTCTTCCCAGCGCCGAGTTGCGGCTGACACATCCGTACTCGCAAGCCTTTAGCTGGCTTCGAAGTGCATAGCGCAGGTAGTCGGGACTCGGTCACACTGGTGGTGTGAGGTGAGCTGACTCTGGCAGATTTTTGCCGCGAGCTCTCGTGCTGTCGACGGTGTCGAACGAACTCGACGCCAGGCGGATCAAGCTCGTGCTGGAGAGTTTCCCATATAATCCCAGCCACCGTACGATCTCCGCGTGGCTTACATGGAGATACCGAAGCATCGGGCAGCAGGTTCTCGACTGCCTTATAGCTTGCAACAAGTCTTCTCGTTTCGACTACGACACCTTGACCAACGTTCTGTGGTCGATGCTTAGCTGAATAATTGCCATGGATGTTGTGAGATATTGGTGTGCGCCGGTACATTAGATGAGGTTTTCCTGAGCGTTCGGGCATCGGATAGATGCACATTCGAGATTGCAGCTGCAGCGAGGTTGGACTCTCATGGCTACCTTGGTTTGACGCTACCGCAGTTGAAGTAGACGCCACTCGTAAACAAATAATATGCGGACCACGAGGGAGGCCATAGCTCGCCGCAGTCGCTTTCGCACAAGGTTGCCACGGATGAATGATTGCACCTTTATGGCGCTTGCAGTCTCTTTGGAGTATTTGCAAGGTCTCACCGGTGTCACACTTTTTCGTTGCTGGCGCTGTCGGTGTTGGCGGAAGACCTTTTGGATCTTCTTGGCGCTCATTCTCTCCTGGATATGCTCGGGTGCTTTAGGAGGATGCGGTGGCGGAACTACTGGTTGTTTCCGTGGCGTACGCGGGGTCGTGTTGCCGCTTTTTGATGGAGGTGGTTTGCTTGGGAGATCGAGAGCTTTCCTTGTCTCGTCAGTGCGAATTCGCAAGCGAGACGATCCTCTACTTTCACGTTTAGTCACGGGCGTAGCCGGCTTGTCGTACACTCTTGACTTCGGATCCAACTCGGGGCGAGCCACGCGCTGCATCATTATTAGCGTGCGCATCCGCTCCCGCTGCTTTCGAAACTTTTCGAGCTCCTCGGCAAACTTCTCCGCTCGGCGGTGACGACGACCTCGGAAAATCGCCTGAAGACGCATGACGACGACCAGTGCACTGAGCATGTCTGTGAGCACACCCTTTTGAGATGGCAGTCTCGTAATTGTCGCCCGACGCATGTAGATGCTGCGGCCAGAGTGTTCGGCGACATTTGTGGATAATAACTCTACTTCAGTGTCTTCAATGCGGGCAATGATATTGCCGTTGAGGGCGTTGAGTAGTTCTAGTGCTTCCTTCGCCTTATCCTCCCGTAGCTTGGCCTCACTGCGACCATTGGCGATTTTCTTCATGTTCATCTCGACAGTTTGCTACGTGGCCACCACAGGTGCGACGTTCAAAATGAAGGCATAGGCATTAGTCAACGATTGTAGCAAACGCAATGACACACTTGACGCTCGCAGCTAACGCACCGCGATGTGGGTTGTAAAGTGCAATAGCTTCTGCTCATCCTTCGTCGAAAATCCCGTCTTTACGATTGTCTTGATAGTCTTGAGCCGCCGCAGCCTTACTTCGCTACTCGATTCGCTCTTGTGATCTTGTGGGGTTGTAGCGCGCTCTATAGTTTCAAAAGGGATTCGATCTCCCGATGTGTTCAATCGATTTAATAGCTGCGAGAAAGCATCGTAAAAACGTGTTAGCACTCAACACATCAATGTACGGATGAACTGACTCACTTGAATAACTGCGGTTGCTCTGCGGTACAAAATAACGGGAGCGCAAAGAATGGAGTCCACTGGGAGGTCTTTCGGGACGTCATACTCTCGATGAAAGGTGCGGTGCTACAGCAGAGTCCATCAGAACCATGCCATCCAAATGGCAACGACTGGTATATACACGTCCTAGCTAAACGTACTGGATTGGGTTCCTGCATTCGCAGACACCGTCTCTGAAGGAAGCAAGAGCTAACCATGCCCACGACCGGCGGGAAGCTGACCAGTGTTGTGTTTGCCACCCGTGTACTATTCCCATTGGCGTCTCTAGACTCCGTTATTTCACCTTCCGAACCTGCATTGTCAGACTCGACCACTTCGTCGGACTGTCCCTCATGGCAGTCCACGACGACCTGCGGCCTCAACAGATTGGCAGCTTTGTCGTAAATGTACACAATGTAACGCTGCGCTGGGATCGATGCCAGTACATCACTAGCCGCTTGGGTAAGAACGTCAAGCAATGACAACTCGTTCAGCTCTGCATCGGGGTGGAGCTGAGTGTCGAGGACGATCGTCGTATTTGTGGGGAGTTGACGGACACCCGTCGGATGGTCGAATCGCCGTTGATCTCCGTGGTGGCTTCGACCCCACTCGTTGCATGCGGTCTATCCTCACCACCACATTTTAATGCAGCAAAGTCTTGTAAGTCTTGAGCATTCGCCCCAGTCGCCATTCCTGCACTCAACAGGGTGCTCAACAAACATCACACACTTCAACATCTATTTGCAGATAAACTTATGCGTATTTTTCAAACAGTATGATTGTAATTAAATATAAACTACCGTTTTCGTCGTATGGTCGTCTTTTTCATCTGCTTGTCGTTTTAATTTCATTTATATTCCCCATTTTTGCCACGATGGACTTGACGCTGCGGCGCGTGCATGGTGCGTTCTCCACGACTACGGTTGCTTACCCCAATACTATCTGCTTATAGGTTGTTGCTGTGCGCAGTGGAGGCCTGTCTGAAGCCTGAGAGCGTCGCCGAGTACGAGCAAGTGGCCGCAGCCGTCGCCGAGTTTTTGGGCGCAACGTGTCCAGTCTTCACGCGGGGTGAGCTTTGCCTGCAACATGGAGGAACAATATTTTAAAAGTAGTTTAACAATGTTATGCATACTAAAATTTTCCTTAAAATTAATGCAGGCTCCGTTGCGTTCGAGGCGACGGCGCTCGCTCCACATGTAGAGCGCATCGAGATCACCGAGTTTGATGGAGAAAAGAGTGACGACGGGATGGAGATTGGCGTTCCACAAGCGGAGGCACACATGCTCGTGCATATTTTCAAGCTTAGTGATGTAGGAATTTTCAGCTAGTTGCAGGGTTGATAAAAGATACTTACTCAGTTTTGATTTTCTGTTGTGTGTGGGGTAGGAAGCTGCGGCGGAGGAGACTGCAGAGGACGACGACAGCGTGACGACCTGTCAGCAGACTGTTCTTCCGTCCGCAAGCTTTGACGGACTCTGGGACTCGCTCATTTTCGCCTCGTCGGTGAAGCGGAATGTGCTCGACTACGCCATGACTGCGATGCTGTTCTCGGACGCCAAAGTCAACCCGCACATCATTTCGTGGAACCGTGTAGTGCTGTTGCATGGCCCTCCAGGAACGGGTAAAACGAGCCTTTGCAAAGCGCTAGCTCAAAAGCTCAGTATCAGGCTGTCGTCCAGGTTGATAGTTGTTGTTTTGGACAATACGTGGACTGGAAGTGTTACTCATTTGTTGTTTACGATGTGTCCTTGTAGATATCCTAACGCAGTTCTCCTGGAGATCAACGCGCATAGTTTATTTAGCAAGGTAATGACTGGATTTTAGAACAGTCAGTACTTGCATCCTGATCTAACCAGCGGTTAAAAACGCCTGCAGTGGTTCTCCGAGAGTGGCAAGCTCGTGATGAAATTGTTCCGGCAGATCCAGGAACTGGTGGAGGACGAAGATTCATTGATTTGCGTGCTCATAGGTATGTTGACTTGCCTTGGGAAGCATCCTTGGGAAGCACCCAATCCAGTTAATATTGGCTAACGCAGGTGAATGCAGACGAGGTGGAGTCGCTTACTGCCGCACGAAAGTCAGCTGTGAGCGGGTCGGAGCCGTCTGATGCCATTCGAGTTGTCAACGCTCTACTGACTCAGCTGGACTCCTTGAAGAGGTATTCAAATGTGTTAGTCCTGACGACCTCCAACATTACGGAGGCGATCGATGTGGCATTCGTAGATCGCGCCGATATCAAGCAGTACGTTGCACTGAACAAATAGTCATAATTCACAGATTAACCTTATCGTTTGTTTTTCGCTAGGTACATCGGCCTTCCGTCGTGTCATGCACGATACGAAATCCTGCGAAGCTGTGTTGAAGAGCTTGGGCGCGTGAAAATAATTCTACCCAGCACCTCTCCTCTTTTCGCCTATCAGGAGCTAACACGAAAGGGAGCGTCGAGAAAGCGGGCAGTGGACCGGATGACCGACATGCCGGGTACAGAAATTGAAAGCGAGGATCTTGAGTTGTCGATGTCCCTGCTTCGAGCAGCAGAACTGGCTGAAGGGTTTAGCGGTCGAGCGCTGCGGAAGCTTCCATTTCAGGCACATTCTTTCTTTGTTCAGGTACAATTTCTTGCTGGTGTGGTGTGATGCATCCCGCTAACGATCTATTTGTTGGTGACACTGTAGACCCGAACTCCAAGCGTCACAGAATTTATTCATCATATGGTCCAAACCATCGAGCAAGAGGCTGAACACAAGCAGCAGCTTTCTTCTGCGTAACAAGAACAAAGATCGTCTTAAAGGTATCGATAGAGCCTTCCGGTCATTTCACGACGATTTTGAAAAAATCAATGAGAGGGCTGAAGTTGCTCGATAAAATATAGGGTCGATTTTCCTACATCGCCATTTCATGGCAACCAACTAACTAGACTCCGCTTCCTGCTCTTTAGCTTGCGCATCTTGTGTGTCCTGTAGTCAGAAGATCGTTCTGAAGTGGCTGCTTTCATGGTTTTACGAGCACCTCTAACGTTTACTACTTTGTACGCGAGTTGCTGGAGCCACGGCGCTGGTGTTGATAACTCTGGCTGTTCGTGCTGACACTCTTGCCACCGTTTCCTTCCAGTTGCATTCTCCCGGCACTAGCCAGTCGACTCGACGACGACGTCGAGTTGACTAGCTTGCCATTGCGGAACTCCTCCGTGACCGTCTCTGTGCGGCCATCCGCCCCGACCGTCGTCGTCGTCTTCTGCGTGACCACATGTCCGTTGCGGTCTGTAAACGTCGACGACGACGAGCTCGTGCTCGTGGAGAAGCTGCCTCCGCCCATGTCACCGAATCCGTCGCTAAAGAACGAGCTCATCGTGCTCATGCCGAATCCACGCCTTCCAAAGCCCATACTTTCAAAGGCGACTGGCCCCAGTCATCATCACTGTCGAACCTGCCTCGAAAGTCCCGATACTGCGACCGACTTTGTCGTCCTCCAAAGAACGCTTCAAACGGATCACTTCCCCCAAAACGCGTCGAAAACATCCCGCGCGTGCTGTGCGGAGAAGCCGCTCCGTCCAAAGTGGTCGCTGTAGTCGGCTCCGTTCGGCGAGCCGCCCTGCTCCACCCCAGCCTTGCCGTACGCCTCGTACAGCTCCCTTTTCTCGGGGTCGCCCAGCACTTCGTAGGCCTCGCCGATTTTTTGAAAAACTCTTCGGCCCGCGGGTTCGAGCGGTTCTTGTCGGGGTGCCACTGCACCGCCAGTTTGCGGTACGCCTTCTTGACGTCCGCCTCGGTGGCCTTGCGGGGCAGCCCCAGCACCACGAAATAGTCGTCGGACTCCAACGGGTCCATGTTTGTTTCAATAGTCACGTTATCTTCCAGGTCCTCCTCGGTGAGGTCCACCACCGTTGAATTCGTCTTCGACTTGGCCTTGTCTTGGTCGCGATTGGTCTGCACCTGACGCTTGAGCTCCTTGGGCTGCGCTGCGACTTTCGCTCTGGACTTCAGCGACTTCTTAGCAGACATCGCGAATTAGTTCCGAAGCGAAACGTCAGTTTTTGCGAAATGTCGCGGTAGGTGGATGGATATACTTGGGACGTGGTCAACAGTACGAGCTTGTTTTGTTCGGCCAGATTCTAGAAGCACTGTGAAAAAACTCGAGTTCATCACTTTTAGATGGTGGTGATAGCGAACATGTCGATTGCGAGAGGCTTCAGCTCGAACTTAGTCGGGGTTTGATCATGTTACACTCATCAGTCGCATTCCCTGATCGGACGCAGCCAGCGCAAGTTGAAAATGGCACGACACTTAGCTCTGCTGCTCGTGGCAGCAATTGCACTATTTGAAAGCTTGTTCACTCTCGCAGAGGAGATTTTCGAGTTTACTGGACCCTCCCACTTTGACTTCGGTCGACAACTTGGCGAGCGCTTTCGTGGCCAAATCCTGGACCGAATGCAGCTAAACACCAAGCTACAGACGCTGCTATTGCCGTACGCAGAGACACCAACAGGTCGCAGACTGTTGGAAAGATATTTAAAAACTCACAGAGATTCGTTTCCTGTAGGTAATTTTTTGTTTGATAAGGCCTCTTACTTTCGCAATAATAAGTTAATGTCGGTGTCGTGTGTTGGTTGTGTCGTGATTGCAGCAATATGTGGAGGAGCTGGAAGGGATCGCGGAAGGCAGCGGCGTGCCGTTCGAGACAATATTCATCGAGAATATCGTAGAGGAATTTTCAAACTCGATCCCACCGAGGTTCCAGAGTGAGGTTTTCTCTGCTGACGCGCGACACCCGGTTTTAAGGTGCTCGGACATCGTGCTGACGAGCGCCAGTATGCACGTGGTGGCACA
Organism: Phytophthora constricta; assembly: GCA_011947335.1. NCBI lineage: Eukaryota > Oomycota > Peronosporomycetes > Peronosporales > Peronosporaceae > Phytophthora > Phytophthora constricta. The sequence goes on from JAAVTI010001590.1 coordinate 150,515, forward strand.
CAATGAAGACAGCGGCGTGGTGGATGTGAACCGCACGGTAATTGTCATTGCTCGAATCGGGGATGATCCCAAGTTTGTGGCTTACACATATTTGGGTGATCTTCCTTCGGGCGCCTTCGGCTTCAACGAGAATGGCGTCGCTTTCACGCTTAATTGTAAGTCTATGCGTGGCTTGTGTTGAATCGTCGATGTATCCTTATATTTGTGCTACCTTGCTTGATAGTCGTCCAGCCATCCGAAATCTTCGTCGGAGGCCTGGGGCGAGGATTCATCTCACGCGACCTGCTTACGGCAAGAAATGCAGAGGACGCTATTGCCATCACGACGCGTACAGGCCAAGCTGCTGGACACAACTTCCAGTTGATGGATGTTCCCACGCAACGCATCTGGAAAATCGAGGTGGCATCTTTGATCGCCATGCGATACACGAATACATGGAATCCTCGGAGGAGGAAGACAGCACTGTGACAGCCTTCTTCCACGCCAATCAGTATCAGCGCCTTCACGTGGCACAGCCGCCCTACGAAAGCAGCATTCATCGCCTGAATCGTACAGCAAACTGACCCCACCAACGACAATTGATGAAGCACTGACCGTCCTTGGTGATCAAGAAGATAAATCGTGGCCGGTGTTTCACGATGCTCTGTCTCACGAACGTGGTGACTTATCAGGCTGGACTCTCACGTCCATCGTTTTCGATCTGGAGCAAAAGAAGGCTGTGTCGTATGCTAAGAACCCAGCTCTCCGTCACCGTCACCCCAAGTACATCTGGGATCTCGTCTACTTGACCGTTGTTCCTTATTCACCCGATCCGACGGTCTCGACAGCAAGTAAGGCAGCTCCGAGGGAGTAACCTAGATGAGCATCTTGCTTTCTCAGCTCAAGTTGGTTATCATGACTGTACTCGTACGCTGTTCTCAACTTAACGACTTCACTCCAGACACGTTTAAGGAAATCAAATATACGTCAAAGTTATCAGCGACAGCTGAGAATGCAGGCTAAAAGAACACCTCAGTGCACATCGCGCTTTGGGAGCTACTCTGAGCCGCTTGCCGACAAGTGCAGCGTCGCATTCAACTGCTTGTACTGCTGCCAGTTGTGATGCAGAATACAGCGCTGTTCGGCTCGCTGGGTGGCATCAGGAATCCAATCAGCTTCTACTTGTTTCATAAAACGCTGTAGTGATGGCTCAAGTACTGGGTACGGGGGAGTTGCTGCCCAAGATACATGCGCGCTAGTAGCGCCGCTGCAGGGTGCGCCTGCTGCCCAACGTCACGGAACCACTTGAGGATGTCGACATGATGGTAGAGTTTGAGCAAGTTGTACTGCCCCTTGTCATACAAGTCCGATCCCTCCTCAGCCAGGGCGTCCCACGCAACGTACACCTGCTGCCACTCGTGCCACGCGCGGGCCTCTTCCCCAACCAACTTATCGCTGGAGCGCCTGCCACTAGTCGTAGTAGTGGACGCTAGGGTAGCAGGTGGTTGGTTTTTCGGACCGTCGACCATCAGCAGTGCGGCCATCTCGTCGTCGTCGCTATCGACCGCGTCATCGCCATGCTCTTCCTTTCCTGGACTGTACTCCGCATTCTTCAACGCTAACTTCTCGAAGATGACACGGTGTTCCTGGCGCAACGATTCCTGAGCTCGCTGAAAGGCACGAGCATCGCTCACAAGAGAAGCTGCCTTAGAACTAATTCGTGGGTCCAACAGCATCGCTTTGATCTCGTTGTCGACGTCGAGTGAGGTCGAAGGAGCTGCAAAGCGAAGCGAAATTTGCTGGCGAAGGCGAGTGAGACACTGTCGACCAGCGATCGTGAACATATCAACCCGTTTAGCCTTACGCCGTGGTAGACGCTTGTTGGCAGCAGACACAACGGACGTATCATCACCCAGTGGGATGCATTTCAGGCTGGAGGTGTTCGTCGAGACGGACAGCAGGCGTCGGAAGAGCAAGGAGTACGATGCCGCAGTAGCGCTCGGGCGAGACGCAAGGCGCTCTTCTAGCCGGAACTGGCCAAGCTGGTTCAGCAGCGCCTCGATCTCCGCCACGGTTTGCCAGTCATCAATCGAAAGTTGCGTCCACACCGTCTCCAGCTCCGGCTCAGCAGTTGTCGCTTTCATAGACGACTGGAAGTACAAGGAGTACGCATGGTATCGAGCACAGCTGAGGCGCAAAAGCTCAGCCACGGCGCCAACAGAGGTGGTAGAAAGTGCCAGCTCGTCGATCAGTGAACCCTGATAAGGCGAAACAGACATGCCATGCGTAGCCCCAATCTGCTGGAGCGTACTGGTCCGGTCGGGTGCTGCAAAGTACTTCAGCAGTTCTTGAAGTAGCCTCAAAATGCGTCGCACGGTGGTGTCTCCATCGACGTCAAAGCCTAGAGCGTGAAAAACACAGCCTCGCAGTGTATGCGTTAGGTGGTCCTCTTGCTTAGTATTGGGGCTCGCGTTGTCTCCGTGAACCATTAGTGACGACGACGAGCTCTCATCGTCGGCCACCTGGAATCGCGCGTAGTTCCAAGTGTCTTGAATCCCGTACATCTCCGAGAGCGTCTGTGCGATGAGTTGGTTGAGTTGTTGGTCCCAAGCCTGAGGGACCTCCTTCGCTACAAGCGCCAAGTCAACGCGGCGCCACTGCGAGTCGATAAAGCCAATGCGCACACTCAGAAATGCTTTGCGTTGGCTCGCCGACAATCCATCGTCCTCGATCGTCGCATCTCCGACAGCGCGGAACTCGTGGCACAGCGACAGAAACTGCAGGCCCAGAGCACTTCGCGACTCCTCTGCCAGATACGACCTCAAAAAGGCTCCAAACTGAGAGAACTCCTCGCGCACCTCCGCGTTCAAACTCGACGCGGTGGGCAGAACTAAAGTGGCCGACGCCGACGAGAGCTTTAACAGCTTCTGGAACGAGTCGTCTTGCACCACCGAAACCGACAGTCCTACGACACAAAGAGCACTATCCTGTCAGTCCTCCTCAAAAGAAAATTTACCACTAAATAGTAGCCTTCTACCTGCTGAAATGAGCCACTTTTTCACCAACTCGACGGTCTTCTCTGCAGGCCGTTGTCTCATTTGTCTCGTCTTGAACGTCACCGGGGCTGTCTCCGCCACTTCAGGCCCTTCACCGACCTTAATCTCCTGCTCGTCACCGTGACGCGCCGTCTTGAGGGCGTTGCTAGCAGCCTTCTTGGTCCTCTTCTTCTTTGGGTCGGCCTTAATGTTCTTCCTCTCGTCCACAGCTTCCCGACGCCGCTTCTTGTCGTCAGCAATGACCGCGAACTCCTCCGGGTGCACCCGTTGCAGGTGCGACACCGCGTTCGTGGACATCCCCTGCCTCATGAGCGCGTGCCACCACGTGCGTTCACTTTTAACCGTCGAGCGCATTGGCGGGTCGGCGGAGCACAAGACGCAGATGTGCGTGTGCGGCCGGTCGGGCACCTTCGGGTTCGGGAACGGGCTCGCCAGTTTGTGGATGAATTGCCACACGGGCAGGTTGGTCTGCGGGCTGTGGCGGATACTCACGGGCACTCGAACTCGTCGGTGGGCTGTCCCGCCAAGTCGGCCACATCGCGAGAAGTCATTGCTATCGGTCGAGAAAGTAGCAATTGGGTGATTCGGGGGAGGAAAATGATACGAGGGGGGATATACTAGTGGCTGAAGAGACGGTTGATCGGAGATTCACCCCGTCGTATGGAATTGTGTATGGTACAAAGTGCAAGTGAAAAGGGAGGGACGGCATCAACTAATGCTTGTATTGCTCGATAGTATCATACGAATTTCAAATGGACTTTGGTCTGAGATGTTTGCTACTACTGTATGAACTTCTGACGGTGTTGGCGTTTTCAGTATATTACTCTCGTCTTCTTGTCGGCAAGCGAATCAGAATTCTTCAAATGTTTGATGTGCCTATCAACTTGTACAGACTGTATTCCTAGCTATGGGAAAAACTACTTCGAAGTATACTGCATGCTTGATGTCCATGATCCGTGTTTACAGTGAAGTCATTCCTGTTGAGAACAACGTACAAAGACCAATGAAGTGGTTTGGTCAGAGTTCTTATCATCAGTTTGTAATGACTTCTCAGTACTCACCTTGATGAACAGAGGCGGAGAAAATTAACGTGATGAAGCAGCTTGTCAGCTTTGTCTGGAAATTCACGTATTGCTGCTCTAAGAGGAATGCCAGCAAGTGCAATGGCGAGATTCCATACTTTTTGAACACGACAACACACACCATGACGAGTGGTGGCAGTTCTAAGATCGCAAGCCCGATGCACCACAGCATCCTCACAACTATTTCCTCCTGTGATACATCCTGCAGGAGAACGTTGTAGCGAGAACTTGGCAAGTGCCACAGCGTAGCGAGTAATAGACCTACACCAAAGCAAATGCACAAAACGTGATGATCAACGTTGATGTGAGCAAAGAAAAATTCGTCAAACCCACTTACCCTGAAGAAGTGGCACAAGGACCTTGATAAACTCTGCGACGACCAGCACCTCACAAGAAAATAGCAATTGAAGCGTCTGTTCCAAGATGCGCGCTTGATCCTTCCTCATGATCAGCATTCCGTCGATGTTCACCTGCATGGGTTTTCGTGCTTCAGACATGCTGCTCATATAAGAACTAGCAGCAGTGCTGACATACGAGTTTTGACGGCCAGAATTCCGACTTAAGTCTAGCAAGTGTTTCGAGCCACGCTTAAGCATCGTGCGCGGGGCGAGGAATACTGACGCAGATCGCCGTACGGATAGTCGGCGGCCAAACCCATCGGGTGAATATAAGTCGCCAAGTGGGGAGATCTGTCGAACTGCGCTGCTCTTGAGATTGTCGTATCTGCTTCGGTGGCTGTGGTGGTGGATCAACTTCTGGTCGTACAGGTACATCGGTGAAGCAATACACTTTTGAGGGATCTCGAGCCCAGCTCTGCTGACGTGGTCTTGTACGACTTAAATCGGTAGAACCCTTGCGCACATTGTAACTTTGGTAGACCGACTTGCGCTCTGGTTGCTCCTGCTCATATTTTCTCTCGGGTATCGTGTCTGACGCTGTGCGACGGAGCAGCTTAATCCTCTTGGGTAATATCTCAATTCCTGAAGTCTCCAGTTTTGTTAAAATTCTTGCTGTACCGCCTGACGCAGGGGTCATCCACTGATGCAAGCGTCTTTCTTTCAAAGATCCGATATCTTGTACAGTACATGACGACGAAACTCGACGGAGTTTCGGAACGAACTTTGGAGAAAGCTGATGATCACTGCTCAAGGTAGAATTTCGACGAGTTGTCCCGCTGAGACGAAATTGGGCCTGGGCTGGTTCAGTGACGGGATCAGATATTACGCGACGCACTTTTTGGCTCGCACTAGGAACTGAGCCATTGACATCCACATCTGCACTCTTTCTTACAGGAGATAGTTTATAACTTGAATGCTGTGACTTGTTCATGATCGTGTCAGATGAAACACGACGAAGCCTCTGGGAAGCTTGAACGCTTTGAGGTTCTTGGATTTTCGTGCTTGTTATGACCTCCAATGTTTGTTTCTGGGGCGGAAGAGCCTCGCCCATGTGCGTAAAGTCTTCTTTGAGATCTTGTGGCTCGTTGTCTTCAGGATACGTTTCGTCCTCTTCAACCACCATCGTGGAAGACAGACTCCCTTCAACAATCTTTATAGCCGTTGATAACGTTTGGTAGCCGTCGACAATGAAAGCATGGGTCAAGTACATGCGAGCAATGCCAAACTCGATAATTAATTCTTCGATGACTACCAGTATCGCCAGCTCAGGTTTGGAAGCGTACTGAATGCACAACGCTTGGTATGTTGCGGCGCTCATGTCGACGATATTCAGCGTCACATCAGTGCTCAGATCGCTTAGTGTGCGAGCGTAAACACAGGATTGGCGTTTAAGCAGAGTCCTCAGTGGGGTATGTATCAAAACCAGCACAAGTTGTATACCCCAAGGGGCCCGAACAAATGCCCAAGCTAAGACCAAGAAGATCATGATGATCAAAAGATACCCCATCATCAAAATAATTAACCGGCGCGTTCGTTGCCAATGTATTGCACTGGGCCTTTTTCTCGACAGCAAAACCTGGAAACGGCAATAATACCAAGCACGAGCGTCATATTTACGAGCTCATTGCCCGGAACAGGATACCTCCACGCGTACGCGACTGCCACTGTCAGTCCCTCGGCTAACAATCCAGCAAATATGAATGTGACTGGAAACACCGTCAAGTATCGACTCGTCTTTGGAACCCCCAGGGACTGTATCATGTGAAATCCCCATCCCGCCGTCAAAACTGAGTGAGCTATGGCCGACCGTATCAAGGCTGGTATGTTATGCTTAATACCAAGCTCAGGTGCAGATACTGGAATGGACTCGAGTCCCACAAGCAGTACGACAACCAACATCGACGAAAGTACACAGACGACAACGAAACATCGCCCCAGCCCCACGCGCGTTTGATAGCGATTGAACTGTTGCAGTTTATCTACGGAATAGCGTCCAAGAAAGTGATACTCCGTTTTCCAGTCGTAGAAGCGTGTCCAAACTGCTGTCACTCGCTCCTTCATAGACATGTTGTGATCTCGAGCGGAAAGACGACCTCAAATGCTCACCACAGCTCACGCACTTAGTTTTTCTTGTCTGCATTGACTCTTTTGGAATGCCCCGCTATTTTAATATGCCTCTCACGTGACGTGAGTCACATCCTCTGGTGGCGCTAATTCCAGCATGCGCTACAGTCCATCAAGTTCCGACCACGAGCGTTTTGTTCAATAAATGGCTAGCCCGCTCGAAATACACTCGAATTTTTACACCAACGGATTCAAGTGTTTCGATCCAAGCTGGTCCTTGCGCCTTCACCTTGTCGCAACGGACTTCAAGACAGACGTCTTTACAGGTTCCACAACGAGAATAGTGCAAACCACACTTAGGAAGGTGTTGAGTTCGCGAAACTTGGACGATTCACCATGTTTGCCCAGTTCGGAATTCACAGATTTCGGTAAAGTCCACAGGAATAGTTTGATTTCAAACTACGCCCCTTTTAATGTTTTAACTGCAAAGGCACTGGAGCAGCTCGCAAATTTCAGCTCGGCAGTCCTCGGGATTAGTCTCAAGCGCAGCTTCCACGTCTCGAAGGGCTACAACTGCGTTACGTTGCTTCTTTGCATTTTTCCTGCTATTTTCCACTGCTCGGTCGCGTTTGTGTTGTGCTCGCTGTGACCCACGATCAAGTTTCAGCTCCTCTAGGTCATCAGATGAAAAATCCGTCCACCGTCTAATAGCGAGTAGGTTGTCTCCATCGTGGTAAGCTTCATCGCTTAACTCTGGACTGTCGAGAATATTCGTGAGAGAGGAGGATGGTGATGGTGCTGATTTTGATGCACCTGCACCGCGACAATGCACAAATGCTTCAAATGAGTCGTACACGGAGGCTCTTAACCCGTCCAGCTGTCCTTGTCTCACCTTAAGTTGTGTTTCGACCTTTGCTTGGTAGAATGATGCGTTTTCTTGCTCTTGCATCTGTCGCTGCCGCTGCCCTTGCTGTAGGTCGCGATTTGTGCGTGCCAATTTCACCATGGTCTCTCTCTGGCGTTCCAATTGAGCATCGAGCTCTGTCAACTTTGCTTTGTAGCTCACGATTACGTCCTGCTTTTGCAGCACACGGCGTTTGAGTGCACGACTCTCCTCAGCTAACGAGGCCACTGAGGCAGCATTAATGCCTCTCTCCTGGTTGCCTCGACTATTGTCATTTTTGTCCGTCTCTACATGTGTATCCGTCTTCTTGAGCTCAGTGTATTGTACTCGTAGCTGCGCATTCTCAGCTCGAGCAGCCTTTAGTCTTGCTAAAACACCAGCGTGGCGCTCTTTCGCTTTCTCCACGTGAAATGACAGTTGAGCATTGTCATCGCGACAACGCTCAAACACCTGACGAGCGTGCAATATCTGCTGCTTATGTTCCTTTGCTTTTTGCTGGAGTAGTGCTGCTTGTTTTTCAACTGTGGCAAGTCGCTCTACTTTTTTGTTGCTTGCTCCAGTTCCTGCTGAAGCGAGGCAACTTTAGCCTTTTGTTGTGACAGTAGCTCTGTCTTCCGCTGCATAGCCATACGAGTGCGTTGTGTTTCATCACCACGGGTCGATGCTTCGCCTTCTCGCTTTTCAAGCTCAGTACTTGCCTGCTGATATTTTTCAGCTAGTGAAGCCGCTTGCTCCTTCGTGGTTGCCAGCTCCGTTTTGAGAGCGGCCATCTTCGAAACAAGCTGCGATTCGCGTGCAAGTCTCATCGACAGTTCATCTTTAACGTCATTCATACGCAATTCGAGCCGTTGAATTGTGTCTTCAAAAGTCTCATTTCGCTGTGTTGCAGCACGTGCATAGGACTCCATCGTTGCAGCACGCAGCTTCCACCACATAGTCTCACTCTTTTCCAACTCGTTCTGCTCTCGTGAGTCATGTATGGACACCTCAACCCACGCTTCATCTCGTTTTGTGGCATTTAACTGCTGGTTGGTGTTTGTTTCCTTGCGCTCACGAGATGCGAGCACCTTCGCTTTTGACTGGGTTTTACTCTTGGAGCGAGGAGGATCTCTTGCGAGCGCTATCACAACATCGTACAGTTCCTTCGTAGAAATGTTTTTCCCGCCAGTCGATGGCACAGCGTTCGATAGCCGTACGAACTCTTCTACACAAGCCGATAAGAAGGCAACACGTCTGTCGCTTTCTTGTTGAGCGGCCCACTGGACTGCCTGATACTCTGTGAACTCGAGTTGTAGCTTCGACTTCCATTCCTGTAAAGCTTCGCAATGCATATCAAATTGCTCCTGCGCTTTAGCAGCCTTCAACTTTAAGTTGCTCTCTTGTCGTTCTTCTTGCTGATTTTCAAGTTGTTGAGTTCGCTTTTCTGCTTCTGTGAGTTTCCGCTCGCGTGCTAACTGCAGTTCCAGATCCTGCACACGCGCCTCCAGGCTCTCTATATCATGCAAGTGAGCTATAGTCTCCTTGGACAGATCTTCTGGGTCCGTGTTGGTTCCTTTGGAGCTTCGTTGAGCTTGCTCTACCTCAAGTCGCGCGCTATCTTCGTCAAGTTTCTGCAGTTTTGAGCGAAGTTGGGCACACTCCTCCTCAAGGCAGTGTTTGTCACTTTCGATGCGAGATAAGGTCTCGTTGACTTTTGCCATATAGCTCTCCATGCTGTCGGAGTGCTCTGCAGCCCGAACGCGAAGTTCCTTTTGGTGGGTAGCCTCCATCTGAGCGCACTTCTCCTTAATCGAACATAATGATTGCACGAGTGCAAGGTTCTCCTGCTCTCTGGATGACAATTGCTCCCGTAAATCCTCATGCTCCTGTTGACTGACGTATAGTCGTGGAATGTCGTCAGTGCCATTGCTTTTGCGCGTGCATCCGAGCCTTGGTCGACCAGCACAACAGTTTCCAGGTTCCTTCCATCTAGCACAAAATTTTGGCGAGGAGTTGAGGAAGCAATTTGCTCTTGAGCCAGCGTCATGTTATCTTGCAACTTTGAGTTCGTATTGGTGCTTTCACTGAGCCACGTCTGCAGTTTTTTGCTGTTCTTTCAAACACTTAAGACTCTCTTTTTCGGCTCGCAGTCGCCGAGAAAGTTTTGCGTTCTGAGCAGTCAGCTCAGCGCACTTTGCCAGGCATTTCTCAAGCTCGATTTTGGTGGTATCAACAGGCTACTCAAACCACACAGTACAGACGAATGCAGTTGATTAGACTCACAACGCACAGACAGAGATTGCATCAATCCATTCGAACATACCTCAACGTCTACCATTAGTGCTGTGTCGACCTCGGTCACTTGAACTCCCACGTCAACGGTTTGAGCACACCCTGGGAGTTTCTTTAATGCCAAAAATGGGCTTTCGTATTCGGTGTTGTTTACCGACTCATTGAGACGCTTGCCAACTCGACTGCACTGGAAGGGTAATTTTTCCAGGTACATCGGCGGCAAAACACTTTCAGGATGCTTATCAGCGCACGTAGTCGAGAATTGTCCCCCTCGCAATTGATCGTCTTTGTTCATAAGCATTTGCTGCAATAGCAATATTTTCTCATCTCGCCTAAGAAGCTCGAAATCCAGACCATCATGTGGTAGAACAGGTGAGTCGAACGAAGTGTTGACTTCTTTCAGGAGCGAGTAGATATATTGGAATGCTATCCATAAGGCCTCGTAGTGATATAGGAAAACTTCCCATTCATTCCGCTGCTGCTTCGCAGAGTCGTCATTTTGGTGGGATTTATTCAGCATAGTTTGTGTGCTGTCCTCCTGCACCAGAAGTTTTATGAGTTCGTTGAAGTCGCCCACACACTTGCGATGATGTTCTTCAACACAATCAAAAACGCTGGTATGTAAGTTCATTTTCTCCTCGATCTTCTGCTGTTTGTCACCTTGTCGCTGTTGTTTCATTAAAACAAGTTGTTGGAGTGAACATCGTAGATGCCTACGCAACTCGTTTTGAGTCTCTTCAAGCAAACGTTGGCGTTTTACAGCAAAGTAGAGGAGATCACTCAAACCTTCAACGGGCTCCTCCATGTCTTTGCATTGAGAGGCTGTCGAATCAAAAGGCACCGCCGATTTTTTCGTGCTACTTGCAAGCATCATCTCGGTCTCAAGCTTTTCCACCTTCATGAGGAGCGCATCACGCTCTCGTTCACACACACTTCGCTCTGCTTCCAACATAGCTGAACGCTTTTGCTCAGCTTCTAGCCGGGCTTGCATTTGAAGGCAAGATTTCTCCATTTGAAAGTATTGACCTATATTCACGAGGTCCTTCTCTCGTCTCCGGAAAAACTCAATTTTCTGCTGCGATCCGCGCTGTAGCTCCATAGTCAGGCGTCTTACAGAGTCGACGGGGTCTCCGCTACACGCGACCGACGCATCACGAGTCCGCATAGATACTGCTGAGGTTGTGCATGATAGAGCACGGATCGTATCATTCGCAACCTTCATTTGCTCGTCTTTTGCTAGCAGATTTTGTTCTGCAGTAGCAAATTTTAGCATCAGATGAGGATATGCGAGGACCTCACAATGCTTGCCCGCCCCTGCAGATGCTGATGGCTTGTCAAAAAGTAAAGCCCCGGGTAGTAGTGTGTCGCCTTTGTCGCTCTGTTCTTTCAACTGCTTACTCAAGACGCTCACTTCAGCTTGCAAATCAAGCTGTCGTTGCTCCAACTGATCGATTTGTTTCAGCAGCGCCGATCGACGGCTTAAAGCCACAGCTCGCTCTTCGGCAAAACCTTGACGTAGCGCGCGCACCTCCTCAAGGTGACTAACTTCCCATCGCGCCCACTCTTGAACCATTTTAGCCGCTGCCTTCTTTCCGCCCTTGCTCTTCCCTAGCATTTTGGCCAGCTCCTGAAGTATCCGCTGTTGACCGCCACGGTTATTTGGTGCAATGGATCGGCGATGAGATAGATGCTGGCGTATTTGCGCGAGAGCACCACGAAGGGCCTCAGCGCAATGGAGGCTGGCTTCTGTCTCATCGTGAGGAGCAAGTAATTGAGGCGAAGTCGACGACATGCGCTGCTCAGGATCACAATCACTAGAATTCTGCCTTTTCATGAATTGCACAGCTGACTCTCGCCACAGATACGAGCACTCTTGGGCATGCTCTAGGCGAATTACCTGGGCTTCGAGGTGGTGTTCAAGGTTCACACAGGTCGACAAATGTGTCTTCCGGTCTTGTGAGGTCTCTAAACCCGGGAGTCCAGTGAACAGCACTAGTGGGTTATCTGCACAGCTACACGACATGTTCATGACGTTCACACCGCGCTGTAGTATTTCCAGGCAAGCTTCCAATCGTTCGTGCTCTTCCACTCTGTCCTGAGCATCCTCATTATTTTCTTCAACCTCACTCTTTGCTAGACGATGCTGTAGCTCCCTTTCCAACGCCAAATTCCGTTCCTCCAGCCTCTTTAGCTCCATCTCCAGCTTCTCCAAGGCCAATATGACCCCACTGTCCTCGTCCTGCTTCGTTTGAGTCTCTGCATCTTCTTTCAATACTTCAGTCTGCTCCGTTTGCACTGAAATCACCGCTGTTCCCACCTTCTTCGGCTCGTCTTTTAGCTCCGTCGTCACTTGAGTCTCCACATCTCTTGTTGTAGCTCTTCGCTCCAACTCGTCCAGCAGCACGTCCAGCTGCTCGCGCTGTTCAGACACCACTTTCTGCAGCTCCGAAATGCGCTTGTCCTTCAGTCTCAACGTCGCCAGCACCTGCGCATTCTGATGTTCATATTGCAAACGCGTGTCTCGCTCCAATTTACGCAGCGCAAGCGTGAATTCAGGATGCTGCACCGCCAGCTCGGTCAGCAACGGCTTGTAGACCTGAAGAAAGCCTTCCCATCCGTCGGAGCCAGCGCTTGCTCGTACCTGCACCGGGGGACGCCCGTCCAGCGACATCTCGATGCCCTTCAAATGGAGAAGTTTCTGCAGATCTCAAACTGACGCGACACAGCCTTGGCCAGGAATCGCGCCCGCGTTGTCAGAAGTGAACAGGAACAACATCGAACTCTCTCTGGCTGCCTGCCAAGCACAGCTAGGACACAACAAACTCAATCATAGCAATCTTGTTATCTCCACACAAACCACCACCTATTGGCGTGTCGTACGCGGCTTGTCCTGCTCTACCACCTACGGGAAAGGCCTCTCAACCGCGTTTGTCGTTCGCTTCGTCACACTTACCCACAACATTTACGTGGCCTTCGCGGCATCCGCCTCCGTCTCAGCAGCAGTATCCGTAGTGTTGCTCCCGGTCTTCGTCAGCTCTGTAGCATTGGATTCAACATCCGTGCCTTCGTAACTTGATGGCGACACTGGCTGCGTCGTGGGGCTCGAAGGCTTGTCGTCCGACACAGATTTTTATCTTCCTTCGTTGTCAGGAGATCATCCTCAATCTGGTCAACAGGAACGGCCGCCTCGTCCGCGTCCGTGTCCTCGGAGCTCAGTGACGAACAGGCAGACACACCGAAGTCTGTCGCCTGGTTCGGACGCAGCAGAGTCAGATCGAAATGAGACCCATTCGTCGACAAGAACGTGTCCAGCATCTTGTCCTCGTTTGAGGTCAGTGGCCTGGGCAGCTTCGGCGGAGTCTCGCTCGCACTGCCAGGGCTTGAGATCGGAGACAAGGGGCTCTCAACATCACCCTCCTCATCAGGTTCCGGCACGTCGCGCTGCTCAGTGTCATCAGGGCCGTCCATGTAGTTGAATGCGAAGTCATTGAAAAGCTCATCGTTCGAGCTCTTGACTGAAGCTGGCGTGTCGATAGGAACCTCCACTGTGTTCATGTATGTCTCGAAGATATCATCCGTGCGGTACTCCTTGGCGTCCTTCTCCATAAGCTCAAACTGACCCTGGAAAATCGCCTCCTTGCGCTCCACCCGCTCCCACTCGAGGCCCTTGAACCACGGATGGTTCTTAATGTGGTCAAAGCCGTGCTCACCCGAACCAAGACGGTCGTCTTCGCTTTTAGTCAACAACTTCGACACAAAGTCCTTGGCATCTTCTGTGAAGCGCGGCGAGAACTTCAGGTCGACGTTCACAATTCGCTCCTTAATCAGGCGGTTGGTCTTCGCGTTGAATGGCGTGCGACCATCAATCATTTCGTACACCATTACACCCAGTGCCCACCAGTCCACCGCACGCGAGTACGACTTGCCACTGAACACCTCGGGTGCCATCATCTGGTACGTGCCGACGAACGTGGTTGTGCGGCCCTCGTCGGGCATGTTCTCCTTCGACATACCGAAGTCGGTGAGCGCCACGTGTCCGTCAGAGTCCACCAGCACGTTTTCCAGCTTGAGATCACGATAAATAATATCATTCTGGTGCAAGTGACGAATAGCAAGCGCCACCTCGGCAGTGTACAACCTTGTGCGGTCCTCGGTGAACCTCCGCGCAAGACGCATCTGGTCGAGAAGATTGCCGCCAGGGTAATACTTCGACAGCAAGTACAACTTGGCGTCGGTCTGGAAGGCGTAGCACAGCGTCGCTACATACGGGTGTTTGATGCGGTCCAAAATGCGTCGCTCGGCGTTGGTTGCCTCCACCAGCCCCCGCTGGATCACGAGTTTCTTGCGGATAGCCTTCATCGCGTAGAACACGCCTTCGTCGTAGCCGTGTTTCTTGCGCACAAGCTTCACACGGCCGCAAGCACCACGACCGACGAGTTTCACAATCTCAAAGTCTCCAAGACACACGGGATCGTCATCGTCCGCCGTGGGCCGAATAAAGACGCTGCAACGCTCCTGCGCCGCAGCGGTGGGGCTCGTGTGGTTCTTGGCGCTGCGGTTTTTGCGGCGCGGGTCGATCAGACACGGCAGCGACTGGCACAGCGAGCAGACGCGCCAGCTGCCGAACGCCGGCACGAACTTGTCCTCGCAGCAGCGACTGCAGTACTTGACCTCGCACCACGAGCACGGGATGCGTCGGTTGAGCATCGACAGCTTGCGGTGGCAAATGCCGCACGCGCTGATCTTGCTGGCGTTCACAGTGATCCCTGCGGCCTCGCCGCACCGGGCCGCAAATGACCCAAAGACCGAGCTCTTGACCATCTCGAGCGCGTACGCTCCGCTGCTGCCCAGCACGTTGGACGGCACGGCGCCTGCCGACACGCATACGCAGCCGTGGCGCTTGTGGCCCTGCGGGATCTTCTCGCCCACGTCGATCTCGGCGTCCAGGATCCAGGCCACGGCCCTCCTGGCCAGCATCCGGCGGGCAAAGTACGTGTCGCGCTCGCTCACGTAGTGCGACGGCTCCACGAGCGCCAGCGCCTTGACGCGGTCCTGCATCACGCCCTGGCCGTTGTCGTGGTTGAGCAGCTGCAGCACCAGCTGTGCGCCGCGTGAAAAGGCCACGACGAACACCTCGCTCGTGAGTGGGGCAATCAACTGATCCCACACACTCTCCACGTGCGCACGCGGGTGGCAGCTCTGCGCTGCTGGGTTCAGGATGATGACGCCGTAGTTCTCGGCCAGCGCCTTCTTCAGGTACGACAGCATTGAGCCGCTGTCGCTGTCGCTGTCGAACTGGTTCATGCAGATACTGCGGCTCCAGATCCCAGCCTCACGATAGGGCACAATCACCAGTAGCCGCTGCTTACTCTCGTAGTCGGCGGATGCGTAAACAGTGCCCCTCGCGCAGTCGCCGCACTGGGACGGAGACGACGACGCGTCACTGCCCTTGCGGTTGACGTCATCCTTCGACGGGTATAAGAGCGCGCGCTTGCTGGCGGCCGTGGCCTCCCACGGCTGCGTCTCGGTCGGAGACTCGCTCTCGTCGTTCAGGATCGAGCCTGTCAGCAGCGTGCGCGCCCGCCCCGAGTCTGAGTCCGGCGCCTCGGCCTCCTCGCCCGTGGCTACAACCACCTCCCGGAAGCCGAGCTCCGTCCGTAGCCGCTGCTGTACACCCCGAATGAGGTTGTCGACGAATACACACGAGTCCTCGGCGCTGGCGCCGCTGGCCAATCCCAAGCTGCCGCGTCGGCCCGAGATTGATTGCACAATCTGCGGACTGTGCAGGTTGGCGTGCATGTTGTTGCGCTTGGCGCTGCCACTACCGGCCAGCTGCAAGTTGCCGAAGCTGCCGAAACTGCCGAAGCTGCCGCCGAGACTCGCGGCTCGGGGTTTCTTTTGGTGCGAGACGGCGATGGGCTCCGAGCGCTTGGCGGGCTCGGGCACCAGGTCGAGGTGGCTGAAGTGTGTGATGGTTGCCGCGGGTTGTGGCTAGCCGGTTGCCACGAAACTGTTTCGGGGTGAAGTTTTCCGCTGCTGAAGTTGCCGGGCAATCGATCGCTGCGGGGGTCGCGGCGCACTTTGGTCCGAGCAAGAGGGAGTGAGACTCGGTCCTTGTGGCTTTGAGCCTGGAAGCCTTGACGCAGTTGGGGCGAGAGGGGAGAGGGGCGCATCTCCTTCTTGAAAATAGAATGCTGCGGTTAGGGCCGCGAGGACGGAACGGCGCTAGTTGAGGATTTGAACGCCTCAGTCATTCTCACAACTTTCACTCCTTTAACTGACAGGCTGTCAGCTTCTCGTCACCCGTTGGCGCGGGTCTTCGTCGATCTGCGATCACGGCTGTGCAGTGCAATATGTTACTGACGGGATTGCAGCCTGCGCATGTTAGGCGGCCACGCAACATTGCCATCTCCCATCATGTTTTCAGACGACAAAAAGCATTAACAGCAGTTGCTTGTGAAGCACACGCCAATACAGAAATAAGAAAACGATGATGGTTGGGTTCGATCGCTCTGGTCCATATCCGAGTAGTAAGGACCGTTGCACAGTGGTCATGATGTCTTCGTCCGTCAGCTTCTGGTCTACAGCACATCAACTAACAGGCCCACAAAACACCACGCGTTGAGCTCTTTGCTACATTCCCCATCTGATGTTCTTCGTTGAGTTTTCCCGGACCTTTTCGCCGCACGCATCCTCGTTAAAAAATTCCAGTCCTCCGTAATCAGAGAGCCAGCAAAGATGGTTTCTACCAATGAACATTTCGACGAATCATCCTTCAGGGGATGGGCGACCGATTCTATTGGCCAAAATCGCAAAGCACCTAACCCAAACCAGGTGCAATCTCAACAATCTTGCTTGTCACGAAGCTGCCTGCTGCCTGCTTCCTGCTTCCTGCTTCGTGAGCTTTTGCCCCTGTCGCGACTTGCGAGGTGGTCGGTGCTGCAGGTGGTTGCAGACACCGCTGTTTTCTTCGGTCGGAAGATCGCCGCAGCGTCTTTGCACGGCGGACCTCTGTCTCTCTTTGCCAATCAGGACCGGATGACGAGCTTGAAGTCACGCCGCCAATCGACGAGCGCTCAGCAATGGCGTGTTAGCTCGCACTCATCCTAATAAGGCCTCTTCTGGTCGATGGCTTTGTGAGATTTGGCCATCATCCATCAGCGATCGCTCGAGACAAGTGCCTGTCGGAAGCTAACAAACGCGTCTGTCACAAGCTGTAGCTTGTTCACGTATGCACGAGCCATTCGCCGGTCAAACGTCACACCATCAGGAAAAGCTCGTGCATTGATTGCACCGGCGCATCGTTCCGGCGACGAAACGGAAAACAAGCACGTTAACAAGCGGAGCCCTGTGCAAGTTTGTATCATTACCGGTTCAACGGGCTCTGCATTTTGGTACAAAAATTGTAACCAAAATGCAGAGCCCGTTGAACTTTGAGTAGCAAAACGCAGAGTGAGATCCATGAGCACGCAGCGCGTCTGCTTCACTATTCGCTAGATGTCGATGCAGCAGTACATGTATGCTGTTCAGTGCTGTGGACGAGGACGATTGCATCGACGAGATCTGAAGTTAAGATCGCATCGAGCCACTTGATGAGCCGGCGAAGTCAGTCGCAGCGTGAAACGCAAGCCTGCGCATCCAGGGCCATTCATCCATGGAAGTCATGCAGCCCCGCACAGCACAGATCTGATGTGCTGCAATCGAAACGGCTGCCGGTGGATTCAGTGTCAACTACAACTTGCAGTCTGCAAGTGATCGGAGGCACCGCTGCAAAACAGCATCGTCCGAAAGTGCCGGACCAGCACGTCATATCACCTCGCCCCAAGCGAGTCTGCTGAAGCGTTGCTACAGCAACCGAAACGAGCTCGCCCAAGTGCCCGCCAGTTCCGACGATACGTCAACGTCATGACTCTAGCTGTAACAACTCTGATTGCGGACAGATACAGTAGAGAGAGATGCCTTCGCTCCTGTTTGCGTGAACGTCAATTAGCGAGCGATGTCGTCGCGGACTTACAGTTCACTTTTCAAGTTGAAGTCAACCAAATCCAGGTTTCGTCCTACACAACTTCATCTTCAGCACCGAATCTAGATTCGAAGCCATGGTGACCACCGAATATGCCAATGTGCACGTGCTTCTGACCGGCGTCTCGCTCCTGCGTGCTGCAGCCCACCTCAAGAGTCCAGCTCAACCACTTGCCCCGCGTATTCTTCAGCATCTCGTCTACTGCTCACCGAAGTTTTGCGACTAAATTCCCAGACGGGGCTGAGTTACGTGGCCTGGAAGTGCACGTCCAAATGGGCTTCAGACGGCTCTGTAGGGCAGGAAAAGCGTCATTCGCAGTGGATTCCGCTGCGGCAAGTCTGCCTCGTGGGTCGACCATCCCCTGGCGCCGACGTCGCATTGGGTCGTGGTCCTCACGACTCAAAATTCGAGGTCGACAACCCTCGTGTGGAGCTCTGGAGCTCAAAAATGGGCACTGTCGGACGCTTCGCCGTCGCCAAGCAGTGCATTCACACAGGCGACAAGGCACTTGGAGCGACAGCCTTCGCGGTGGTTGTGCGACAGAGTTTGGTGCTGCGTCGATGTCACTGGTGCTTCGCGGTGCTGAGGAAGAAGGCGCTGCAGTGTGGCGACTGCGAGTTCGCGAGGTACTGCAGCCACGAGTGTCTGTCGGCAGACGCAACGCTGCACGACTTCCAGTGCAATGCACTGAAAGAGTTAAAGCGGAGAGAACGTGATGCTGAGGAGGACGTGGAAACGAGTCGTCTGGTGCTGGCAGTGTTGAGTATGGAGCAATTCGTGGGGAACCATCACGTGCTGGAGCTGTTGGTCAACAACCGCCGTCGAGACGGCAGTGAAGACGAAAAGACCCGAAACACAGTGACGCTGATTGTCGAAGCGACTGGTCGAAGGCTGGATCCGATGCATGTGCATCGCACGCTCGAGCGTGTTCGTTGCAATGCCCACCCGCTCTACCTGGACGGTGTGACGTGTGTGGGCACTGGTGTGTTCCCTGAAGCAGCAATGGCCTTGAATCACTCGTGTCTTCCCAATGTGGCGCCTAGTTTTGATCCGCGGACACGAGCGCTTGCCTTCTACGCTGTTACAGACATTCCTCGTGGCTGTGCTGTCGAATATGCGTACATCGACCTGCAGCAGTCGAGAAAGAGACGTCAAGGACTGCTTGCGCAAAGTTTTGGCTTCGACTGTGTTTGCGACCGGTGCGTTCATGAGGCTGCTAGAAGTAAAGCAGCCTACGGTGCAGCAGAAGAGGACGATGATGAAGAAGAAGTGCAAGTCACGGAGCAACTGATGCGGATCATGAGTACAAGTAGTATTGATACCAAACAGCATCTTGCACGACTAAGACAGGAGTACGAGCACGTCTTTAAGCGCAGTGACGAAGCTCGGTTCGCGATCTGTACGGCAGAACTGCAGCTTGCGCGTGCTCACTGCGATTGGGCTCGTGTCGTGGAGACGGCTGAGGAGCTATTGGGCATCTGGACACGGTGCGGACTCCTGGATATTATCACACTACGGAGACGCTGCACATGCAAATTCAGTTTGCTGCAAAGCGAGCTGGAATGGTTGAGAAGGCACAAAAGGCAGCCGAGCAGGTGATCACTATTCGGCGGATCTGTGGATACCCACACCCGGAGATCCATGAGACGTAACTTTTGCCAGCAGCGTTGTGGTGCGTCGAACAGTACGTGGAAAGTCAACACCAGATCGCGATTCGAGGATCATGGCGCATTACCAAGCATGAAGTGAAAGCTTTGACAGTAAGTATTCTTGGTAGCGTTGATGCAACATCGCACTTTCGTCCGCCACTTGGTGCCGAACTCCGACCAGCTATTCTCGCCACCAAGGCCAGATCACTAAAAGCAAAACGACCGAAGCAACGACGCCTGCAGCTGGTGAAAATGATCAGTGCAGACGCTAGTGGTGATCACGTTGGTCTGCATCGCGTCAACTCAGTCGAGATGCCGCCCAAGTTAGAAACCAGTCGCGCTCCTGATGTCACTGCTGCTAAAGGCGATGACGATGTCCATGCCCCAGAAGCGAAGACACGACCACCGATAGGAAAGCAAGGCGCTATGCCACGTCCAACTCGACGACAGGTAGTAGTTGCGCTCTATCACTGGGGGACCTGCCTCTTCATATCTGCGCTCGTGCTCTCGCAGTTTTTGGGACTCTTTTGGAACAGCGTCACGACTACAGGCGCTCTGCTGTATGGCCGACAGCCCACCGTTGGTGGTATGGCCTCGATCACTGGCAGCAACGACAGGCCCAATACCGACCGCCTGCTGGCTTGCGTTCTGGAAGGGCGATATTACAAGCCTGTATTGCTCAACGATGTGCTTGGTACGTCGGCTGTCTCTGCAATTCCTTCTTCGACAGAGCCCCAAGTGAATGGATATCGAGTTGTTCGCCATGAGGGCGCCAAGCTGAGTGACGATGCTTACGCGATGTACACGGATACATGCGCACTCATGTCCACAACGCTGGACACGATCCTGGACACCTGTGACAATACTTTGGGCTACAATGTTACCCGAGATGCACTGCGAGTGGTTGTTGATGGAGAAAAGGTAGCTGGTTACAGCAGCGACACCGTGCAGCTAATCGCTGACTCCTGCCGGTTTTGGTGATGCCATACTGGGATAACGCACCGCTCGCACGATACGCTGTGCCGGGTTTGGACGGATCTGCGTGCATGTTCCGTCTAACAGGAAAATACATCGACTCCACACTGACAGACGGAATTCCCTCGATGATAGCAGTGAACCGCGAAGTTCGAGAAGCCAAGACCAAGGAATGGCTTAATGCACCTGACGGGAAGTGGCGCCACGGGTGGCTTCACGTTGGAAATGGAGACGAATCCGAGACCCCTATTTTTCGGACATGATCAGCACAGACCCTAACTCAGTTGATGGTCTCATTCGTCGAGAGTTCAACACATTGACTAAGGAGGAATTGGATTGCATTGGTGACAAAGACTCATGTTTAGATGCAGCGATTGTACAGTCGTGGGGGACAAGTTCTCCACTGAGGAGCAGGAGCTACACGTGACGTCCGTAACCATTGCGTCGCCGCATCATTTCGGCTTCTTTCTCTATAGCAGCATTCACCGCCGAACCGTGCGTGTTATCTACGACTGGGAAACGCTCATCGCGAACGTGTCACTGGGAATGCTGCTCGTGCGCTGGATTGTGGCAATGCTGTCGCTCCATCGCGGTTTCCTCCAAGGTCGGAGTGAGTGGTTTATTGGTGGCTTAGGTTGCGTAGCTGGATCGCGTAGCTTCAATATGCTACCCATCGTATTGCTGCCTCACCTCAAGGTGGTGATAGCGTCTTTCTGGACAGCAGGTTGTCACTTTGAGGGCGAACAATCTGCGCTCGCTGAGAGTTGGTTCACGGTATATCCCGGACTGGCGGAGTTTTGTCTCGTTTACTACAGCTTGCTCAACATTTTTTCCAAGATCACTCGACGTCGAATCACGGACGTGTTCTTCACACCTACGTTCGTGTTGCTCTGCATTTTGCACCGCTGTCGTGTAGCTCTCGCAAGTTCTGGGTGGTTATCAGGTGTCGATGGACGAGTGACAACTAATGTCAGCTCATCGGAGATGCAGGAGCTGCGTCTGGTTGATTTTTTCATCTCCAGTGTTGGTCCCCGAATGGATGGCAATTTGGCGTTGCTAATGTCGCTCAAGCTCGTATTGATCGGTCTCAACCTTCTGCCGCTTATGTTTGCCAAATACATTCCTCCCGTAAGACAGCCGGATACATGCCTCAAGGGCGTCGAGCGTGCTCTGGCCATTCGCGCAAGTAACGTGGGCGGTTTAGGCAACTCACCCGTTTACATCTACGATGATACTGCGATCGATGGCAAGCAACAGGGGAACGCACAAAGCTTGCGCTGAATAGCTATGAGTTGGTGCGGTTGGGCTACGTGGTGTTCGGTGGACGGTTCTTGCTTACATTCGACGCGTGGGATGTCATCATGAATACGGCGGCACTGCATCGTGTCCACCACCTTTGGAACTATCGTGTAGTGCTGTTTCCATTGCGCGAAAAGGATGGATACGCTTCCGTGGGAGACAAGCCGGTGGTGTGCCGCCTGGATGACGCTCGCTTGGACGACATTCCTTTCTGGAGCATTGCTGCTCAGCCTGTGAGGTGCTAACATTCTGAGCAAGACAGGTATGGTGAAGAGTGGTGACCGGGATAGTGTACTGGAGGTCATTACTACTTATACATCTAAAAGAATCGTCTGCCTTCTTGCTCGCTTTAACTTTGCCATAAGCTTCACGGGGTGAAAAGTGTGGTGAGCATTGCGGTGGCAGGGCCAGGTGTGCTACGTAGAGATGAAATGTTCGACGGAAGCGAAGCAAGCGATGCGTCGCATACACTGCTGCCGTTGATGAGCTTGCGTAGAGTATGCTGTACCTCGATAGGTGGTGGACGCTGCTGCGGCGAAAAGCTCAGACACCTCATAACGAGTTCTTGAATCTGTGTGGGGCAGTCCATAGACAGCGCCGGACGAACGCAACCGGAGCTTACCAGCATCGCTAGCTGGCTCTGTTCGTCAACGCCGTCGTCCATATCCACACCCGACGCGAATGGCAGCTCACACGTGTCAAGTTCTGTGAAAAACACACCCAATGCGTAGACGTCGGCCAGCTCGCTCCTTTGTTCACCACGTAGTAGCTCCGGGGCTAACCAAGCAACAGAATAGTCACTTCGGTTATAAATGGCCTGGGAGCCCAGCCCTCTTCGGACGCCGAACGCACACAGCTTCGCATCGCATAATTCAGACAGCAATACACGCTGTGCCTTGAGCTCTGGTGGGTGAAGAATCGTCTTCACCCCAGCAGGTTGAGATTGCAGATATACCAGGGCGTCCACCACGTCCAATGCCAGTTGGGCCTTGTTCTTGGGCACCGTTGACGAATGGAACCAGCCGAAATCGTGGGTGTTGCGCGGACGCAGCGTGAGCAAGTCACGTAAGTTACCATTGGGCATGTACTCGGTCACAGCCGATGGTTGGGATGCCTGTCCTTCCATGTGAGACGGTGACATGGGCGAGTCGAGGTCGTACGCGTGCTGCATGGGGTCATAAAAGCCCACGAACGCCACGATGCACGGGTGCAGGAGCGATGCACTGAGCGTGACATCAGCGAGGAACGCTTGACGACATGTCTGCTGCTCTGCAAGTTCAGGAAGCAGGCGTCTCACGACCACCTGACGCTTGGCTTGGCCCTTAATCTGCAGCGTAGCTCGAAAGGCTAGTGTAAAACCACCTTCATGCAGCAGTTCACCGTCGACGACGCTCTCAGGAGGGAGTCTGCTCTGCTCCAGTGCCAGTGTGTTGTACGCGATGTTGTCATTCGAGTCGCACTTTTCAAGCCACGTCATGTTGGCGGAAGCTTGGGGAGACATTCCCGTGGCGGTCGTCGTTGCAGCACTGGACGAGCCTCGGCCTCCACCTGTAGCAAGCTGGTCGAAGAACTCCATGGACGGCACGCTTGAAATCCGCGGAAGCGACGAAAACCATTTGCTCGGGCCAAACGCCGTGCTGGATGAACGACGACTCCCGTCCGCGATAATCGCCGCCAAATCGGGCGTCAGCACGCAGTCCACGTACTCTGTGCCTTGGCTGTGACTGCTTTGAGACCTGTTCAACCGTTTATGGCGTCGTTGTCGACAAATCCAGCAACCTCCGAGAATGAAAAGCACAAGCACCGCAGCACCAGTAACGATTCCGACTACTAACCCCGTCGAGTTCGACGTCGTGTCCGAATCGGTTGACGAACTGGAAGTCGATGGATTCGACATGGGCTTTCAGAGGCGCTTCCAAGACGCTGAAAAGATGTCGGTATTGCGTGAGTACTCCGTTGGAGTTGGATGCACACAAGTATCGTCCTTGCGTCTACGTCAAACGAAGGAATGAGCAATAGTCTCAGCTAACGCGGGGCGGACTGGCTACCGCTCCTCTGCCAGGAGATAAGGTGTGTTTAGCCCAATCCACCGATGGGTGCGTGTATGGCTGCTGTTGGTGCCAGCTGGTAAGCGGCTCACTGCTCCACTACGGTCGAGTATTGTCAAGGATGTCGTAGCGCAGATGGCGGCGAGCGCTCTGCGAAGCTACACGTTCGTGTCCGATGATGAATACTAGTATTCCATCTCGACCAAACAGTTTTGGCAAGGCAAGCATTGATTTTGAGGCAAAGCACGTGCAATCCGACATCATATATTGGGTATTCGCTTACCGGTAAAGCGAATCGCTTTCTTACAATTTCCATGTAAAGGCCAGTACTGAACAAGCTGTAGCTGTGCGAACCTTGAACGCCGCCGATTCGAATGGTGGGTTTCCCGCGCTCGGCGGGCTCCATTTCACTATTTTACGGCCTTCCCATTGGGTTCTAAACAATCCACCCTCGAGACCTGGCAAAGTGTAGTGAATTTGCGTAAATAAGAAGGAGCTCACGCAGCAAGTTTTGACGTCGCGAACGAGCCACTCCGTCTTCGTGAAAAAGGGAGGTTCTTCTTGATGCAAACCGCGGCAGACCTCACGGTACCTGACTGGTGGACACGGGCAGACCATAAGGAGGTCGTCGGAGTAAGCGCGAAGCTCGGTATGCGCATCGATGACACTGAACTAAGCTACGTTACGACGAAGCATGCAGGGGCTGAATTTCATTTTCGGATAGCTTGTCGACGTTGTACAACGCCCGCTGCTTCCGATCTGCAGCCGCCGAAAAGCGTTATCATAACGCTCAGGCATAGCAACCTCTTCAATCTTGCCGTTTTATTGACAAATGATGCGTGGAATCCACAAACAGAATCGCTTTCAGCAGCGAGCACGGACACACATGTGAAACGTGATCGTGGTGGCGAGACCGCTTCGCAGGACATGACGATCGCTGCCTCAGTGGCATGAAGCTAGCGGCTGCCAATTTGGACATGTAGACGAGCAGTGCAACTGTTGCACTGCTCGTCGACTGTACAGTTACAGTACTTTTCATGATGAACGGCAACTTCGGAAGAAGAGCTTCCTCTTGCTAGCTAAACTCTCGGACGCTAGTACCTCTGATGGGTACCGGTACATCATAAAAACTAATACAGTAATCCGTTGCCTGCACTACATAAGCCAAGGGCAGAACGGTACTTAAACGTCTGCGGGCCCCGGCACAGGTTGGGCCCTACTGTCACTCGCCTAGCGAAATGCCCGCAAATTGCGGCGCAACGGGCAGTCCGAACTTCGGACTCCGAAGAGCTGCAACCGAGGACTCGCCCGATGTCGACGAAGCTGACGGTGACCCAGCCAGGCGGAACACAATACAGTACCGTACTGTAGTGTCGATATCGCTGCCACCATGCGATGAGTGCGTCGGTGGTCGACGATGCGCCGCGTGGCGACTTCAGCGCTTCCCTCCCATCCAGGCGATAAACGTACGGCGCCGGACTGCCAGTGCACCCACTGCTATCTGCCAGTGCCGGGTATTAACAGGATGGGGCAGCACCAGCTCGTCCGTGCGACACCCCTCGTATCGCTATCAAGTAGCGTCGCGGCCCGAGCCCGAGTTGGTGGTGGCTGTTTCACCGTCTCCAGGCCAAAGCAGTGCTGGTGCTGGTATCATGTGGCCGTCGTGAGACGCCCAGTCGATGACTGGCCCCTGACGGCCCGCTGTGAATGCAAATGCGAGTTTTCGTTGCGACTCGCAAAACTTGGCGGATAAAACGAATCGCATTCAGGCGCGGCGTTCATTCACGGGCATCAGTGATGACCACCAGTGCTGGGCCCGTTTGGCCCCTCGAGTCATCCGGCCGTCGACGATGCAGATTGACGAGCCCCGCGGAGTCTATAGCGCAATGCACGCGCTCGCCACCACTCAAATGTGAATGCGAATCATGGCGACATGATTCGCAAAGTCTCTGCAACGGTGACCTGCACGTTGAACCTCTAGGATCGCATATAATTTGGCAATTGACGACCATGCAATTGGAAAGGAATTGCAGACGAACGGCTTCGGCGTAGCGGTTCTCGTGTGGGCATCGTCAAGCGAAGAAGTTTATGGCATCATAGGCCAACACGGGAATATCACAACCAACAGGTGCAGACTGTCGAAATGAGGCCACCGCAGCAAAGCAGCAAGAGCGAGAGGAATCTGACGCACGATCTGCATCGCGCCCGGTCTGCGCACCGCTCGGTGTTTCGAGTGGCTGTCACGCACGCAGCAGGGAGCCGCGTGTGGCGAACCGCCTATAGTCTGTAGCATAGGCTGTAGTCAATAAAGGTTGTATCGAGCTGTTAAGAAGCATATCATTCTAGACGACGGTATACATGCTGATATGAGTATAGCGATCAGGGATGGAGTCTGGTCTCGCGGACTAAATACGCTGGGGTTACGTGGCCGGGGTTGCCTGAACTTGAAACGTCGTCTCGCGGACTAGATTCCTAGGGGTTCCGTGCGGCGTCATACGACTTGAAGCCGGTCAGTGAACCCCAGATCCGCGAGGGAAACACGGCACTTCCCCTGGCCCGCCGCATATGGCGCTCTGTATGCAGCCCAGCTGATGCCCGTGTTGAGATTTCAGAACCAGACGTCGTCTCCCAGGCGCCGCCGCCATTTCATTACGCGAGTTGCCGAGTGAGGGTCACGTCGAAGGCTTCGAGAGGCACCGGCAGTCAGGTACACTCACAGTCACATCAATGCAGCACCTGGAGCACCGCCTGGCGCCACTAATGCGGCGCGACCGGTCGTCGGACGAGGAGGAGACACACGCCCCCGAGTTCCAGCTGATCCGCCGCAAGCGCCCGCGCTCGCCGGAGCCCCGCGGCGATGCGGAGCCGTTCGCGCTGCGCTCCGTGGAGAAGGCGCCGCGGCTGATGGTGCTACCCGGCCTGGCGCAGCTGCTGGCGGTGCAGAAGCAGCGCAAAGAGGGCGTGGCGGCCGACGCGCTGCTGGACGTGCTGTCCAGAGTGTCGTCAGAGCAGCAGCAGCAGGACAAGCAGCATCAGCAGGAGGAGGAGATGGAGGACAAGACGCCCTGGCCCTCGGCCAAGCAGTACCATGACATCTTTCTGCAGCCCAAGAGTGAGCTGAAGATCCCCGTCTACGATCTGGGTGTGGACCCGCGCGGCGTGCCGCTGCACCGGAGTTCATCTACAGCCAGCCGGCATCGTGCATGTACTTCCTCAAGTGCTCGCGGCTGTTGGGCAAGGGCTCGTTCGGCTTCCCGAGGAAGAAAAACAAGCCGGGGAGACCACGCCGGCCTCCACCCCCACGGGCAAGAAGGCTGCGGCCAAAGGCAAGAAGGAGTCCAGCAAGGACTTCGAGTGGCGCAAGATGAGCTTCGTCACGGGGCTGCCAAAGAAGCAGCCGGTCGTGCGCTACATCACGGCTACGTGCTATAGCCGCGCGACCGATGTGGCTGCCAAGAAGAAGGTGTTCCGCATGCACGCGGTCATGCTGGCAAATGACGCAGGAACGGGCGAGAAGGGAGAGTATGTGCTCGTTCACATCCGCGCAGGTGGCAGCAAGCGCGTCGGCCTTCGTGCAAGCTTAGCAGATGTGGAAGCGCAGCAGGCCCCAGCGTCGCCTGGTGCTCAGGGAACGGCGGACGCGAAGCGCAACGCCGATCTTCAGTGCATGCGACGCCCCGTGTCGCCTATTAACGTCGCTGTCTCGTCATACACTAGCTCGACGGCATCCACGTCGCCGCGCAACAAGAAGCTGCTGCACACGGAGTTCGCGCCTAGCCAGACTGAGGGAGCGAGCCGCTTGGCTAAGGTGCTGAGCACCTCGGGGCCTATGCCCATGCAGATGAACTTGACACAGTCCATGTCGCGGCATCCGCTCTTTACTCCGGCCGATGATCCGAAGGTGGATTCGGCGCGCCTTGCCCTGCGTAACATGATTTTGAAGTCGTGTGCGTCGCGAGACGAAATGGCAAAGTATGTGATGGGCCTTCAGGAGGAGCTCGCTGCCATGCAGGACCAGAGCAAATAAGCTTAGGAAACAGATCAGGAGGTAGTTAAATCTCCCAATATCATAGCCCTGAATTTTACGACGAAGGTTTCTTGGTGTTGCATCTGGCAATCGAGTTGGGTTGAGTTATCATGGCTTAAAATCTTGAACACGCAGAAGATCTTCTTTGCACCGGAAAACGTTCTGCTAGTCGTTGACAACAGTGTCAGTTGTAGGTACTAAAAGTACCTATTTTTGTTTTTGTTGGTGATTGCACTGGAATTTGCTGGTCATTCTAACGCAGCATGAATAGTGGTGGCAGCCTCGACGCGTTCTCGGTAAGTCAATGCGTCACGAAGCGCACTCGCCAGCTCGAACGATTGCAATATATGGCGGAGTCCACTGCTGCCAAGTTCCACCAAGTGAAAGAGCCACCCACTAGCACCGATGCACTTCTGTCGTTGAAAGCTCGAGCCCAAGTTCAGAAGCGATATGGAGAGCTGCTTCTCGACTTTCTTGAAAAGGAACGAGGACTTGATCTCCCTGCGTTGTTTGCGACTGCGCTTCATCTCGAGGTACTGTGATTGCTTGAGTGATGAATAAAATATTAAAAGCTTACGCAGATGATGAAGCACTACGACGAGGAACTTCAACAATTGCTCGTGCTGGTTGAAGAGGAAGAGACACTGCGACAGCGTATCGGTGTGATTTGGGAGTTCCTAATCACAGCAAACATTGACCTAGATAACGTGGCGCTAGTACGTATATGTCAAAGCAAGTGGAGCGAGTTGTTGCCAAACCCGTCGTGCGCTTTGCCAGTGATTGCTACTATTCGAGGTAAGCTTTCACGTAGTCAATTGTAGTGGTACGTCGAGTCTAAGCGTGGTGTCGCCTATGCATTTAGCTGCCCAAGGCGACCCTGATCTGCCCTTGTGGCTGAGAAGTTTATTATCGCAACCCGAAGCGTGCAGTGCTGTGCATCCATGGCCCCCGACATTTCAAAGGAACACGTCATAATTATTTCGATTTATAAGGCAAATTCACGCGTGCTTCATTACGTCTGGGACCTTAGTTTTCTGGATGCTCATACGCTGCAGGGTCCACGTAGCCAATATTGTTGCCTTCAAAGCTGGGACTACTTCGAGTGCTGCTAAACTGGTTGCTGTAGGCTTTGAGTTGCCTGCTGATCCACTCGTGCTGGATTTGTTGCTTCTCTTTCTCAAGCTGCTCTAAATCGCGGCGGTACTCATTTACTTGCATCTTGTACATGTGGAGCTCGTCCTCCATTTGTTTCATCTGGTTCTGTTTCCCTTCAGCGTCTCCTTGTAGACGACCAACTGCTCGGCAACCTCGGCACCAGGCTGTCGCGCGAGGATGGTCTTCAGCTCGACATACAACTTTTCTTTCTCTAAGATGAGTAAATCCTTGATTGTGGTCTCTTCGTACTTTCGGATCAGTTTCTTTTGCAAAGCTTGAAGCTTTCGAACAATCTCAAAGCGCTTTGGGTCACTACCCTCCAGCTTGCGCCAGCGGTGAACATTAAGTGGATGATCTAGCTCTTCTGAAAGCGCTCGAATCTTAGTTTTTCCTGCAACAGCTCCTTCTCCAGGCGGAATAATTCTTGCTTGAGTGAACCCTCGTGGGATAGCTGGTTGTTACTTGAGTCTCGCTCAAACGTGAGAGCGTGGATTCGAGACTGCAAATTACCGACTTCTTTTTGCTTCTCTTGGTACTGGAAGTGGCCCTTTGCAAGCGTCGATTTCTGGATTTTGATCTTCTCGTACAGCACACTTAACTCCTCGTTACGCTGAATAAGCTGTTGTCGAAGGGTGTCACGATCGTGAACGACACACCCATATTCCTTAACTTGGCGTTGCTTCTCTTCATCAGCCTCCTGAATAATCTTTGCCAGTTTGGTTATCTCCAGCTCCTGGTTCATAATGATCTGCTCGGACGACTGAATTTGCTTTTTAATACGCAATAGCTCGTTCTTGAGGATTTCCTTCTCCTTGTCCACTTTGTGATGGTCGAAGTGCTCCTTTACCAACGCATGGTCCTTCGACGTGATTTCTTCCTTGAGCTGCTCAATCTGGTGGTTCATGATCTTAAACTTCCGCTTCATGTCTCCAATCTCCTCCTGGCTCTCGATGAGTTGTTTGCTGTATAAGTTGCGATCAGTGCGGACTGCCTCATAGAGATTCTGCTGCTGTTTCAGCCGACTTTCGCTCTCCACGATCTTCTGCTGAAGTGATACGACCTGCAGGTCCTGCAATTTTGCCTCCTCCAACGACGTCAAGAACTTCTGTGTCGCGTTGGCTGCCTCTTTCTCATACTTCTCACGTTCCCCTACTAATTGCTGGATTTGAGCCCGCTGCTTCTTCACGTGAGACTTAAGCCCATTAATCTCGTTCTGCAAGTTTTTCATCGTATTCTCTTTGATCTTCATCAGGTCGAAGGTAGCCTGAGTTCGATCGTTTGCCTTCACCAGCATTTTGTTGAGCACTTCTCGTTCCCGAAGCATTTCTTCCAACTTTTCGTCAACACCTCGCTCTGCTTCTTCTCCGATTCCAGTGAAATGTTGACTAAGTTCTCTAGCTCTAGCTTTGCCTTTTCCTTATCTGCTTCACAATCCGAGCGCTTACTCTCAATATCCTGCAACTGATCCCGGGCGATTTCCATGAGCTTCTCGATTTTCAGCGCATCTCGAGAGATAGCTTGTATTTGCTGCTCCATCACATCCAGCTCGTGCTCCACCTGAAGATTCTCCTTGTGCAGCTCGACATTTTTTTGCCATTGTAGCTGCATCGCCTCTGTCAGCGAATGCGTTGTTCGGAACAGCCCGTCGTACTGTTTTAGATATTTCTCCATCTTTTGCTTTGCTTCGCGCATTGCAAGCTCTTTCTTGCGCAGATTCTCCTCGTTGTCCTTCTTGAGGGTCTCCCTCGACGCATTCTCAAGCTGCAGATGTTCGTGCGTTTGCTTAAGAACCTTCAGCTCTTTCTCTAGCCTGTTCTTCCTTCTCACTTCCTTCTCCACAAGGCTTTGTTTCTCCTGAATTTGCAGCACAACATTGGCTTGGGTCTCTTCCAGCCTCGCGTTCTTGGCCTCCTCTTCCTGCACTAGTGTGTACAGGTTAACACTCTCCTGGCGCAAATCTTGCAGAGATATTGTCTTGGCCTCTACGTCACGTGCAAACTCAGCACGCTTGTTCTTGAGACTGGATATCTGCTGCTCCTGCTCCTCGTTAAGTATAATGTCGCCTCCGTTGCCTGAGGGCATGGCCATCTTGCCCACCTCCTGCTGCAATAGCTCCAGCTTCCCACGCAGATCATTAACCTTTGCTGTTTCTCCAGCTCTGTCTGTCTGGTGGCTGAGATCTGCTGCAGCACGGCGTCTAACTCTAGCCTGGTCTTCTTCTTCTGTGCGAGCGCCTCGCTCTCCTCCTCCTGGTCCCGCAGCATGGCCTCGTGGCTCGAGTGGATCTCCGTCAGGATTTCCTTGGTGCGGTTGAGCAGCCGCTGCTCGCTCTCCTGCGACTTGATGTACGCCATCAGCAGCTTCTCCAGCTCCGACTTGTACAGCGACACGCTATCCGGCGTCTGCGCTAGTACCGCTTCCATCTCCGCCGCGACGGCTGCTCCCACCCCGCCGCAGCCGTCTCCGCCTCCGTGAACCAGCCGCCATCCGTCCCCGTCGACTGCGGCGTCAGTCCGCGGTCCATGCCCATCGCGCTCATCGCCGTGTCGACCAAGTGCGCGCTCGCACGCGTATTATTATTAGTAGGAGCTTGGCAACAGGAGCGAGCAAGTGCCAACTTCAAAGTTGCCGTTTCGGGAGTGATGGTTACTTCAACATGCTGCATTTAGCTCACCAATGACACACTGTCGTCACCTGGAGAAGTAGATTAGAAAAAATAAATAAAGCTTGCAAGCAAGTCCAGCTTGCACTCAGGACTACATACTACTAGTATTAATAAAGTCCGCCTAAAACGGACACCAGCCGTTGCCTGGGTGTAGCAGAAACGCTCGTAAACCAACATATGCAGCGTCTCACCAATGGGGACGGAATTGACATACACAGATTGTATCACACAGCTGGGAGTGCGCCAGCCTTATTAGCTGAGGGCCATGTCCAGCAGCTTGCGGCTGCAGCGAGTCGCCTTCAGGAGAAACATGATTGCGTACCGTCGGCGACCGGTACAGTATTGGCCGCACCCGAGCGAGAGATGCACGAGTGCGATCTGTGTGGGTTTATCGTCGGGTTGTGGGGCCTAGTCTAGGCGTTGGATCTTTGCGAATAGTAAATCTTAAGGTTTTATTCTTGAGGTGTTTCCTATGCTAGGAAAATTTTAAATATCCGCGAATCAGCGCTTGTCTTTCCGTTGCGTGGACCACCCTACATCGGGTAAAAGAATCGGGGGCGCTGGCTTTGCCGCCACTCGGAAGAAGGCGTCGGCGGAGACAGGCAGACAAACAGGCTCTCGGCGGCACTCAAGGCGATCAGGGCAGGGCAGACACCACCAGAGAAGCGCACGCGATATGAGTCGAGAGGAGCGCAAGATGGCGCAGATCATCGCCAGCATCGAGCGCATGGAGCAGGACGCAGGCGCTGCGCAGGAGCAGCACGGCGGAGGGGACACCGCAAGGCAGGGCCGCGGCAAGAAGAACAAGAAGGGAAAGGCCTCGGGCGTCAAGGTCAAGGCCGGCAGGAAGCTACGCGTCTCGGCCGTGGCCTCAGGCGGCAAGGAGCCGTTCGAGCGCAAGCTAACGCCCAAGAAGCGCTGGATTCAGTTGTGGAGCGCCCAGCTGGACACCATCAAGGAGAAGGACGAGAGCAGCTCCCCGAGGACCCGGAGGCGGCCCACACGGCCACGAACGCAGACGTGCAGGTAGAGGCCCCCAAGCAGACCGAGGCGGTGTCTGCCCCTGCGGTCGCCACGTCCCCTGTCGCAGAGGTCAAAGTGGCTCTTGCTGCATCGCCTGCTGCTGTTGAGAAGCCAATGGAGACACCCAAGAGCCCAGAGAAACCGGTGGATGTGCCCGCGCCGGCTCCCACTGCTAAAAGCTGAAAAGACACTGCCGATTCCAGTCCCAGTTATCGTCGAGGACAAACCACAGGTGGAACAGGTCTCAGAGACGCCCAAGGTGGTGGCAGCTACGACGCCGAAAGCTATTTCAGGTGCCGCCAGCGCTGCATCGACGGAGCTGCGTGTGAAAACCCCGCAGAACACAGAGTCGTCGCACTTGTCGCCTCCGTTGGATCGCAACAGCCCGACAACGACGGCTTCCATTAGTCCATCGGCTAAGGTAAAAGACAGTGAAACGCCGAATACTAGCACTGCGGCGGTAGCAGCAGCGGCGACAGCAGCCAAGTTTTCACCCTCCAAATCGGCACAAGATATACCAGTCGCGACTGAAAAGAATGAGCATTTTAATAAGGAGACCATCCCTCCCAGACTGGAAAGAAAGAGTAGCAGCAGCAGCAGCAAGGCAGAAGAGTGTATTCGTATGGAGGCACCAGATCACCACCATGAACGTAGCAAGAAGCGCAGCTTGGAACCCAGTGAACCAATGTCAGAAGAGGCGAAGCGTCGCGCCGAGAGGAGGAGGAAGCGGAAGTCCAACTGGGACGTGGGGGACCCACGAAAGGGGGCAGTCCTGTCGTTCTTCCGGACAAAACACCAGCAGCAGCGGCAGCTAATCAGCAGTCGTTCGCCAAGTACCCGCCCAACCGGCCGTCGTGGCGGCACAGCCAGAGTATGCTCGATATGAAGCCGCAATTCCAGAGTGGCCACCGCTCCAGTTTCTACAACAACGGACCGACGTCAGGACGGCGAGGCTTCTACCACTCGAACTCGATGCCGCTGGATCGTTCTAGGAGTGCCGGACGTTCGTCAACGCGTTACAGCTACGGCACCAACAGCACCAACAGTAACTACCGGTGATCGCCGGCCCACCTACTTGGGCGGACTATATCTTTGTGAACAGACTCCACGTGGAGGCAGGAACAGATCTATCTATGAGACGCGAGCATATTGTGTAAAAAGCGAAGGTGTTAGCATGGCATTAAGCCTGTTGTCGCGTCACGGCGCCGAGTTACCGAGTTACAGTATCTGCGTTCTTCAAAGCAGCACGAGTCAGATACCGGTATTACAGGCGATAGGTTCTCCATGACAGACGACAGGATCAGAGGCCAAAAGCAGATCCCATGCCTCGAAGGGTGTTGACACTGCTCTGCGCTTTGCTGGCGGCGGCAGGTCGCTCAATCGCCGGAGCGATCGAAGACCCGCTGCTGTTGGTCGTGGGGGACGTGACGACCTCGTCCGCGCGCGTCCTGGTCGACCAAGTGCCAGCCGCCTCGGCTTTTCTGCGTGTCCAAGTCCACGGGAGTTGGACAAGAACGGACGGTCTGAAAGTGGACAGTGAAACTGAGCAGACGCTGGAATTTGCTTTAGGGAAGGAGGACGAGCAAGGTGGACGCCCTCGAGTGGTGGAGCTGCGAGACCTGCAGTCGGGAAGAAGATATGTCGCACAGTTTGAAGTGGACGGCTTGGAGGACGTAGCGACCGTCATGTTCCACACGTCGCGACTGAAAGACGCGATGGTTGAAGACGAAGCTCGATCGGACAGAGTGATTGTCGTGTCTTGCGACCGCTACGTGGACGACCACGACGACGTTATGATGGAGAAGTTGGCGGACGACGTTGAAGCTCATGACGACACCACGGGCTCGTCGTCGGTGCATTTCGGGATGGCACATCTTGGAGATCAGATCTATGCTGATGCAGGAGCGTCGAGCATTCAGGTGGTACCAATGCCGCTGAAGGAGATGGCAGATGCTGAACTGCGGCGTGCTAGGTATAATGAGATCCTGGCGCAGTTTCGAGGGCTTTATAGGACAACGTTCGGGAGGAAAGCAGCACAGCGCGTGTTTCGCAACGGCGCGCATTGGATGCTTCCGGATGACCATGAAATCATCAACAACTTCAACATCGAGCTTGTACAAAAGCCTTTGAACGCTCGCAGAATCAAGCTGTGAGTGAGACGGAGCGCGAAAAACTTGTAGCTTTACAGCTCCATTGCCGAGCAGGTTTACAAGCCTATTACGAGTTCCAGTACCAACTCTACCGCGAGTTTCCATGGGGTACAGTTGATTTCCTTGATGATTCTCTTGGTGACATCATTCGCATGTATCCCGTGTATTTTGCCGTGGAGCTCCAGCAAATGAAACTACTGTTTTTGGATGTGCGATACGAGCGCAGCTTTTTTAATGCATCTAGCGAAGAGGATCTGACGAAACTACTGAGCAACGAGCAGAGGAAATTCCTGAATGGACAATTAGAAATGTGGAGCAAGGAGGACCAGAGTGCAGCGGTGGTGTTCGCTAGCATGCCATTGTTCTTCCAATCAGCATTCTCTGCGGCAATAGCTTACACTGTCGAGCACGAGATGTACCCGGGCATGGCGGACCAGCGATCAGGACTGGAGGATCTATTCCAGCTTTTCCAAAACCGGCAGAAGCAAGCCGAGTCCGATGGGAAATTGCAGTCACTAATTCGACTGCTAGTCGGCGGAGATTTACACATGATGGCTCACTCACGTGTGTGCGGATCAGAGAGAGCAACTCCAGGGTGCTTGGACCAGTTGATCACGAGTGGAATCACGAATGGATCAACAGCAATCCAAGACCCAAAATTGGTTCCATACTATTTCCTGATCACGCATCTTACCCCGTTGTTTGAATCCGTGCTTTCATGGGCTCAGTGCATTCCGCTACTCTCTTCGCTCCTGCCCCGCAGTTCACCTTGGTATATCGAGTACGATCGCGTGTTTCTTGGACGAAACTATGGGTAAGCAGACCGCCAGTCCATCAATGTGGACGTGTTTAACTAATTCGTTGTTGAATGTACAGAGTATTGGAGCTCACTGCCGAAGGTGATTTCACGTGGGATCAAACCGTCATAGCACCTTATGATACTGCCTATCAACAGCGCGTACAGGTAAAAGCAGTTGTGTCTTCTTCTGCCGTCTTAATAGTTCTCGCAGCTGACGCCGTTATGCTTCGCACTTGTGCACAGTCCGTTCTCGACGCGTCTACACCGAATGTCCTTGTCGTCATTGCAATGCTAATTGCGATGCTGAACAGTGTCCTCATTCATCGTCTGTATTCATGTTGTTGCATCTCTCGAAAGTCTCGCTCGATGAAGACGATAAAGACAGTGAAAACGCAGTAGCTCGTACACGGAGCTCGTTCACGGATTCTCACAACGAGGAAAACAGCAGAAGTTAGGAAGACATTGAATAAACACACGTGAAACAACCGCAACATTTATGTGTTTTAAATTACTGAGAGGCTAAAGGGGTGTAGGCCTCCAGGGGTGGTAAGCTGTGGCACATGCTGCAGCGGCTATCGAAGCACGTGTTTGTAAAGGTGCATTCGGCGCACTTCCACGCACTCCGTCGACGGTCCTGACGAGTGAGCATTTTTGAGGGCTCAGAGTCACAGGAACTCGCACGCTTCAGGTCTTTACTGCGAGTGTGCAATGCAATCGGTGAGATCGTCGTATCCAGCGTTAACTGGAGGAGGCCCTTGCGTCCTTTGCCATTGTGCCGCCTTCGGTTCTTGGTTGGACTCGCCGAAGCGCTGCGTAGAGAATACTTTTGTGCGGTTCCTCAATCTTCAGATGCGTCTGCGCGCGAGGCGAAGCGATGCCCACCGCGTCCGAATGCGAGCGCAAGCTATGGCCTGCGCTGGAGTGGCTTGAAGTAGCTCGTGAAGATCCAAAGAAATTGTCCAGCCTCGGCTGCTTGGCGTCCTCCGCATGCGACGCTGCGCGCGTCCCCGGTTTGTGCTTGGAGCTCCTCGTCGTCATCGCCGGCGCCACTCTCGCCTTCTTCTTCGCCCTCGGCGATGACGAAGAAGACGACGAAGACGCAGGAGACGCAGACGAGCTCAGGGACGCCGTGAACTCCGGATCGTTCTGCAGGAACTGGATGGTCTGCTCCATCGCGCGCTTCTCCGCAGCCTCCACCTGGGTCTGGTGCTCTCTCAGCTGCCTCTCGTAAAGGCCTTGACGTCTCCTGTAGCAGCCGTGGGGTGGTCCTCACCCCCGCCGTGCAGTGGAGGAGCGTCCTCGTCGTAAAAGTCCACGAGCGGTTCCCTCTCGTCGGCATTTCCGTCCTGTAGGAATGGACACTGCGTCTTGATGGCCGTCCACATGCCCTCGTCCACCTTGTACTGCTTGGTGCGTGCAAAGCCCACGACACGGCGCCTGCAGAAGCCGCAGTTGACGCTGGTGAGCTCCAGGCCGCGCTCGAAGCACTCCATACTGCACCAGATACAGCAGAAAACGTCAGTGTAACTCTATAATGAAGAGAGGGGTACGCGGTTACGCTACCAGAGAAAGCGGTGGCAGCAGGGCAGCTGGATGGGTCTGCGCAGCACGTCCAGGCACAGCGGACACTGGAAACGGATGGGGATGGACACGGAGATCACATGCGAGGAAGGAGACGTCATGGCGGCTGGAACGGGCAGCGTCGTGGCGGTGGAGGCCCGCGACCGCGTGAGCGCCATCTAGTCGAGCAGGTAAGAGGTAGATCACTTGCTGTTTGTATGGACGAACTGAAATGGGAGTGCACAGAGGAACCGGAAATGAGCCAAAAGTGTTTGAACATTCAAACGGTAACCGGTTTTCACTTACAACATGTACCCGATCCTCGGTACATCGTAACCCGCTATATCAACCGCAGCCTGGACTTGCATCGATCTCCCCCATTTAACATCGTCTGGCTGGGAGATATGCACCGCGCGCTGCAGCTACGCCGCCTCTCCGTGGCCGCAGCAGCCCCGCGGTGGCGTGCAGCTCGTCTCTCGTCGTCCTCCGCGATCCGCGCCGCTCTGCCGGGCACCAGCTCGCTCATGCAGCTGCAGTACCCACGCCGTAACCTCGTCTCCAACGGGGTACTCAACGTCCGTGCCTTCACTTCTGGGGCGCAATCCGACGGTGCCAGTAACCCTCAAGCATCACAAAGTCTCGACCACCCCACAGCTGACTGCAGAGCAGCGCGAGGCCGTGGTGGCGCTGCTGAAGGCCCGCTGCAACACTCTGTACGATGATAACAAGGAGTACGTCGCGCCCACTGAAGCGCTGGCGCTGTGGAGACGCGACATGCAGAGCATCCAGCAGCAGCACACGCCGGCGGAGCAGACGGAGCTGCGCGTCGAGGTGCTGCGCGCCTACGAGAGCGGCGTGGCCATCGCCTCCAAGCAGCGGCAGTTTGAGCTGGCGACGGAGCTGGTGGCGCAGATGAAGGAACTGGGCTTCGCCCCAACGCCGAAGATCCACCAGTACCTGCTGCGCAATGTGGCGCTGGAGCTGCGTGAAGGATCCAATCAGACGCCCATCGAAGTGCTGCGGGAGGTGCTGGAGGACGTGTCAGACGACTTGTGGGGGCGAGAGATCACCAGTGTGATCGAGCGCGAAGAGCTGCCGGTGCATCTCAAGACGAAGAGAGAGTATGCCTTCTTCCAGAAACAACTGCTTGCAGGGATTGAAGCCAAGCTGGACGACTACGAGCGTGAGGTTGAGAAGGCGGAAAGATCCACGCTGCCTTATAACGAGGCCCTGCGTGTATACGCGGACAACAGTGTCTCGTTCTCGCACATGCTGGAGCTTATGGTTGCTCGTGGACTCGTGGTGGACGTTGAAACGTACGAAGCGCTGATATTGGGTGCACGATGGAACGAGATTCCTGCCACACTCTCACAGTTGTTGAACTCCAAACTCGTCAATCAACTGTCCGCCTCGCCCTCTATCAGCAACAGTGATCACGTCCACATGCTCTGGATCAACGCCATGAAGGCTATCGTGCACTCGAGTACCGATCGCTTCGGCTCACCCACTGCTGATGTGAGTAAGAAGGATGTCGACCAACTGCGAAAGGTCTTCTTGTTCGTTGACAAGCAGCTCTCTAGTGCTTTCCCAAAATTCTGTTTTGTCGAGGTCGGTCAGCACCATGCAGTTTATGCAATGCGAATCAAGGCGGCGGCTGCATGCGGCCTTGTTGGACAGGCAAAAGGGTTCTTGATGAATACGTTACGCGAACTCCTTCGGTTGGAGCTTTCTCTAAGGAACCTTTCTTTTCAGCACTGGAAGTCTTTCCGTGGGCGCACATGGACATCCTGCTGCTTACACACGAGGATGCGTTGGCGCGTGCCGAAAGCCGTGATATACAAAAGTCTCCTCGCGTAAGAGGAATGCAATTTGTGATTAAACGTGTTTTGCGTGAGTTGACCAATGCCCAGAAAACTGTCGACGAGATAGAACAGAAACTGACCACAAACGCGGCGATGGAGGAAAAGGAGAAGCTCGCGCTGCAGCACGAGCAGTCTGTGGCGGCTAAGACAATTCAAGAGAAATCACGAATTGCTGGGATTCTCGAGCGACACTTGGAAACTGCACGTGTACTCAAGGCTAATCAGTATTTGATCCAAGCACAGTTGACACGTGGAGACCAACATGTTGATCATGTGCTAGGCAAGTTCCTGGATGCGGGATTTGATATGGAAAATGACATGGATTTGAACATTAAGCTCATGGAACAGTACATGACGTCTGCGGTGCGGTTTGGTAGCAGACTCACGCAGCGGCAGAAGCACGTGAGCCCTCACATCATGTCCCGCGTATTTACGCTCGTTAATACGGTGTCTGAGCACGTGACGTCTGGCGGCATTGACGCGCAGCATCCGGAAAATCGCGAAAAGCTGCTTGAGTTTTTCAATGTGCCGTATGTGCTGCAGTGCGATTCTGGCGGGAAGAAGAGACAACCGCGCTTGTGCAACAGCAGCGGCGTGTGTTAGGCACTACTCAGCTAGTCGATCGTGAGTATGATCTGCTTATATTTCAGCGTGCGACGAAACTTGATGTGCGTGGTGCGTACTCGCTTTGGAGGAAATGCATTTCGCTGGCCTGAAGCCGACACAGACAGCTATTCACCGTATTTCACTCGGTCTGCTGCACCATCTTCACGTGGTGCCGGTAGACATAGAGCAGCTGACACGTCTAAATGACGAAGATGTTTCAGACGGAGTAAATGAGGGCGAAGAGCAGGGCAGTGGGGAATCCGAGGCAGCAGCGGATAAAGAGCAGGGCAGTGGTGAATCCGAGGCAGCAGCGGACGAAGCGCTGGACTCTGAGGTGTCCGAACTGCTGGACATTTCGGACCAAGATGCTATTGAAAAGGAGCTCGGTCTGAGTACTGCTCTGCGCTTTGATGGGGAGGACTTGAACTCTCAAACTGCTGCAGCACCAACTGCTCTGATGGGAATGGATGCACCAATGACGGTTGAGGACCTCATCGGCTTTCTGCAGGATTGGTACAATTTGTATCGTGTCAAACCGCTTGGAAAGACGGTCGTCCCTATATTTGCACAATTGCTGGAAACGCGCAACTTCCCCGAGTTCCGGCGACTGCTGCAGATCCTAGAGTCCATGGAAGGCGGCCTCACACCTGCCACAGAGCTATGGCTCGAGAAGCGCCTACAGCAGGTAGGCGGCAAGACCCTCGATGACTTCAGGCTGAAGAGGAATTAGGCTGAAAAACCAAGGGCCCTTCTAGTTTTGTTTGCTATCGCAATAGACCGCGCCACACCTTCAACGGTGTCACGCCCTTAATTTTGAACAGAAGACTTCATTCTTGTAGCCTGTCCCCACGTTAGTGCAAAATGCAGTGTCCTCGTTGTTGTCATAGTTGATGAGCTGCTTAACTTCGCCGACTACAGTTCGATCTGGTCCAGCGAAGTCGACAAGTACGCACCCAGCGTATCCACCTGCACCACCAACGC
Organism: Phytophthora constricta; assembly: GCA_011947335.1. Classification (NCBI taxonomy): domain Eukaryota; phylum Oomycota; class Peronosporomycetes; order Peronosporales; family Peronosporaceae; genus Phytophthora; species Phytophthora constricta. Next base: position 191,091 of record JAAVTI010001590.1, read on the forward strand.
GCATTTCAGCACAACAACAACAACGAAAGCTCATCAACCTCAGCTCGTGCATCAAAAGCAAAATCACCTTCGCCTTGAGCAGTCCAGTCGGCGTTTCGATGCTCGAGTACGCGCACAGCAAGAAGTTCTTGCCAGCTGCAGTGATGGCCAGGCGACCTCGCTGCACCAGCACCACAACAACATCACAAATTCAGCTCCTAATAACACAAGAACCTCCAACAACTGTAGAGACGCTGGAGCTCTTGCCTCCAGCTCCACCAGCATCGTGCGCAATTCGCCCGTCGGATTGGCCTCTTTGCCAGCGTGCAGGTACTCGCCCCACGTGTGCGAAGCGATAGCGCCCACCACTTTGTGCTCCACGGCCTCTCCGTCGCCCACAGCGCCCACCAGCGCCCCTCCAGCGTCATGAGCCTAGCAACGCAGCGATACAAAAACAAACTATTAGACTGAGGACGGTAGACTTCATTTACGGGCGTCTACCGCACGCTACAGAGCGAAGTGGAGGGCGAGAGAGACGACATTGCAACGAGGAGATAGTAAGGAGAGAATGCTATGATATTTAGGGGTGTACGCACATGCAGGCAGCGATGCCGTCGCCCACGATCTGGTCGAGCACCTCCGGCAGCACCTGGCACGCAACATCTCGCTTGATGAAAATGTACCAGGAAAGCGGTACGTGTTGTCTGCATCTTAAAACAGTACCAGGAAACAGGTACACTTTGTTTTCTGAAATGAGAATGCACCAGTTCATATTAACTAGTGTGCACTGGTGACGCGCTCCTGCTTGGGCGGGGAGCTGCCGCACGTCGTGCAGAGAATCGACGCGTTCTTAGACGTATTCTGCGGCGTCTGGAGCTTCGCGGAGACCTACGAGCGCTGCAGCAGCCTGCACTTGATGCAGTTTGTGTTCCACAAAGAATGTGCAGACGATTTAATCGACCCGTTTTACTGTCGGTGGCTGTTCAACCGAGCGACGTGGTTCGCAGCGGAGCGAGGAGATTTGGTGGCTCTCAGGTGGCTGGTGGAGCAGTGTCCTGGGGAAGTTCTGACCAAGGCAGTGACGGGAGCAGCGTCGGGTGGACATACAAATATTTTGGAATGGCTACATAAACACCACTATGAGAGGTGTTGTTGGGGAGGTGTTGAGCTCTGCAGAGCTTTGATCAATAAACATTCCGAGACTGTAGAGTGGTTAAAAATTATGCGCCACCTCGGCTAGAGAGTCTGAGCAAAGTGGTGCAAGCAGCCGGAACGGCAGGAAATGTTGAAGTTTTGACGCGGCTGTATTTCGGGTGTTGCGCAGCAACGGAAGGTGCCTTGGGAAGTGCACAGCTTGGAGGACAATGGGAGACAGCTCGGTGGATAATTGGGAACTGTGAACTGAAAGAGGTTAAGGTCAACTGGAGTGCTGCTGCACGGGGCGGAGAGCTGTCGTCCATGCAGTACGCCTTTTCAGTTACCATTGAGGGTCTGAACAAAAATGCACTGTATGCGGCGGCCGCGGGTGGGCGTTTGGACATCGTCGAGTGGCTTCACAAGAGTGCAGGGTTGGAGTTGAGAAGTGAAGCTGCTCGAAGAGCTGCTGCAAATGGACATTTGGAGATTGTTCAGTGGTTTCGCGAAAATGGTTGTGAGGGTTGGGATATAGGAATCATTGACGCCGCAGCCACCAGCGATAACGTTGATGCCGTTAAGTGCCTTTACGAAAACTCAAGTGATACGTGTCAAGCTTCAACCATGAATCGTGCTGCTAGAAATGGCTGTCTACTGGTTGTCAAGTGGTTGCACGAGGAGTATGGTTTGAAAGACTGCTCGGTGTTTGCGATGGATGTAGCTGCTCGCTCAGGTCACTTACAAGTGGTCCAATATCTGCATGAAAATCGATCTGAAGGGTGCTCCTCTGCTGCGATGAACTGGGCCGCTCGTTCCGGTCATCTGGATATTGTGAAGTGGCTTCACTACAACAGACCAGAAATATGCACTGCCCAGGCGATGAATTGGGCTGCGAGAAATGGTCATTTGGAGACTGTGAAGTGGCTCCATGCCAATCGGAATGAAGGATGTACCGAAAGTGCCATAGATGAGGCTGCTGCCAATGGCCACTTTGCAGTCGTGAAGTGGCTTCACCACAACAGCAGCAAAGGCTTTACGCGCGACGCCGTGACAAAAGCTGTTGTCAACGGCCACATACAAGTGGTGCTGTTTCTGCACGAGCTCCGACCGGAGGGCTTCAGTTTTGAGGTCGATGTCATCACTAACCCCAATTTGGAGCTAGCACAATGGCTAATCACGAACTACCCAGACGAGATTAACGGATGTGCGCTAGTTGTGCCGAACTGGGACTGGCACTTTAATGCTTGGTGCCGAAAAATTAATCTTCAGTGCTTCCCAGGCGAAAATGCATCAAAGTGGGTGTGTGATTCAGCGTCACTTCGTCTCCCAGACACAATGTACACGTCACGAACCTCAACGACCGCTAATACTGATAATTAGGATGGAATGGTGTTTCAAAGCCATACATACAACCACGCGAGGGATATCGTGAATGGAAGGTACAAACGAACCGGAACTGAGCTCATCAGCAGGGGTGTCATCCCTATATCATGCGATTATTGTACATGTCTTACCACATCAACTGCGCAGTGGACTGCTAACTATCAAGAACGACCACGAAGTACGTTATCCACGAGATCTTCTTTGAACTTGCTCCAGTGTGCGTCACGTACGTATTGCTCGAGAAGATTAGCGCTTCGCCTTCCTGAAGGCGCCCTGCGAAAGCGTTGTCCTACTGTGCCTTCAGCCGTGATCTTACGTTGACTGTCAAGCAACGCGATATCCTGTAAATTACGATGTAGCTGTGTGCGGCTGTCGAGTGATAATTCCTTGGTGAGGTCTGCTGAAGACAGGAAAAGCAATTCGGCGGTGGCGACGGATATCAACGCAGTTTTTGCGCAGGCGACACCTTGGCTAATACTTTTTTCTCCTGTCGAGACTGACGTGGTGGAATCCACGATGATGAAACGCTAAAGCATTCTCCGCGGCGCAACGCAACGGCTAGTGGCTCTAAGATCGTATTGTGTCTCTCGATGCCTGCTGATTTGCTCCGAGAACCACTTTTGAAGTGCGCCGTGGCAAGGCGTAGCAATTCCCGTTGCTTATGCAACACATAGTTCTGGTGAAGAAAGCCGTGGAAGGCCTCATTAACGCGAAGAAAGCCCACTGGGTCACCTAAACTCTCAAGCTGGATGAAAAAGGCACGCCCGCTTTGCGGTACTGATAGTGCACCGCTAAGGGCGAATGATACAGACATGTCTGGGGGCGCCTTCAATCCACAGGGCGAGAACTGACAAAGTTCACCCTCACGAACGATGAGCAAACCATCCACAAACTGCCCTTCGCAGCACAAAGCTTTTGAGCCCACCACCTTCACAAATGTTGCCTAAAGCCAATAAAAACGACGAATACGTTCAAATAAGCCAGCACGCTGTCTTCCGCGTCACTAAAAAACTTGAACGTACGCGGCACGCGAGGTTTCGGATGTCTGCAGTGGATATGCCGGTGAACGCTGGAGTCATAGCCAAAAACCGGGCAGCTCGCTCTTGCTGACAAACGAGCAAGATTGGTCAGGTAAAACAACTACAATATTTACATGTTTTCATGAGATAGCGACCGCACCTCAGCTTCATGTTGTGCGCGGTCAATTCGACGCCACGTGGTCCAAGGAAGAGCTCCAATGGCGCAGGAAGTCGTGGTTACGGCCGAGTATGATCTACGCAAAATCAGAAGGCCAACAATGCAGACAATGACGGGTTAATGTTTGTGTGCCCAACACTTAAGTATCACAACTTGAACAAGTCGTGCGTTCTCTCACCGTGGAGCGTCCGAAAATTTTCCTTGATGGCCGAACACTTCGCCATGCTCAAGCTCACAGAGTTCCAACTGCGATTGCCGCCATTCCGCGTTCACGACCGGGTGTCGTGATTCCCATGGAGATTGCCACACACAATCTTCGTGCTCACATCTCTCATTTTCCTCAAGCGCTTTGTGAATTTCCTCCTGTTGCTTCTGTGGTGACGTCTGGAACATCCGTCCAGCGGTCTTACAGATGGCTACCCGACCGCGCAAGATGAAAAAGAGAGTGCGATCACGTGGAGGATAATCCATGCCTCCTTCATGCTCCATGAATATAGGTGTCTTTGCAGGCAGCGCGCCTCAGGACTCAGTACAAGTTCACGACATAAGAGATTGCAAACATCAGGGTGGAGCGCAGCGCAGACAGAGAAGCGCTTCTGCATAAAGTCGACAAGGTACTGCAAGTCGCTTTCGCTTCTTTCGGAGGGATGAAGCCTGGCAATTGCTATACTCTGTTGCAGTGACCAAGAAGTTAGAGCATCTTCTGATTCTTCTACATCGATCTCGGGGGTTGGTTGGTCTCTTGTTGGTTGTGGTCATCTTCACCGTTCACATCTTGTACTGTTTCGCTATCGACTTTAGCGATTTCTTTTTGCTGACTGGTGAAATTGGAGGTGGATGCCCGTATGGCAGGCTGATAAAGATGTTCTGCGGTGTAGACCGCATCATCCTCCACTGGAGGTGCAGAGATAGCAGCATTTGCGCACCTCTGTATGAGCACGTAGTCCCGTGCTGCTTTCTCGAAATCTCCATTTTTACGATAGGCTGCAGCTCGCTGGCGGTAGAACGCAATTGGTGTTGAGCCAATACTTGAATTCTGGCTGTTGTCACTATTACATGCGCTTGCGCTATAACCTTTCTTGCGGTGATGGCGCGAGAGAAGTATTCAATGGCCTGTGGAACACGCTCGGCGCGCATGCAGATATTGCCCATGTTGTAATAGGCAAACGCATGGTGTCCCGCAGAGAGTTTCTGCACTTGCTTGTACGCAGCAAGTGCAGGAGCAAGCTGTCCTGTCCGCTCCAGACACACGGCTAAATGAAAGTGTGCTTCAATTTCTTTCGGCCTTGCTGTCGACAACTCCGTGTAAAACTTGATGGCTCGATCATATTCACCATTTGCGCGTGCTTGGAAAGCACGCAGGCGTAGTCGTTCTGTCGCGTTCATTGATGCTGTTGTGACACCCCTGGCTCGCGATAGCAGCGCCACGGTGCTTGTTTCAGCTCCCCCAGTTTTCGGTTTGTGGCATTCTCTTGGGGTTGATTGACGAAGTGGTTCTACACCTCGACCGATTAGTGGACCAACATACTGCTCTTGAACTCGCTCTCGTCGTATGGCTTCTTGTATCACAACAATGGCACCGCGTGGTGTGAGCAGCTCCTTTTGCTTTTCGTGGATGTCTTGGTTTTTGCTGCCTCGACTCGTAGCAGGTCGCCTGGGTAACTTGACGCATTTGGGTGAAATGGATTTCCTTGCAGTGGCTGGCCTTGAAGGCTGCACAGGCTGGTGATGGTGTCGACAGTCCAAGTGTTGCGGTGTTGACGTTAGAAATGCCCATTGTGCTGTCGCTGGATATGCCAATTCGTTTCGAAGTCGACGATGTGGATGTGTTGAGGTCCCCCTGACCGATCCCAACGTTGCTCTCTCAGAAATAGTGCGTGATGACGGGAGGCATACCGAGGAATCCGAAGCCAACGGAGGCCCTACATCGTGTGTCATTTTTGCTTTCGGCTCCTTGACGCTGCTCCCAACAATTGTTTTTCTTGGATGTGGACATGAACATGCACTTCAAGCAACCTGACTACTATTCTTAGGAAGGCGTTGAAAATGGCCGTCGACTTGATTGAACTCTGGAGCTACGGCCCATCAAAGACTCCACACCACACCGCAAGGCAACCTTGGGTAATGAAATGGCTTCATCAATTCCAGTAACGGGTGATATTGACGATGACGAGCTCGAAAATGCAGTGTGGAACGAAAAGCATGGCATATCTGGTGATGCACCATCACCAGCAATTTCAGGTCTGCTTTGCTGCCTACGGAATCGTTGCTTACGAGGTACATGTGTCATTTTTCCGTTTGCAGTCTTCATGATTGTCTATTGGAGTCTTCCTTCAAGTGTGGGGACCAACACAAAGCGAATCTTCCTCATTTTGGCAATTGTGCCACTTGGTATATATGCCACACTCGCGCTGTTCACGGTGTTACTCGCTTATTGCCAGCAAGTTTCAATTGATGCTAGCAACGCTCGTGCGGCACATCATTATTTGAATACGCGAAACCAGCAAAGTAAAATTGCCGTAACTACTGGTCAAGCGCAGAAGAACAGCAATTTTCCTGGTCGGTTTGCACTATTTCTTGAGGCAGCGCGTTCGAGTGACGTCCGCACAGCACAGTTGTGCTTGGGTAGTCAACAAAACGTGGATGAAGTCGATCACCTCGGGCGCACAGCACTGCACTGGGCCGCGCTATCGGGGTCCGACGAAGTGTTATCTCTCTTATTGCGCAACGGAGCATCCATTGACCAGCGTGACGCCCTGGATGGACTTGCAGCTTTACACTATGCCGCTTTCTACGGGCATATCAAGAGTACTCGATTGCTTGTATCCGCTGGAGCGTCTCTCACAATTACCGACAACCGAAAGCTTAACCCGCTTCAACTAACCGAGATGGCCAGCCTAAAGCTGGCGAGCGTGCAGCCTACGCACCAGATGATCATTAAGTATTTGCGTAACGCAATGAAGGACGATGTCACACCACCCCTAGAGCACGTGGCTGGTCTCACTGTGCTGCGCCTGATCGAGCGGCAGGTCCACGGCCTTCCACAGGCCGAATGAAAGGATATTCCGGTGCAGACCAGCACGCATTCTACTTGCTTGTTTTTGACTTGCTGTAGCAAGAACGAGCTTCGCTCAGCTACACTGCATCGCAACGATGGGATGCGCTGCACTTTGCGTGGGGTATTTCATTTTTGACTCCGAAGATTTTACTTGTGACCGCCAGCCAAGTACAGCATTGCCGGTCGCAACTAAATAATTGACTGTCTGGCACCACCTGCAATGGGGTTAACCTTTTTCCATAGAGAGCTGTTGAGCTACCTCGAACTAAGCTCCCAGTGAGGGCATAATATCGACGTGAGGAAAATAATTTGATTCAAAGTTTCCTGCATGTATGCTATGCTGAAAAGATATTACGCGTGCATTTCAAAGAAGTCTCAGTCAAAGATGGCTCATCAAATGAACTGGGCTATATTGACGAAACAGGAGTTTGGGATTTTTGAAGCGATTTCTTCTACGACTCGAAGCACTGCACGCTTTAGCCATCGAAATCTTAAGACCCAGTTAGTGTTGCTTTTCAATTGTTGCTGTGTGACGAAGTGAAGTCCCTCCAAAATTCAGTGCCGATGGATGCGGCACAATCGCCATAACCTGCCTCAGCGCAGGACGTACGGGCTCAACCGAAGTATCAGAAACTCGAGCTAAGCGATTCAGCCGGACTCATCCTAAAGGCTTCAATGGCGAAATTCTTCAACCGGTTATAGAACTGTAGTCAGCTATCCCGACTGCAACCAATTCCTGCATTCAACAAGTACCTTTTCGGTCATCACCGCTTTGACGTGCACGTGTCATTTCTAATTGGTGGAAAAGTGGTGGTCTCCGCTAAAAGCATAGCTCGGACGGTGTCGATGCCTTCCCCGTGCTCACGGCAGCACGCGTCATCACTCGTAACTGTCTACCCGAGGGCGACTGGCCGCACCACCTCTTGGACACGTTTCTGGACACTGTCTCTTCAAGGTGGACACTAATTCGAGCGTACAAGAGGACACGTCGTCTCCGTCTGCTTCAGTACATCGCTGCTCGCCACCCGACCGCCCAACTGGACCCGTTCTACCGACGCTGGCTGGTCAATGCCACCTCGTGGTTCGTCACGTGCCAAGGGGACATGACGACACTACAGTGGCTGGTGGACAAGTGCTTTCCCAATGAAAAGTTGTCTGCGTCAGTGTACGCTGCTGCTGCCAATGGGCATGTGGACATTCTCGAGTGGCTCTTCCAATACCATCGAGAGCGAATGCGCTGGGGGTGCATTGAGATGTGTGCGGCGCTCGAGTACAGTCACGACCATGTCGTCGAGTGGCTCCGTACTCGAGCACCTCCTCGAGTTGAGTGCTTGAAGATGGTGATGCGGTCTGCTGCGAAGACGGGGAATCTCAAGGCTGTTCAGTGGCTCTACACAAGTTGTCACGCGCCGGTGGAAGATGCACTGGTTCAGGCTCAAAAGAGAGGGCAGTGGGCAACAGCACGGTGGGTCCTCGTGAATTGCAAGCTCACCGTGCGTCGAATCAAATGGGATGTCGCTGCTGCTCAAGGTGCATTGTCCTTCTTGCAGTATGCGCACTCGCGCGGTTTGGGAGCCACGAGCGTCCACGGTCGTCGATGCAGCATTGAATGGACACCTGGATGTCGTCAAGTGGCTCCACGTCGATCTGGGCGTGCCATTGACTGCTGGTGCCATGAAAAGAGCTGCTGAGAATGGACATTTGAGCTTGGTGAAATGGCTTCACGACGCTGATTGTCAACGGGGAGACGACTGGGCAATCGATAGCGCTGCTAAGAATGGGCATCTTGACACGATTGAATGGATTCACAACAATCGATGGGAAGGGTGCAGCTGGAAGGCCATGACCTGGGCTGCTGGTCAAGGTCATCTGAACGTTGTTCAGTGGTTGCACGCCAACCGCAAGGAAGGTTGCACAGCGCTTGCTATGGATATGGCAGCTGCAAACGGTATTTTAGAGGTTGTGCAGTGGCTGCACGAGCATCGAAGCGAATGCTGCTCATCGGATGCGATGGATGGAGCGGCACGTGAAGGCCATCTTGATGTTTTGCAGTGGCTTCACGCGTTTCGTAAGGAAGGTTGCACGACCGCTGCTATGGATTATGCAGCTAGCAATGGACATCTCGATGTGGTAAAGTGGCTCCACGCCAACGGAAGCAAAGGCTGCTCAGTAATGGCGATCGATTGGGCAGCGAGTAATGGCCATTTAGACGTGGTGAAGTGGCTCCACAACAACCGAGTCGAAGGCTGCACGGTGGAGGCAATGAGCAGCGCTGCCGTTAAGGGCCACCTGGATGTAGTGAAGTGGTTGCACAAGAATTACGACGAAGGCTGTGCTCCCAACACGTTGGCGAAGGTGGCTGCGACCGGCAACCTGGAGATCTCAAGGTGGCTATACCAGAACCGCGGAGAGGTTGATGCGCATCTCGCCATGAAAGAGGCTATCTTGCGGGGTCGCTTTGACGTGGTGATGTATCTGCATTCCCAGCACGTTGATATCGCCGTGTTTGAAAACAACACTATTTTTCAGCGACCTTGCTTTGGACTGGTGCAGTGGTTGGTCATGAATTTTGCCGATCGAGTGACAGGCTGCATCTTTGAGGTCCCAACCTAGGACTGGAGGTTTAACGATTGGTGTCGACAGTCGAGCATGCAGCACACAAGCCATGATGAGGACATAACACTGTGGATATTTGATTATGGCGGCATCTTTTGAAATTGAAAAATATGAACTGTGGACATGAAGCTACACCAACGTTGTCGACGTGAGTGGAATGCGCTTTCCTCCTGGAATCTCCCTTGATACGTTTCTTGAGCAGCAAGCATCTTGATGGCACGCTGGTCAATCAAGTGGACGGGGCCTGGAGAGCAAAGACCGCCTCGAGGACAAATGTCAGCAGGTGGTGCACGCTCAAACGAATTCGAGTTTTCTTGGCGGATCCAGTGGTCTCTTGTCGCAGTGAGTGTGCTTTTGTCGTGGAGATGTCAGAGGTGGTCTCCGTTGCCGACAGTCCAGAGGAGGACCAGTTGTCGGTAGTTTCGGTGGTGGTCACACCAGAAGAGGAGCCGTCGTTAGCTTCAGCCGTGGTGAAATCTCTGGAGGATGACTCGAGAGAGGAATTATCCTCTGATGCATCCGATGTGTCTTGAACGTCCAAGGAATCGTCTCCTGTCACGGACTGATTGCTATGAAGAGTAATCGAGCAGGTTACATAGTCGTCGGACGTTTGGTCTGCATCGGGGCATCTCGCGAAGGCTTCGCTTGTTTCGAACGCTCCCTGGAAGCAGCTCAAATCGGAATATATAATTTTGTACGCGCCCAACTCCAGACTCTCGTGGCACATTCTCACCAAAAGCGTGTTGTCGACAAAGTCAACGTTTTCACAGCCGCACGTAGATGAAACTGTGTAGACGAACTGTGTCGGATACGCATCAGTGCTTGGGGGCTTGGGCATTGGTTCAGTGGTGGCAGATTCAATGCTGGGTTGAGAGTCCTCTTGAGAATCCCTGTGTTCTGCATCTCGATGATAAACGATCTAGATCGAGCTGCGAGAGCGGAATTAGCATAGAAAATCGTATATATGTTGCTCATGGACATCGTAGACAAACGTCTCGGCTCAGTCGGTTGAAAGATCAGTGTGTGCAGGAGGCAGAAGAAAATGAAATGAAGCTGTGAGATCAGCGAGAACTGCGAAACCCGGCAGAACAAATAAAGGTAAGTTAGTCTTTCAAGGTCACGCCGAGCATTGCTGAACAGTTCGATGGATGCATGCCGTTCGCACTGTGATTTGAAGCTCCGGTCAATAATTCACGCCTGTTGGCGTTGCAAACAATCCAAACTTCACCAACGTCACTCAACGGCTACCATCGAATTCACCCTGTCGTAAGAGCCACGAGCTCTCTTATGTTGTTATTATTGAACCACGTAAATTGCTCAAACTGAGAAAAGCGTGCGACTGAGAACGTATCAATACGAGATGGATGTGCTGGACGCTTGTGCGAGCAGAATATCGCGGCGGTTAAGGAAGCTCTCGAATGTGGTTCAAACGTGGAGGCAAAAGGTGCGGATGGCTGGACCTCACTGATCGTGGCGGCGAAACATGGCTACGATGACATCACGCAGATACTACTGAGCTACAAGGCCGATGTGAACGCGAAAACGCCCCGTGGGTCTACTGCTTTGAAGGTTGCAGCGACCAGAGGACATGTTGACGTTGTAAAAGTGTTGTTATCGGCCGGCGCAGATATTGACACAGCGGGCGATGACAGCTACACACCGTTAATTATCGCCACAGTCAATGGTCATACTGAAGTTGTGAAACTTCTGGTGGAATACAAGGCGGACATTGACTTTCAACAGCAAAGCGGTAGTACCGCTCTTGGGATAGCATGCGAACTTGGATCGCTTAATATTGTGAGGACACTTCCTGACGGTGGGGCCTCAGTGAACTTAGTGGACAATGATGCTTGGAGTCCTCTGATGAATGCAGCTCTAAATGGCCACGACGATGTCATCTGCCTTCTCCTTGAGCACAAATCTAGCATCGATGCTAAAGGACCAGAACAAGCTACGGCTCTGCGGATCTCTGCGGAATTTGGGCATGTGGAAGCTGTGCGGACGTTGATCTACAATGGAGCGTCAATTGACGAGCCCACTGCGAATGGTGCAACTCCTCTCTACATCGCCGCCAAGAAGGGGCACAGTGAGATTGTGCATCTGCTGGTAATTGAAGGTGCCGACCTTGACCGACAGTCTGACATGGGTTTCACTGCCTTGCTAATAGCAGCGACGTACAATAATCTCGAACCTCTTCGCATCCTTTTGGACTGGGGAGCAGATGTTGACTTAGAGGGAAATGGCGGCTGGACGGTGCTGTCGATGGCATATTTTAGCGGCTATCCTCAGCTGGTCCAACTCATTCTTGAGCGACGACCTGCATTAATGAGAGACCCAATGGTTAAACCAGAAAAAGTCCTCCATGCTAGGGGGTAATATGCAGCAGAAACCTACCGATCAAGCAGAATTTGTGATCCAACAGAATAAAGCAATCGCATCACCGGGGATTCTGGATTTTTGTAGGCGAGCTGGAGCATCATCCTGCATTGGAATATGCCTGTCATCATATAATAATGACGCATTCTCACTTTGTCCACAAATCGTTTGTTCGAGGCATTCCGTCGTCACAGAAGGCAGGGAGGGACCAGTACAGGATAAATAATCGTACTCACGAAATAAAGTCGCTTCGACGTGGTGATGTATCTGCATTCACAGCACATTGATATCGCCGTATTTGAAAACGACGCTGTTTTTCAACGACCTTGCTTTGGACTGGTGCAGTGGTTGGTCAAGAATTTTGCCGATCTAGTGACTGGCTGTACCTTTGAGGTCCCAACCTGGGACTGGAGGTTTAACGATTGGTGCCGACAGTCGAGCATGCAGCGCACAAGCCATGATGAGGACATTACACTGTGGATATTTGATTATGGCGGCGTCTTTTGAAATTGAAAAATATGAACTGTGGACATGAAGCTACACCTACGTTGTCGACGTGAGTGGAATGCGCTTTCCTCCTGGAATCTCCCTTGATACGTTTCTTGAGCAGCAAGCATCTTGATGGCACGCTGGTCAATCAAGTGGACGGGGCCTGGAGAGCAAAGACCGCCTCGAGGACAAATGTCAGCAAGCGGTGCACGCTTAAATGAATTCGAGTTTTCTTGGCGGCTCCAGTGGTCTGGTCGGACGAGGCTACCTTCTTTGACGTAGCTCCGGAAGTGCCATCGGCAGTGGTTGTTTCATCAGAAACTTCGTCGTACGTGGGTAAAGCTTCTGGATTATCGGTGCCCTCTGTGAAGTCGACTACACAGAGCACATAGTCCATGATTGCTTCCGAAGACATCGCACTAGGGCAGTTTGCGTACACACGGGCTTCGTCGAAACTGACGTCGCTGCAGCTTCCATCGGTATACTTTACTTCGAAGGTGCCCCAGTACGCGGCTGCACTGCAGGTATCCAGCGTGAAGCCGTCACTGGGGAAATTGACGCAGTCACAGGTGTCGGTGACAGCGATCGGGTACGAAATTTCGTCGAGTCCGTCATCAACATTCACGAATCCGTGGAGGTTGCGCGAGTTGTGAACGGTTCCTTTGGTGAGGGACTGCTGGGGGACGAAGGGTTCTTCTGGACGCTCCTGTGGTTTATCTCGTTGGAAAACGTGAGGTAGCGCGGGTAGTATACTTGTCTGCTTTGCCAGTATTGGGTGTTTGAGGAAACGCCGGTATAGCCATTCACGTACGCACTATCTGCAATTTGCAAAGCTGGTGCCATGGCGGTATGAGGCTTGTCGACCGGTGCGATAGAGCAGTGTGCAGAAAGCAGTTAAAAGGAAAGTGAGCAATATATTCGGGGCGCACTTGTCCGCCACGATGCAGGCGATGTAGAAAAATATACTGGTAGTGCATTGCTTTGGTAAAAGTACCTATTGCTCATGCAGCTGGGATGATGAAATTCAACCGAAATGCTCTGTACACATATCTCCAACGTCATGATTCGCAGCCATTGGCAGCTCAGTTCAACCCACTGAATCGCTTTCGTGCCTGGTTTGAAGACGAGTCGCCCTGGTACTACCAGTGGTAGGAAGGGACGTGAGAGCGGCGCAGGAATTCGCTCAAAGCAAATCAATAACGGTCGCCACACTGCGACGCAGGATTTCAGCGAGGCCTGAAATCACAGCTCTTGCTTGGATGGGATACATCTTTCATCACTAGTTTTCCTCCGGTACCTAATGAATCCTGCTGAAAGTAGCAGCACAGTACAAGGCAAGTAACTATTAAAAAGAACAATGAGTTGTTGCCTTTCTGTTGCTGCACCCCCACTCGTCGTCATAAGTTTGTAAAAAGCAATACAGGTATTATACAGGTGCTGATTCGTAGCTATCGACAGCGTTGCATTCAGCTAGTTTGACTTCGGTGCGTGCACCTACGTCGGCAAAGATAATCGCTGAGAACCGTTCAGAAAAGGGAATACAGGACATTCAAGTTATTGTAACGGTGGGCCAGAAAAACTAGCATCATCACTGTGAGCGAGTGGGTTGGCTGGCGGCCACCATTTGTTCTTTGAGAGCAACTGCCTTGTGTGCCTTTACTTGCAACAGAATGATCTCAAAGCATTTGCACCTCAACCGAAAAATCCTTAATGGGATTAAGTCATTCGTGCTGTTTCGATTTGGGTGGTAATAACATACTTCGAAGTACCACAGTTAAGGAAAGTGAGCAATATATTCGGGGCGCACTTGCCATTCCGTCGTCACGGAAGGCAGGGGACCAGTACAGGATAAATAATCGTACTCACGAAATAAAGTCGCTTCGACGTGGTGATGTGTCTGCATTCACAGCACATTGATATCGCCGTATTTGAAAACGACGCTGTTTTTTCAACGACCTTGCTTTGGACTGGTGCAGTGGTTGGTCAAGAATTTTGCCGATCTAGTGACTGGCTGCACCTTTGAGGTCCCAACCTGGGACTGGAGGTTTAACGATTGGTGTCGACAGTCGAGCATGCAGCGCACAAGCCATGATGAGGACATTACATCGTCAAAATTCCTGACCAACCACTGCACCAGTCCAAAGCAAGGTCGCTGAAAAGTGTTGTTGTTTTCAAACACGACGATATCAATGTGCTGTGAATGCAGATGCATCACCGCGTCGAAGCGACTTTATTTCGTGAGTACGATTATTTATCCTGTACTGTCCCCTGCCTTCCGTGACGACAGAATGCCTCGAACCATTGGCAGCTCAGCTCAACCCACTGAATCACTTTCGTGCCTGGTTTGAAGACGGGCCGCCCTGGTAGAAAGGGACGTGAGAGCGGCGCAGGAATTCGCTCAAAGCAAATCAATAACGGTCGCCACACTGCGACGCAGGATTTCAGCGAGGCCTGAAATCACAGCTCTTGCTTGGATGGGATACATCTTTCATCACTAGTTTTCCTCCGGTACCTAATGAATCCTGCTGAAAGTAGCAGCACAGTACAAGGCAAGTAACTATTAAAAAGAACAATGAGTTGTTGCCTTTCTGTTGCTGCACCCCCACTCGTCGTCATAAGTTTGTAAAAAGCAATACAGGTATTATACAGGTGCTGATTCGTAGCTATCGACAGCGTTGCATTCAGCTAGTTTGACTTCGGTGCGTGCACCTACGTCGGCAAAGATAATCGCTGAGAACCGTTCAGAAAAGGGAATACAGGACATTCAAGTTATTGTAACGGTGGGCCAGAAAAACTAGCATCATCACTGTGAACGAGTGGGTTGGCTGGCGGCCACCATTTGTTCTTTGAGAGCAACTGCCTTGTGTGCCTTTACTTGCAACTGAATGATCTCAAAGCGTTTGCACCTCTACCGAAAAATCCTTTGATGGGATTAAGTCATTCGTGCTTTTCGATTTGTGGTGGTAACAGTTGAGCTCACATGTCAAATCGAGTGATGATGGCATTCGCTTGGATGACTTACATCGAGATGGCACTCGTCTCGGCAGCTTCAGGGGTGTGGAAGTACATGCCGAAAAGAAGAACTAAGTCGTGTGTGGAGGTTGACTTACTCAATGCCTGTTTGGGACGTAGCGCTTCCGATGTTGAGAGTGCTCTTCAAAACGGTGCCGACGTCGAGACAAAAGGTGTCGATGGATGGACTTCACTGCACGTAGCAGCCAACCTCGGCTACGACGAGATTGCGCGAATTCTACTGCGCTACAACGCAAACGTGAACTCAAAGACACCCCATGGCTCTACAGCTTTAAAAGTGGCTGCAAGCATGGGTCATGTTGCTGCAGTTCGAGTATTGCTGGAGTCTAGTGCCGCGATCAACACACCAGGCAACGACAGCTACACTCCACTAGCAGTCGCCTGCATGAGCGGGCATGCTGATGTCGTGAATGTTCTTGTGGAGTGCAAGGCCAGCCTTGATGATCGAATGTGCTGTGGCAGCACCGCTCTGGCAATTGCGTCCGAGATCGGAACGGTGGATATAGTGAAGACACTTTTGCGAGGCGGGGCCTCAGTGGACTTGGTGGACAATGACGGCTGGAGTCCACTTGTGTGTGCTGCCATGAATGGTCATGACAATATTGTTCGCCTTCTCCTGGAACACAATGCCAGTATTGACTATAGAGGTCCAGGACATACAACAGCTCTACGGGTAGCGGCTGAAGTGGGGCATCTTGAAGTGGTGCGAGCGCTGATCTACGGCGGGGCAGCAATCGACGAGCCCAGCGAAGACGGTGCGACACCTCTCTACGTCGCAGCCAAGATCGGCCACGACGATATCGTGCAACTACTAGTGAATGAGGGTGCTGACCTCAACCGGCAGTCTGGCACTGGTGCTACGGCCCTGCTGATAGCCGCCATGTACAACCGGCAGGAATCGCTTCGCATTATCTTGGACGCACAAGCAGACGTGGACCTGGAGGACAAGTACGGCTGGACCGTGCTGTCGATGGCGTATTTTAGCGGCTATCCTCAACTCGTCCAGCTCATTCTCGAGCGCCATCCCGCGTCCATGCGAGACTCCACGGTCGAAACCCACAACTCAAAGTGCATAACTCGTCCGAACAGCATGCAGCCCAAATCAACGCTCTTAACGAAGCAGCCGAGCCTGAAACTCGTTCGACAGCCAAGTCTCGTCGTCGCCTAAGGTTGCATCAAAACACCCGCAGCCTCATAATCAATGCACTCTTTTCTTTTCTCAACAAAACTTATCTTCCTAAAAGAAAACTTACCAAGGTAGGGTACAGGATAGAGCAGGGTAGGGGTACAGGGCAGAGCAGGATAGGGTACAGGGTTGAGCCGCGAGGAGCTCACTAATTATTCTCAGGAAAAAAATTGTTAACCCTTTAATATGCTCATCAGCACCCCGAGTGCCGTGAACTCCGGCACCGGTAATGGCTCGTCCGTCATGTCCTGGAAGGAGCATCAGCTGGACGAGATCCCCGTGGCCGCCGAAGACGTGGGCGACGCCGTGACGTGTCTGCTGCACACGATTCTGTTCACGCGGGCGCCGGGGCCCGTCCGTCCGTCCGAAGCCACGTGCCAGGCCTTCCCCAACGTCACGTACGCGCTTTGCGCTGTGGGGGATGTGAGTCGCAAGGTGGAGCACGCGGTCCGTCTGTTTGAGGAGACGGTGGTGCTGGGGGTAGTTTGGCCAGCCAACACAGCAGCTATTTGATGGGCAGCGGCCTATTGACGCCCTACGGCCAGCCGTCGGTGGCCTTAGGATCCAGCAATGTGAGAGGCGCCACGAGCGGATTTATCGCCGTGTCTTTCTTTGAGCGGAAAGTGAAGAAGGCGCTATTTGGCCTCATGTCGAACGAGGAGAAGACGGTGTTTGAGAAGTGGCTGCTGCCTGTGACGGTGACGTCGTCTCCAGCTGCATCACAAGGTAGAAATGAGGAGAGGGAGGTAGTGAGATTAATACTGAGGTTTGTTTTGTGGTGTTTTGTGGTTGATAGAGGAGAGGGAGCTGTGTGCTGGAGAGACGGAGGCGGCGCTGCAGAACGCGCTGCTGCATATTCTCACGGCCGTGCAGAGCATTGAGCACATCCCGATCGCCATGTACGACTTTGAGATCACGTCGTATACGAGTCTGGAGGCCGCGCAGATGGGGAACGGATACGGTGGAGGGCTGAGCAGTGGAAGTGTTCGTCTCATGCCGTAGGATAATCGACTGGAAATTCGGGAAGCTCTGCCTACACCAATACATGTATTTATCTCGCCATGTCCATTGTAACACTCGGTACGGTGCCTTTCGTCTCGGAAACGGCTTCGCATCATGCCGTTGCGTGTCTGTAGTGTAGTACGAGCGGCTCCTTCTGGTTCTGATGCTGCCAGATCGTCCGCAAAATGAAAAGTGCCGAGAGCTCGGGGCCGACCGTGGTGCCCATACACGCTATTTCCACTTGCACATCATCTTCTAAGCGTAGACGTCTGTGGATTAGCTTGCAGAGCTCCGACATCTGCCGTTTGCGAAACAATACAAGTTTAGCACGATAAATAATTAAACAAACATGCATCTCAGCAAGCGCACCTTGAAATTGCCGTTCACTTGCATGAATGGGAATTTTAGTTCCGATAATGCCCGTGCATTGCTGATCCCAAGAACAAGAACAAGAACAACAATGCTGTCAGTGTGATCTTCAGGGAACATCTCTCGTCGGACAGACGTACGTTTGCTGCGGGTACACTTCAATTGCGATCTGCCTTGTAGATGAGATCGTTGTCGTCGTAGCACTAGCTTTGACCAAGTGTTTTTTTCGTGCTTCTCGATGCTGGTTCTGAAGCGCCGTCTTTTCCGCGCTCTCCTTCAGCTTGAAGTTGTTCCTGGCGTAAAACTCTTGCTCCTCTATGACTTCTTGCGCCTTGAACTCTGGGAAAATGCGGTCCACTATGTCCTGCAGCTTTTTGTCCGATCTAACAGTACAACCCTCGTAAGCTTTCACAGCAAATAAAGAAAAACACTACTTTCACGACCAAAAACCCACATTAACGTGGCGATGGGCCTCGGACTCAGCAGCTTGTTGCATTTGGGGCAAATGCGACTGCCCTTGACCAAAAAGTGGCGGTAGATGCAGCTTTTGCAAACTAAAAACACTCAAAAGACCTGAAAATCAGATCAAAAACCGCTTCCTTAGGACTTTAAACAGCGCCACGTACACGAATGCAGACAGTCCGGTATGGTGTGCGCGTCCCGCAGGATCCCACGGCACAGCGCGCAGCCCAAATGCTCCGTCAGCTCCGCCAGCTTCACCGTCACCTGCCAACAACCCGTCAGCCCAACCCCATCCTGTAGCCAAGAGCTCCCATTGGCGTCGAACCGTGCGTGAGTCCATTATTGGCGCCTTCTTCCAGCTAAATATGGGTATGCGTCACGATCGTTTGTGCTCATCGGACCCATTTCCATACCCAATTTAAGACCCCAAAGTCCATCATACCCAAAAGTCCATCATACGCAACGTCTGCACTTGTTCTGTAGCAGCGACCATGATCAAGGGACTGTTCTACAGTGAGTTCGACAACGTGGCGGGGCCCGTGATCCTCTTCCAGGCGCCCGACGAGTGAGTGATGCGTCTGTCGTATATGTATGCAATGCTTTTGGATCGAATCTGACTGTGGTTTGCTGGCTGCAGTGTGCTGAGCAACGAGGTGTTCGACAGCGTGTCGGGCTACATCATCATCGACAAGGCCTTGTGCGGGAAGATCATCACTGGTGAGGGGTAGAAGAGGACAAGGAGACTGCAAGGAGGCTGCAACTACTGACTAAGTTTGGGGAAATTACTGTTTTAATGCAGTGAGGGCCCAGCAGATGAAGATTGTCGGGTATCCGGTGTGCATCGAGGACGACAAGTACCACCGCAACGCTCTGCTGTTCAACATCGGTGCGGCAAACAGCGAGGAGTGGAGATTGTTGGTGATTACAATTGCTGACAGATGTGGTGTACAGGGTTCGTGTTCGATGAGCACGTGGAGACGGCGCCGTATCGTCCAATTCTTCGGAAGGTTGGTTGTCCGGTTAGGAGGTTTGAGATGTAGACTGGGGTTTTTATCCTGTTGTGGTGGGAATGTGTCGTAGTTGGGTGCGCTCGTAGAGGGGATGGAGAAGGAGAGTGGCTTCTTGTACAATCCGGAAAAGAAGGAGCTGCTGGGGACGATCTTGCCGCAGATTTTGCGTGACCTCACGCTGCATGGGGAGTGCACGATTCCGGTGGATACCGCCAACATCATCAACCTTAAGCTCTTCCCCACTTTGCAAGACCCCGCACCTGTGTTCGAGTACCAAGTGCCTGTGGCAATCCGCGACCTGCGTGCTCTCCTTGAGAACAGTGGTGCGTTTCATAAGATGTTATATCCGAATGATAAATGTTGTAGGAACTGATGGAATCGCTCTGTACTGCGTACGGCTACAGCAGAATGGGACTTAGCGTTGCAGCAAATCGTGCCGTTCATCGATGGTGTCCGATATGTGAAGCGGATCAGTCTGGAAGCAGACGTCGAGATTGCGATTGTGAAGAAGTGTGTGCGACAGCTTCTGTATTACGGCTGCATCACCCTTATCGACATTTTCCTACACTCGAACATCTATGCCAATACTCCTAAAATCGCGGTGCTCGCGCACGACCCCAAGCTGCAAGCTGAATGTGCCGTGTACATCGCGAAATCCGGACAGACGCCACCATCATTTGCTCGTATATTCGCGTTGTACTGCTCCGTTCAGCCCAGTCTGCGCATGAGTGACTTCTGCGTCGTCTACGCTGAATCGCTTGCGCTCATTGATGTACGGCGATTCATCACATTTGGGCTCATCCATGGTTTTCTCCGGCGCGTTCATCGATATCCTATATGCATCGATCGCAATCTGCCCGGTTCAAGTCCACCACAACAGCAACAACAAACTCAGCAGCAACAGCAATCTGGACAGCAAGGTGGGCAGCAGAAAGGTCGCCCGTTTGCGTTGTCTTCAAACTCTCCTTCGATGTCTGGGATGAATCCCATCACTGCGTCTCAGCCGATTCAATCAGGAAACGGTGCTGGTGTATCTGGCGGAAGTGGGAACAATGTGGGTTCCAACGGCGCCGGAGGCAATGTGGCATCTATTGCATCTTCTAAGCGCGGTATGGCCAACAAAGCTAATCAATTGGAAAAAGATGTATTGCGCATGATGGACGGAGGCCATCACACAGACGAGATCTGCAGCAAGTTTTTGCTGCGCTATACCGACGTAGAGACAACGATCCAGATTACGCCAAACTGCTTTGCGGTGCACAAGTGAAGTAACAAACAACACGCTCGTCGCGCGCTCGACAATAATGAACATGAAAATCATTATATTTAAAATCTTTATCCCTCCCCGCACATGACGTAACAACACGAACAGCTAAGAGCCTGGACGGAATTTACTCCAGCCAGAAGCCCGAAATCTCCATGTTCATAACAAGCGTGAGGTAGTTGACCATCTCTTCCTTGGTGTGGTAGAGCGGCAAGTCGATGCGGTTGAAACATGTGTGGCCCTTAGGCATAAGACCCGTGGGCGGCGGCCCACGCTGCACAAACTGAATAGTAAACCTTCGAACGCGACCGTCACTGCTCGTGAGCGCCTTGAAGCCTTGCACGGGCACACGAGAAGTGCCTGTTGCAAACTGCAGCAACCTGGCACGCTCCTCACTCGTAAACTCCGTCATGCATTCCCAGAACCAGTTTAGAACACGCATCTCCACAGGAGTCGGCTTCTCCAGTTTGACCCAGCGTACCTCACTGTGAGTGTGCCAGTCGTTCACGTCCAGGTCTGGCACACCAGAAAGCAAGAGATCAAACTCCTGGTAATCGAACACAGCAATAAGGAATTGCGGCATGACGTCGTAGAAGCCCATCAAGAGCGCACCCAGCTGCTCAGAAATGCTTTCAAACATGTAGTGCTTGAGCAGCAGCTCTAGGTATTCCTTTTGTTCTCATCCGTCACATCCCGTCCAGCACCACCAGGTACCAACTCCACCGTTTCAGACTTGCCCTCAGACGTGATGACCTGCACCGTAAAGTCGATGGCCAGCAGCTCCGCGTGATCATTCTGCTTCATCCACATGGCATTTTTGTACAAATCTTCGTCAAGGAATTCCAGATCCGAGAACGAGATCGGCACACCAAGGATGTGCTTGATCAGTGGCAGTGCCAGTGACATCTTCATGTTGTATCCTCGATCAGTGCCTTAGCTAGCAGACGGCCAATGAATTCGTAGTACTCCAGATGGTTGGGCACCTTCGAGGCCGATGCCGGGTTGATCCAGTAGCCCATGTTTTCACCCTTCGTCGAAATGAAGAGACCAAAGTCGTCATTGAACAGTGAGTCGCTCAGAATCTCATACCACTCGCGAATCAAGCCACCAGCATCTAGACCAGGCTCGTTCTCGAAGTATATACGAAGGCGCTCCCAGAAACGACTCGGCGGACACTTCAGCATCTGCTCCAGCGAATCGCTCACCACGTGTTCACGGCGTACGACAAACTGGATGTGTCCCTCCTCATAGCTGCGCCAGCGCTTCTGCACTTGCTCCAAAAACCAACGGTTCTTATCGTGGAAAGTCAGCGAAGCGATCTCCTCCAGATCATCCTCACAGTCCATGCGACGGCTAGTTTCTCCGAACGCCACAACAGTACCAGCAGGGGTCCACTCGTAGCCACCAGCACCATCCTCGTGTCGCACGTAACCCGTCGACACGTTGGAGATGGCCGTGTCATTGTCCTGCTGAAAACGGCGGTCGTCGCCCATACCAACTTCGCCCAGACCAATTGGCGGTACCGGGCCGCCACCAATTGTTCCCTCCCTATCCTCATCAATGTGGTTGAGGCCACGAGTGCTGGCAAGAGCTCGCGAACTCGAGAACGGGTTCGTCGTACTACCCGAGAATGGGTTCACCGTGCTTCCTGAGAACGGGTTCGTACCCGACGCACTGAACGGATTGACGCCGCTGTTCGCCGGGTTGAACGGGTTTTGCTGCGAGTAGAAGGCCATGGTCGGTCGCTCCTCAGCCTCCTCCAGACGCTTCAGCGCCGTGGCACGCAGCGGCTGGAACGACGGGCGTCCAAGGTCGTTATTTGCCGACAAGAAGGAGCTGTCCGGGTGTCGTCCCTCGCTCTCCTCGACTCCGAAATCTCTCAACGCCAGTGCAATGTTCTCATTGTCCTGCTGCAGACTCGAGGTCGACGAGACTCTGCTGCTCGTGCGCTGCAGCGGCGAGCCCAAGATGGCCGTGCCGTTCTGGGGCGTGCCCAGCTCGCTGTAGCCGCCTGTGTTTCCTCTGCTGGACTTGTTCTTCACATCCTCGTCGCCGTCCGTGGCGTGCTTGGCGTCGATCCGGACCCAGCGCATGACGCCGTCCTTGCCCCGCTTCCGCTTCCAGAGGTGACGCCGCACGGCCGCCTTCTGCCTCGACGTGAGGTCCATCTGCTTGAGTCTCCGCACGTGGAAGCTGCGCACGCGCGACTGCTGGTTGAGCATGCTCTGGCTAAAGTCCTGCTTGTTGATGCCTGAGGCGCGCGCCATGGACGGCGTGGCGGCCGTGACGATGCGCGGCGTGCCGCACATGACGCAGCTCGTCTTGTCCGGGTGGTTGTCGTGGAAGCAGATGGAGCAGGGCCACTCCTCCTCGCCGCGCTGCAGGAAGCTGTCCACGAGGTGGTGACGCATCATGTTGTTGTTCTGGTTGTCCCTGGCCAAGAAGCGCTCGATCTTGCGCGCGTAGCTCCAGTAGTACCAGATGGAGCCACAGAGCACTAGCAACGCTAGAGCTAGGAACACGTACACTAGCGCCGCCATGCCGGGGCTCAGCTCCTGTCCGAAGATGGCCGTCATGCTGCCTGCTCCCGATAAAGTACACGACAGCCTCGAAGGACTGCGGTGTGTGTTGGGTTTTGTATGGACAGACCCGATTCCAGAGTGAGCAGTCAGCAGGACTGTCCGTTCTTCTATAGAGAGGAGAGGGGTTTCCTTTCCGTACTGACTCTTGGCAGCTGGGTGTCTGCCAATGACAGCGCGTTATTGGCCAAAGAGGGCAGAAACGCTGCGAATGGAGGAGGATGGGCTGCCCGTTCTGGCTTGTGGTGTAGGGCAGCGCAGAACCGGGCCAGATTGCATCTTGTGCGCAGCGATTGCAAGTGCACACGAGCACACTTCGTTGGGAGCTGGGGCGGACGTTGCAGCTCAAACTTAACTCGCCACCGTGTTACGCTCCAGACACGTATGCGCCGGTCTCAGCAAGAGAATCCATTGCCGTGCGTTACCGGCATAAATGATCAGCCAGCGCTATCTGGCCTCAGGACTCTGGCGAGGCGAGCGTTGCGGGCGACCGCGTCTGAACGCTGGTCCGGTGACGGGATCGCGCCTCGCAGCATGACGAGAGAAGCGTGTCGGAAGCAGGCCAGTCGCGCGCCAGTCTGCAGAGAGATGCCTCCAACTTGGAGTCCAAGAGGCATGACCGCCGAGACGCGTTTTATGGCTGTCACTCGTGTCACACACTAGTCGTTTGTGCAACCTCAAATATTTTGAACGCGATTGGCTTGCAAACTGTATGCTCGTGCCCCTTCCGTGGCGCAGCCGCTTTCGCGCCGGTCCAATCGGTATCTTCCTCAATAGAGGTGCTTACCTAGTAGAAAAATGCTTCCGTCAAGAGCTGGTATCCTCCCAACAAGAATATTTTCGAGCTACCTGGTAGTCAGTCCAATTGACCCGGCACCTGTGGACGAGCGAGCATGACGGTGCTGCGGCGGCTGCAGGCTCGCGTGCAGCGCTGGCGCCTGCTGGGGCGCTACTATGCCAACAAATGGCACTACGACGGCAGTAAGTGGGCGGATCGCGTGTGGTACGGCCAGGGCATCTCGGGCAGCGGCCCGGCCGTGGCGTCCGTCGCCTTCATGATCACGCGCAGCATGCGCCAGCAGCTCCAGGCCTCAGGCTTCCCGCCCTCGGCCATCTCGGCGCTGCAGCCGGCGGCGGCGCAGAAAATTCTGGCGGACAAAATCACGTACGCGCAATTCCAGGAGCTGCAGAAGCAGCAGCAGGTCGAGCAGGCAGCGGAGGCTGCGAAGAGAGCGTTGGAGCTGGAGGACGAGCAGGACGAGCAGCACCAGAGCGCGCTGGTGGCTGTGGAGACGTCGACAGAGCAGGTGGAGCAGGAGAAGTTGGAGACGTCTGCCGCACTGGTGATACAGGCAGAGGTGACGCCGACAGCTGAGTACGAGCCGAAGAAGACGGAGAGTTGATACACCTGGAAAGACTGAGCACTTCCTTATCTGCCTGGTCGTGCAGCTAACCGATGTATGATGTGTTCAATCACTATGATGCTGTAAAGATATCGGCAGTGCGGGTGTCGACCTAATCTGTCGTTGTTTTGGATTCTATTAACGCCGAGCCAATGCGTCCCGTGAGCAACGTGTCTTCAATCTGCTGCTTCTTCAGTGACAACTTGTACTCTCAGCTTTTGACCGCGAGATCCATGATTTCTGGCGCGGCGTCACGCCCGTCCTCGTGCTGCGCCGCGGAAATATCATTGCTGTGTTTTGCCCCGAAGCCAAAGGTACTCCTCTCTACAACGCATCGGTACCCTGAGTAACCTGCCAGGAGTCCTGAGCGAACGTAGTTCCCTTGGCCAATAAATGAGATGGGGGCAAGCTTGTCAAGGATGAAGCAGAGTGAATGTGGCGGTCTTTTGTGCTACACAGGTAGTGAAGCACGGCAGCTTTACATTGCAGTTCATCGCGTGGTTGATGACGCTGTACAATCACGACGATGTATTCAAACCTCCTCAAATCGAATGCTTGAAGCTCATGCGGTCAGCTGTGAAGACTGAAGATCTGTAAGCCGTTCACCGACGGAAGACGCAGGCACCAAAAACGGCGAGGTGTGTCAATACACTGGACGAAAGGACAGACAGTCACGCAGGAGGCAGGTGTGCCAAAGTGTCCACATCCCCAACAACAATGTGAAAATGGACCATCCTTTGAATTGGGTGTCGACGAGCAACCACAGGAAAGAAAACCCAGCACTCTTCCTGCCTTCTTCACCACCCGTACAATCTGGTCGCCTCTATCGCTTGTCTCTTGCTCCTCTCCCCGCCTTCTGCTCCTTATCGGAGCGCCGCTTGACCTTGGCGAGCACTTAGTCGAAGGGCGTGAGCGCGACGACCAGCGCGAGCTGCAGGCCCCACCACAGCGTGCAGAAAACCGCGCCGTAGACGACCCTGGCGCCCGAACGCTCCGTGAGGTAGAGCCAAAGCGCGGAGCCTGCCACGTACAGCAGCGTGAGCAGCCAGTAGCCGCGGTAGAAATCTCTGTGCAGCGCGTCGTAGCTGCTGCGCTTGTGCCACTTGAGCGGTGCACAGACGCCAGCACGCCATGCTCCAGAGCCTGCGCCGTCATGGAGGACACCAGCACGACTGTGGCCGCCGCGCACAGGCAGGCGGCCGCCGGGGCGAGCTCCAGCGCCAGCGCCGCCAGTCCCCACCCGAGCCACGAGGCCCACGCTGCAGTTGTCCACAGGAGCCCCATTAATGCACTGAATGGGTATCAAATCCTGAACAGAAATGGGTAGCGACGATAGAATAGGCTACCAGTGAGCACACAGTCTTAGATTCGAACTAAAATAAATAAACTTAGGTTTAGTATTGACAGCTCATCACCCTCACCGTGGATGAAATCCCGCAGGACGGATGTCATCGACGGGGGACTTTGCGACGCGGAAAGTCTATAGGAGTGCAGCAGTCGCTGCACTCCTGTAAAACAAAGATTGTGAGCTCTGGTAAGTACAGCGCTCAGCTCGCTGGAATGCTCGGACATCCGTGAATACCGCGCTGGTTTGCTGCGTCTTCGCGCGCTCCTCCTCTGTTGGGCTTTTATGTTACATTCACCCCTCATTCTGATTATGTGTACGGAGCCAAGATGGTGCCGGCTGGCTGACAAGTTGGGTGGGTTTCACGAGAGGGAGGCACATTAGCAGGCCTCTGCAGATTAGGCATTAGTGCCTAGGAGCCTAATTGACTTAGACTAGGTTCCCTCCGGGCCATCAGATTAGGCTCTGGTGATAGAAATGTATGGGGCCGGGTCCAGATCTTAGATTAGGCATCACATTTATACTTGGTTTCAGTATGGGTATCTCTCAGATGTGAGCAGGGCTCGCTAAAGCGACCAGATCAAACTCTCTCACTGTGCAGTTGATGTAATTTGGCAGCAATATATTATGAATACTCTTCTCCGCTTTGACATATAACATACACCTCTCAACCGTGTGTGCCAAGCTGATAACGAACAAAAGCACTACAGCCTCAAGGTGTCCTCGCGATACATCGTACGTCGACACTGACGAGCTGCTTGCGAAAGGCGCTACCATGCTAGAAGATGCGAATGAGCTCGTCGTGCTGGGCCGAGGTGTCCATGCTCGATGAATTGCTAAACCAATGCTTTAATATTACAGGTGTGTTGGCGTTGCAACTTTCCGAACACAGCGCCATTACATCAAGGCTGCGAGCTCGTCATACGTCGAAGGTCAAAAAGCCGCGCTTCTTTCAGGCCTGCCGCGCGGATGGTGGCCCATGTGTAGAGAATTAGCACCACCAAGCGCATGCTTTCACCTAGCTTTATTATATGCTTTTCAATAAGATTTCGACTCCACCTATCAGAATTTGGATCAAGCCGGAACCGCTTTACTTCCCAGCACTATCGCACGGAGCAAGTAAGTACACAGCTGCATAGCATAGCGACATGTTGGCGGTGCCTACACTTACAGGCGTTCAGGACGCGTATTGACTTCTATTTACAGGATCTGGGGTTCATCAGTGCTATTTCGTGTGAATTTTCAAAATTTCGACTGTGAAATTCTGATTTCCGACCTGAATTTTGGATTTTTGACGGTCTAATTAGGCATTTTCCGGAAGCTCGGATTAGGCATTTTGGCTTTTCTCGTAACACAATGCCTAATCTGCAGAGGCCTGCACATTGCTCAAACGGATACCCTGTCGAGCTGGAGCTGGAGCAGATACGAACTCCGTAGTACGGAGATACTGCAAGGAGCAACAAAGAGGCGCTTTTGAAGCTGTCGCAGCCGTTTGTGAAGGACAGCAGCAACGAGGACCAAGCACGCTGCATTCTGACAGCACAATTGTGCTAGTCGACTGATTACGCTGCCTGTTGACGTGGTAATCACATCACTGCCTCCAAGCAGCAACCAGGAAAATCCACCGCGTCCAGATGGATTTTTGCAGAACGAAGCGGACGACTGCACCGCAGTTTGCACTTTGCACGGTTGTTGACAAGTGACGACCGCAAAAGATGGATGCGATTGAAGCTGCGCTTGCGTTCGATGACGAGCTCGTGGCTGATTTTCTCGGTGACGCCACCGGGAGTTCTCACACGAAGCCGACGCCGCCATTCAAACGAGCGCACTCGCTCGAGATTCCTGACGAATCGGAACTCATCAGTGAAATCGGGACGATAAGTGCAGCGCCGTCAATCGACGATCTCGACGTTTGCTGCGCTATGGCTCATGACATTTTCGAAGACTGCGATATTGGCAACAAGAGTCCGCGCGTCGAGTGGCTGTCTCCTGACGCGGCATATACGGGCTCAGTTAATATGGATGCGGTAATCCCAGTGTCCGTCCGCCCAAACCTTCCCGATAGTATATCGATTAACGCAGAGAACCCAGTCGGATCGAATAAAAGTGTCAGCGCATCGCCACTACAGACACACGGCTGCAAACGTCGTGTATCGCGCAAGGAGCAGATTGAAGACCTTCGAGGAACAGTATCACAGCTGTCGCAAAGACTGGATAGCATGCGGACGACATCCCCATCGCATTCACTGATGGCCTCTCCACCATCGTCTCCAGAATCTACTGCTGCGAGGCATCAAGTGGCATCAATTTTTGCGCGACCGCAGTCTCTATGGGAGCGAGTAGCTGCTCGACAGTTAAAACTTCGCCATGAAGCCGAGGCGGAGAATACAAAGCTGAAAAACCTAATCACGTTGCAGCGAAGATCGAGCCGCAACATCAGACGCATGCTGCGTCGGCGAATCGATGATGAGGTAAGATAGTTTTAGTACGGTTTGGATTGTCGTCGCTGTGCAGAGCTGCGTGTGGCTTCATCTCGTTGATATTCTTATAACTTTGCAACGTTCATCTTTGGTGTAGTTGATGGATGAAATTCATAGCCCCAAGCGACCCAAACACAACGACGGCAAAAAAGAGCGAATTTTGATGAGTTGCTGGACGGTATCGACGAACTCTATGTTGGTTTAGACAATCTCTATGCGGCGAAGGGCATGGAGGCGGTGCCATATTCAGGTCGAAAGTGCCAGATCTACCGTGATGCTGCTGATGGCGAAGCATTTGTCGAGTTCTTGGACAGGAACCGCGTTCCGTTCGACTTTAAGCGAACTGAAAAGGCAGTGTGGAAATTTCTTCGGGGTCGAAGAGTACGCGATGGACAGCACATGTGCTCCGAGGTAGGGACAACCTTCATTTCACAGGATGCAATTCTCGGGATTATGGTTATTGGTGTTAGACATAGCACTTAAGCTCACGCTCATCTGCAAAATTATGTTTTGATGTGAATACAGGAGTTTAAGCAAACAGGAAGCACAAGCAAGAGCTGTGTCAGCTTCACTTGTTCTGGAAATGGTCTGGCATCGTATGCTAAAGAACAGCGAGTGACGCGAAAGTACGTCGAAGAAACCCGCACTGTGTTTATCAATCGGACATTAGCTGAACCCACAACCAGCGAAACGTGGCCATCGGGCTTGAAGTTTAATGAGACGATGAGCATTGTCGTGAGACCCGGTAGTCTTCTAGCCTCAAGGCACGAAACAACAGTCATCGAAATTCATCTTTCTACGGCGCGATACGTTGAGGCGAGCGGGAATGCTGTGGAGAGTCACTGGTCAGGTTATTTGGATATGGTGGCGAAAGG
Source organism: Phytophthora constricta (assembly GCA_011947335.1). Taxonomy (NCBI): domain Eukaryota; phylum Oomycota; class Peronosporomycetes; order Peronosporales; family Peronosporaceae; genus Phytophthora; species Phytophthora constricta. Next base: position 220,331 of record JAAVTI010001590.1, read on the forward strand.
CTGGGACCTCAAAGTGTCGTTCAACAGCCAAGAGATCGAGAATTTATTGTTCGAAGAGATCAACGCGGAGAAAAAGTAGCAAGAAAGCTTTCTTGTTAAGAAAACCCACGCAGTCGACTATGAATGAACCCGTGGCTGTTTTGCTCAGAGCAGACAACGCACTTACCGCTACCGAGTTGACTCGGTCATTCAAGCGCGTCCATTCGCTTGAGATTCATGATGAACCGGATAATGATATTGGAAATGACACGACACTCCCAGCGCCTTCGTCGAAGTATCTCCTACAATAATATTCTAATATATTATAGTTGAAGACGACGACGTGGACAAGACCTGAGTGGTTACCTTGCATTGCAAAGAAGCCACTGACGAGCAAAGTAAGGCTGAGAAGAGGATGTGCTTTAGCTTCAGTGCATAATAAAATGTGCGGCACATTAGGTTGCCGCTCAGATTTTGCTCGCAGTGGATTGACAAGGAATTCATTTTGTATTTATTTCTGGGAAATATTTGTTACGTTGCTACCGACAAAAGCTATCGGAAGGACAGATGCAAAGCTTAAGTTCAGTGTCTGCTGCGCGATAGAGCTGTCGCTGCGTGGAATTAAAACCTATGGGAGCTTCTGATCCTTAAAATGCTACTACTCAAACTACCGGTTGGTACTGTCATAATAAGGCCGCCAACGTGCCAATACTTATATTAATACTTCCTTTAACTAGTTTTTAGTTGAAAACTCGGGCTATTTTGCGCTATCACACAAGCTCGTGACCGAGATGGTGGTAAATGATTGACGTATCTTCGTAAGGAGAGGGGTGCGCTGGTCTTAACATGCACACGCATTAATGGTGAATGAAGCAGGCATTTAAATCGGATTTTCCATTTTTAAGTGCATTCATGGTAGCTATGCCGGGCTCTGGGACGTGACTACGTGCCCACATGCTGCACATGATGTATCCGTCGTTTTATTCAGCAGTGTGCAACGAGGACATGCCCACGGTTGAAGACGATGAAATCGGAGTTGTACCGGATTTGGTGACGTCCAAAGCAATTCCAAAACATCGACGAGTTTTTCCTTCTCGAGCAAGTGCCCGTTGATACCCACAAGGATGTCTCCCTTTCGAATAGCACCACTGGCTTCGGCGGGCAGTTTAGCACCGGCACCATTGACATCAAAGCCAGACACAGTGAACGACTTCTTTGAAGGAGTCGCCACAGTCATCGACGGGTCACAAGCAGGCACACCTTCATCCAGCAACAAACCAATGCCCCCATCCAGGGCGTTAAGACGTACGTCAAAAGCTGTGAGTGGGCTGTGCGGGGGCTCTGCTGTTACCACTTTGGCGGTCTTTGGTGACTCTGGCTCATTAAGACTTATTTCGCCGTTGGTGCCTTGTACTTCGGCATTTGCAGCCGCTTCTTCGTCTTCATCTTCATCTTCATCTAAAAAGATGTCGTCAGGGTTAACGTCAAGTTGCTTCTCTGCAGGTCGGTGTATCGAGTAATCACGCATACGAACAGAGCGCCGCATTGACGCGGACATTGCCATACGCAACAGCTCTCGTCCATCTGCAGGTGCAGTCGCCGGGGCCTTTTCCTTAGCCAAAATTCCATTAAGCCGCGACAGTGTATCCTGAGCGGATTGGTGCATGAGGTGAAGGTGCAGATCTTCATCGTTGAACGCATGCGACCCCATGGCAGCAGGCGTCGACATGGGTGCGCGAGGAGGCAATGAAATCGGGCTTGTCGGTACATTTTTGGGCGCCAGGGGTAGCAATGGGTGCTGCTGCGAAATCCGAACACTTCGCTCCATCTTCGCCAGAAGCTCGTCCTCCACACCAGCTCCCAAGTCGACTTCATGAGGTGCTCCCAGCACAACCCCATTCTTCTCCATCTTGTGCGTGATTTTCTTCTCATCGGTTTCATCTTCTTTACTATCGCCGGGTTCATTAGCTGATGCTTCCCACCACTTGTGGATCTCCGTGGCAATTTTTTCAAGATTCTCATGTTCAATGCCGTTGCGTTCATAGAATAGCAACGTAGGCTGGTAGCCCCCGCGCTCAATACGAAGCCGAACATCAGCCCACGTCCCCACACGCTTCACGCGCGTGTCATCAAAAAGAAACCAGCGCTCTCTCTCCACTCCGTCATCCTCTAAGCTTCGACTCGCAAAGAACCCCACGTAGTGTCGTCCGTAGTAGCACACAAGTCCGCGGAACTTGTAAAGCGACGTCAAGTCGGACGACTTGTCGAGGCGGAAGATGCGGCCTAAATCCAAGGCCTGCTGCGTCTCCTTGCCGTTTTCACCCGTTTGGCTGTGCGTCGACAAGAGCTCCATCCAGTCCTTGATATCCGTCTTACTCACGTGGCTGCTGGCCCAAATGATGCTGATCGAGAACACCATGGGCAGCGTCAGGATCCAGCGACTTAGAGCTCTCTGGCCTCCTTTCTCGCACGAGTCGCACGTGCCGGCCACGTCCTGCGCCTGCGCCTCAACCTGCAGCACTCCTTCCAGCGTCACGCCCTTCTGCACGCCGTCCTGCTGTGCGCCCCTGGCATGGGCCAGCAGCTCCTGCGCGTACACCCGGTACAAAAGTCCGTGTTCATGAGCGGCTCGGCCGTGTGGCCGCAGAACGTGCAGACCTTGAGCTCCATCAGGTTCATCTGGAACAGCCTGTGGGCCACGCACTGCGGCTCGCACACAATGGCGCTGGCGTCCTGTCGCACTGACTCGGACATTGCATTCTGTTTATTAGTCACTGCATGAATGCAACGACCTCTTTTCAGTAGCAACATCCTGTTAAATGTGTCGTAGTGCAGCGCGTCCAGGATCGTCTCCAGCGTCTCTGTGGCGTCGTTCATGGCCCCGAGTGCGAACGTCTCGCCCAGCGCGCAACGCACGCGGTCCACGTCCAGCACCGACTGCTCCCCAAACTGGTAGAGCACGAAGATCTGCTCCAGCTCGCACAGCAGGCAGGGCGCCAACGAGTCGCTCGGGACGGCGCTGGCGTTCGTGGGCTGGCCGCCGCAGCGGTGGTGCACGGCGTGGTCCCCCATGGAGAGCAGCACGCGGCACGAGCGCACGTGCCACAAGCTCTGGATGATGACGTTCAGGAAGCAGTTGTTGCTGCCCAAGTCGTTGCGCAGCCCCTTGCGGGCGCTCAGCGGGCGAGCAGGACGCGCCGAGCGGCTCAGCATCGTTAAACAGGCGGCGTGACTTGGACTGAGTATGCCGCGGAGAAGGATGTGTGGGAAGTTCGAGCGTACTTAGTAGGGAGGGATTGTTTTTTTCTTCTCATTACACTTGATGTTTGTATACAACTTGATGCTTGTATGGGACAGGTTGAAGTGATCGAGAGGTGTGAATGTTCATTGACACTTTGTCTGGTATCCGTTGCCGGTTGCGTAGCGGTTGTGTTAGCTGTCGATGCTGCCTGTATACGTACTCATCGACACTACTTCGACACTGCCAATCAACATACCGACCAGTCAACATAGCGACCGCATCGACGACGAGTGCAATCCGCAGCACTATTAACGAAGATTGTTGAGGAATATTTTACCTAGTGGATATTTTCTAGACCAACGATCGCAAGGTCGTTGATTAAATTACCATGGCTAGGCTGAGCATTGCATCGAAGTGAATCGCATGAGACGTATTAATACAACAACAGGGAAACAAATCTTTGAATGGGTCACTGGCGGTCTGTCTTGTTTTGGGTCTCTCACAAAGTCATATATATATCTAAATAGCTGTTATTTTCTCTTAACGGATGGGGTGGGCGACACCATGAATGTGGGCGACCAGAGCGAGCGCGAGGCTCACTCAATACATTCACCTTCTGCCAACACACGCCGGTTAGGCGAGTATGATGTCCGTGAGAGGACGCGAGCGCTGCATGTAGGTAATCCCATGCCGATGCACAAACTGCTATCGTAGCACTTTCCGCTTACAGCATAGACAGCTTGAATGCGCGAGCTGAACAGACAGAACTGAATAATGCTGAAACAGCAAACGCTCACTTTGTTGGGCCATTTCGGTCCTTTAAAGTCCATAGAAGTTGTTGCTTCAAAGGTTGTCTTCATCAAGGCAGACTCAATACTGACTCGCCGTTCGGCTGGTGGCAAGCATGGTGTTGGGGGAGGCAAAGCAATGCATGAGTGTGCGAGGCAAGCACGCCGTGGTAGCAGCTGTGTTAGCCTCGAACCCAGCAGAAGCATCGGGCTCCCGCTGCGTACCCCCTCAGCCGGCGAAACGGCGTGTTTCGATGATCCTCGCACGCCACGATCGCTCGTCACCACGCCGGACTCGTCCTGGCCATCCGTTTATGTGCTGGCCTTTGTATTGACCCTTGTTCAATACAAAGGCGGACGCTAATACATGTAGCGAAGCTCTGCAGCGCTTGGGTGTCGAAAGACTGGATTATCCGGTGCTTCGATGAAGGCCAATCTGCATTCGCCACCGTCCCATTGAAGCTGTCCCCACAGGTATTGCAGTTGCCACCAACTTCAAGGTGGGCGCGCCGCTTCACTGTCGCCGGTAACTGTCGACCGACTGTGACTTAATCTTTGTAAAGGAGCGGCTGTCACGCCCTGAAGCACGACAATGCACCGGACCCGTTAAGTTCGAAAATGGCCGGAAAACGGAACCCATTTTTCGGACACGCGCCTCTTGCGGTTTGTATGCCCGCCTTCGGAATCGCGTCCCGCGACCAATCAATGGAGTCAGCCACGTCGGATTCTGAGCAATCTTACTAAGGCCCTGTCAAACCGAGACTGCCGAGGTCGCACGGGAAAGACGCGCGGGAACAGCAGACAGCCCAAACGGGTACCGTTGCTTCACAATTGCTCCTGACCAGCGGAGCGCAAGTGATCCCGTCACAATTTCTATTTAACTGCATCCTCCTCATTGCACCATGGCGGCGGTGCTGCCTCCCGCTACCCTGAGCCACAATGGCGACCTGATCGTCGAGACCTCCATGAACCAGTCGTTCGCACCAGTCGCCAAGAAGCGCCCTCTGTCGCCCGTGCGCGCGCTGGACGGTGTGGCCAAAGTGCCGGAAGTGTCGGACGACGACCTCAAGACCCCCACAGCCAGCCACAGCGCCGTTGCAGCCTCGGTGAGTCCCAAGCGGGAAGACGCTGCAGCAATCGACCCGCTCGACCTCAAGCTGCTCAAAGTCATCGGCCGCGGCACCTTCGCGCGCCAGGTGGCGCTGGCCAAGCACATCGAGACGCAGAGCATGTACGTCGTCAAGACGCTGGACAAGAGCAAGCTGCTCCAACGCAAACAGGTGGTGCACACGCTCACGGAGAAGAAGGTGCTGGAGAAGCTGGGTGGCCACCCGTTCATCGTCAAGCTCTTCTCGGCCTTCCAGACGGACCGCGACCTCAACTTCGTGCTCGAGTACTGCCAAGGAGGTGAACTGTTCTTCCACTTGCAACAACAGCAAAACCAAAAGTTTGATGAAAGCGCCACGAGGTTTTACGCTGCTGAGGTGCTGGCGGCGCTTCGAGAGCTGCACGCCAATGGAGTGGTGTACCGTGACCTTAAACCCGAGAATGTGCTGCTGGATGCTCAAGGACATGTGAAGCTTGCGGATTTTGGCTTTGCCAAGCAGGATATGCAGTCTGGTCAGCGCACCTACTCGTTCTGCGGTTCACCAGAGTACCTGTCGCCGGAGATGGCTAAGAAGGACGGCCACGGCATCGAGACGGACATGTGGTCCTTTGGGTGCTTCGTCTATGAGCTCCTTACCGGCTCGCCCCCTTTTCAATGCGACGACATGAGCCGTCTCTTTCGGATGATCCAGCAAGGCCGTGTGGTATCCGCCGTATCTTTCCGGTCACGCGATGTCGCTGATGAAGGGATTGCTGTGCGTGAACCCTGCCAGCCGCCTCACGGCCGAGCAAGCCATGCATCACCCCTTCTTCCAGTCGTCGCTGAATTGGGACGAGCTGATTCAGCGCCAGGTGACGCCGCCCATCGTGCCGGTGTGCCACGGCCGCGATTGCACGGATAACTTCGACGACGACTTCACAAGCGCGCCCGTGACCTCGCTCCGTCTTCAATCAAGCGATCTCGTGAAGCGCCTTCGACGCGACGACTGCTCTGGACCACTCGCTACTGGGTCCAGCCGACCGGACGAGTTCCAAGACTTCTGAGTTGTAGGTTCGCCGGGCCACATGGCGTCGTGGATTCGCAATGGATGAGGATCAAGAAGCAAGGAATTGCGTGTTGGTAGGAGGTAGGAGCAGTTGTAGCTATAGCTGTAGTGATGCTTGGAGATGGTCTCATCTGGATCGTCTTCAGCCGCTTGTACTTCGTAGTTTCGATGGTCGTGAATTGTGTGAAGCCATTTGTAGTTTTAACTAATTTATTCAAATGTGTGAAATGTATCCGTTACATGTATGCTCATTTCTGCTACGTGCTATTTTCTCGACTGAAGGATGGCTCGTGAAAGAGAAGCACATCAGACTTCCAGTACTTTACCGACCATTCTACCCGACACCATTGCCGACGGACGATGCACTCACAGTGACAGAAAAGGAGGCTGATACGCCCGTGGTAGATAATGCAGTCGATGTTGGCCCATCGTCTAAACCGCCGAGAAGGCAATTGGGGCTGCGGGCGAGTTTGAGACCGTATCTGGCTACACTGCACCAAATGAGAGGCTACCTTGCTCAACAAAGCAATAACCAATACACTACAAAACTACTACCCTTTGACCTTTTCTTCGAGAACCGCCTTATCAAAATACCAGTAAGAATACATGGCCGAGATAGAGTTTGTGGTCGCTGCAATGGTGACGTCAGGCTGAAAATTAGTATGTGTTCAATATTAGTCTGTATCAAAATTATCACGACGATTGAACTTCAGGTGAGTTCAAAATTAGTCTACGTTTAAGTACTCATAATCAGTCTGCGCTTGATCGGGCTTTCGAGATCAGTGGGTGATTCCTAGACTACCAGAAAACTATTTAGGCCTGCAGGTGTATACGCAATTTACTGAACCATCGATCAGCTAGAAGGACAATCATGCAAAAATATGGAGTACTAGTATGAAGAATCTATAGTATACGAATAGCAAAAATGAAGCGTCCTTAACCACTGTGGATTTGTCTACGATGAGGAGTCATCACGCAATGCAGCAGCGGTTATACGGCGGTGGCAGAGGTTCGGATTAACGAAAATAATCGTGTACTTGTAGTATTATTGATACTTATATCGAGGTCAGGATTAATATGTAGTAATACTAAGGCCTTTTTAGGTGAGTATTAGTATTAATACGAAAAGGATTATTGTGAACACCACTCAGATTGTCTAAATGAATTGTAAATCGACGGATTTAGTGTGGTTATAAGCATCACCGACCCAGATTTAATATATATAAACGGGATCGGATTCAACTTTAGTACCCGGCACCCAATTTTACTTGCTCTTTTATTAGCCCAAGGCGCCGCCGATTTATTAATAAATCTCTCAGAATGCCCATGGCTGGATGGGTATTATGAGCACGAAGCATATATAAATCTACCAGCGTTGGGAGAGATGGAGTCAACGCTAGCTCGTCTTGCAGTTAAGATTGGTGAGATTGGAAAGTCTAGCAGGACGTCGGTGCGTGTTGAGGGCGCAGAGTTCCAGTTTAATGAGCAACATGACACTTTCGAGGTGTTTTATCGGCTAGCCGACCAGAGAGCAACGCCAGCGCTAAACGAATATGGCCCCAAGACGGATCGTACTGACACGACGCTGTATTTGAAGCCAAGCCTCAATGCCCCCAAAAGACTTCGTGACATTAGCGCCAGATAATTGGCGTGCTATGATCGACAAGGCGAGAGCTAACTACCACAAGCGCAAAAAGTGGACGGGCCTTTTGTTGTTGAGCTCTTCATCTTTGCTGCTAAAGACATTCCCACAGGTATTCGACGTGCTACACCTAGGCGAATTGCTGAGGCTGCACAAGCCATCGATACTTTCCTTACCGAGCGCCCTGACGTTCAAGTTGGCGAGATAGCACACGCACTGGAAATGACGCAAGCGCGTCAATCCGCCGGAAGTCGACCAGCTCTATCTGACACCGCCACGTTTCGCCAAATGCAACACCTCGACGCCATGCGTACTCCAGCTAGGCCAGACTTCCAAGAGGGCGGTGAGTTTAGGACCATAACGGTCCGGCTTAATGGCTCCAACGACATGCAACTCGCAGTTAATGTTCAAGAGCTACGAGCTTCTCTCGGTCTTCCTAACTACAGTCTTATGGCTGACGGTGTCTTCACGTCGTACGAACCGCCTCCGGAACCGACTGACGACATGGAAGACATCGATCATCTGAGCGATTAAACGATTAAAATTGCTTTGATTAAGTCGTTTTTTTCTGTCAATTTCCCTTCGCTCTGCTCGGTCAAAATCGCTCCTCCCGCCCACCCCTCCCTCCACCCTTCCGCCTCCCCGCGGTCTCCACTATAGATCTGCAGTGAACACGCCCTCATTCAGTCCGGCTTCTCCATATCCACAGTGACGAAACAAATTAACACCAACGTTGTCACTACGCACACAACTCGGCATAGCAATTTCGAGCACCTTTTCCGGATACAGCCGAAAAGCAAGATTTGCATGACGAGCTAGCCACCGCTTCAGCTGGCCGAACATCACCTCGATTGGGTTAAAACTGGGGGCAGTAAGGTGGCAGGAACATCAGAACTGCTCCGCATGAATGGACAGCAGCCTCGAACTCTGCATACATGTGAATGCAAGCATTATCCAGCACCACAATCGAGCGAGGCATAGGCCACGGATTTAGCTTCGGCAAAATGCACTCCACAAATGCTCTGTGGAACTCTAGTCGCGTAAACGTCCCTCTTGTTGTACGCCACGCAACGAAACCGCTGACATCACAAGCGGCAAGTATAGAGACCCTCGCCCCTCGAGAAAGGGACCTTTACCACTGCCGGTGTGCCACGCTTAGACCAAGCGTATCGACGCATGCTGTCGAGACCGTTTTTCGACGTCTCGTCTAGGAATAAAAGCTGCTCGGGAGACGAGTACCAACACCGCATCTTCGCCGTGAAGGCCTCGATCTCGTAGGGGACTGCCTCACGTGCCCGCCGTTGTAAAACCTTCCTCGAGAGCCCCAACTTGAACTTGAGCAGACGCAGAATGCTGGATGCTGAGAGACTGGTTCCCTCACCAAATCTCCCACGAAGCTCGATCTGCAGTTCTTCTACGTAAAAACATGGGTGTTGCTTCACGTAGCTAGCGACAAACGATAGCAACTCGGGCTTGTGAGTCACCTTCTTGGTCGCTGTCGTACCGGGCATCACGTGTCCGCAGCTCTTGAACTGACTATACCACCGACGTACTGTGCGTCCTGAAACGCCGAAGATGCGGCCAACCTGCTCGCATGGGACACAGTAAGCATAGTGTAGCGTAACCGCTCTCCACCTGAACTCCGCGGCGTACATGCCACCAGCTTCCTCTTTACACATATCGATCACGGGGACCACCACCAATCGCTCCAGCACTTATTGCATTGATTTAGCAGTGATCGATAAATTTTATACACCATTTTATCGCATTCTTTCATGCTGACTTGAGCCAACGCCTATCCGTTGCTAGCTCCTATATCAGGGCACATCTTGATGGCCAAAAACTCTGACGATCACAATAATCCTTGTGATAATAATTTTCGAGAAATATTATAGAGCAGAGCAAACTGCTGTCCTCCTCAGTTGGCGGCGTAATTGGCACCGGGGTCAAGTCTGTACGCTCGGTTGGCGGCGTAATTGGCACCGGGGTCAAGTCTGTACGCTATGTGTCGTTGATCTGTCCATCGCTGCCGGAGTTGCTTGCGCCAGAGACGAGCACGCGTCTCGGCACCTTTCGTCGGTGTTGTCGGAGAAGGTATGGACGGTGTGAGTAGTACCAGCGGCACCGTGTCGGTCTGAGCACGAAATTATCGACTTCAATCACCGTTGCGTCGGTCATGTCGTCAGTGAAGGTTAAGGACTAAGTAGTCGCTGCATCCACACTGCGTTGGTACCACATTCGTGTCGACGATCTTAGTGTCCGCTATCGTGGCGTTCTGGTCCATCGATGTGTCTGTTTTTGGGTCACCTACACATCGTCCGAGGCACCTCTAACTTCGTTGATGGCGTGGTGACTGCATCGTTAATGTTTGCAATCGTTGTTTTGGATCGAGAGCATTGAGATTTAATAAAATTGGAAGAGGATACGCTGGAGCACTATTGCGCTGAGGAGGTCCAGGGGCGGATCTTCATACAGCTAGGGGGCAGCATGGTGATTTGTACTCTGGGTGCGTTAGCTAGCATTTAACTTCTCATGTGTGTGTTGTATTCTCAGGAAGAGTCTGCGAACAAGGGCAACTTCATTGAGATGGTGAGCTTTACGGCACAGCACGTGCCTGTGTTCACACGTCAAATGAATGCTGCTGGATACAGTGCGAAATATACTTCACCCCTTCTGTTCAGCAACAGCTTATCGAGTGCGCTGCAGATGCTGTCCGTGCACACATCCTTCACACCAAACTGAGTGATGGTTACTTTTCGTTGCTGATTGATGAAGCAACTTGCAAATGGAAGACCGAGCAAATGTCCATCGTAATTCGATTTGTATGTCGATCGACTGGCCGAATTATAGAGAGATTTGGGGGACGGTTCACGTGAAGGATACTTGTGTGGGAACACTAATTGATTGCCTGGAATCTCAGCTGAGTTTGTGGGGTCTTCGTTTTAATCGGTGCCGTTTGGTCAAGGTTATGATGGCGCTGCCAACATGGCTGGAGACTTCAACGGTCTCCAGCAGCGCGTTCGTAGCATTAGTCCACACGCGCACTTTATATATTGTTTCGCCGATCGGCTGAATCTCGTTTTGGTTGCAATGGCTAAAACCACTGTGTCTGGATATTGTGCAGAGAATACATACTACTTGTAGCGCCTCTTGTAAACGAAAGGCCCAGCTTCTCGATTCAGCGGAGGATGAAAGGAGCAGCTTCTGAGAGATGGATCACTCATAACAGGGCGGGGATTAAATCAGCCACTTTCGACAGAGTCTCTGAGCAAGACACGATGGAATTGTCGAGTACGTGCTCTTCTTCGAGCTCGATGGCTTTGGTTCCCGATCGATAATGTTTTAAGTAAAGTCGCGGTCGACGGTGCAAAAGCCGAACAGAGGGCTGACGCTGCAGGTATTATTGAGAGCATGCGGAGTTTTAAGTTCATTTTTCATCTGGAAGCGTTGGTTGCTATTCTCGAGAAAGCCAATGCATCCTCTGTGTATCTACAAAAGAAAGACATGGATATTGCTTCGGCTGCCAGACTTGTCGATCAAGTAACAACTGAGTTTCATCAAATGAGGCATCGTGCCGGAGCTAGCGATGACGAATCGCGTTTTGAAGCTGTGTGGGATCGCGCCGTTCGTTTATGTGATACTATCGCATCAGAAGAATATGAACCCCTAGCTCCGAAAAGACCGACGTGTGGAGAAGACGTGGGTACCGCAGCCGAGGAAAAGGCCGGCCCGTACCCGGAGCCGATCGTTTGCACGCTAAATCTCCAAAAACGCAAGAAGAACACTATCGCAATGATGTTTACATAACAATTTTGGACAACATCATTAACGAGCTGCAGTCAAGATTCGGTGACGACATGATACAGCTGATGGAGTTGTGCGGCAGCCTCAGTCCTAGATGTGCATTTCAGTGCTGGAATGCAAATGATGTTACGTGTATAGCTACTGATTATTACGCTGGTGACTTTGTGGAGACTGAGGGTCTTTAATGTAGTGAGGCACAAGGCTTTGGTCAGCTCACAAGCAAAGACAGTCGATTTTCTGATCTCAAGTCGACCGAGGACCTGAGTGTTGCAATGGTTAGTCATGACATGCACACGATTTTTCCCACGTTGTACCGTTTCGTAAGTTTGGTTTCTATTCTACCGGTATCAACTGCAAGCACGGAACGCTCATTTTCGGCCATGAAGCGCATCAAAACGCGCCTGCGACGTTGCTAGGCGACCACTGGTTGTCCAATTTGCTTTTTCTTGCACTGGAAGCGGACTTGACAAAAACTATTGATAAGGACTCTGTGATCGATGCTTTCAAGGCAAAGACTGCGCGTCGGATTGCATTGTAGGCAATAAACACTGAAGACAGAAAAATGCCCCCTAGTTTGAAGGTTGGCTCCGCCCCTGAGGAGATCTATCCGATAACGAATCTTTGGCGGAGATGTCGTTGGATAATCTCCAGGTAGAAATGAGAGAGAACGAGGATGGATCATCACTTGACTCGCGGACTGCTTCTTGAGACGGAATTGTTGCCACTATATTGACCACAACCTCCGGTGTGCCAAACGTATTAAAAACGTATTACACATAATACAAAATCGAAGCCTCATATTAATATGGGTCATACAAATCCATCTCACAGGAATCGCGAATATTAGTTTTAATACAATCAATATTAATACGTTAGAAGTAGTAATGAGAAATATAATACTTTGGATAATCCGAACCTGTGGGCGGTGGAGATGTTGTTAATTGCTTTACGTTGGCAGCGAACAACCCCATCAAGTACCAAGTTGTAGCGCTGCGTTTTGCCTTGAACTTCAGCCTAATTTTGGGTTAATAAAATCAGTCTATACACAAAATTAGTATGCCCACCTGTAAGCTTGACTATTTTATGATTATCGATAAAAATTGTTTCACACAAATAAGTCTGGGTCAGAATAATTACTATAGCCACTATGCCAGGGAATTATGTAAGAAAACCGAGGTTAGAATTACAATACCGAAGTGGACCCACAGCAGTGAAAACATTTAGCACGGCCATGCGCACATAGGCGATCGGTCAATCGAAACACATTATTCAAAGAAATTAGGCTTCTAAAAAAGTTCGTCTCAATAGTGTACTTCTTGTATTTCCAGTAAACATATTTTTCTGGAGCCCTGATTCGGCGGCTTCGTCGAAATGCAGAGCAGGCGGCTCCATCATTTGTCGTAAATCAACTGCTCCGCTGCTTCCTGGGTAGCTGTTTTTAATTGCCGCATCACGGACTTGAGTCGTTGACTTGGCAGGACAAGAATTTCGTCTTGAATCGTGACGCTCTGCAATGTACGGCAGAGATTCCCCTTCAGTACTGCAAAAGCAGCAAGGCTGCTTCCAGGGTTGACCATCTTCTCAGCTAGTATTCGCACATGTGGCTATTCGTTTTCATACGTTGAATGCAGTGACTCCTCCTCCATACTTCTAGTTAGAAGCCCACCACACACGTCAAAAATGAGTTCATGAGGTTGATTTCCTTGAGACCACAACTCTTCGCCACCGTGAAAACTTGAGCAAGAACAGCGCAGTCAGGTTCTTCCGCGAGATTTCTTGTGCGATGGAAGCAAGGATTGATTTTGGCATAGAATCTTTTATTGCACCTGGGTTTTGGGCACCTTCGTCGAGGCAGATCGCGTAATAACCCCTCGTCGTCGACTATCCTGATGTCATCTTCGGAGTTCATGCTGCGTACTAACTCTAAGTAGTGCCTGATGACTTTTAAATGGTGCCCCCAGCCATAAACCTAAAATGTACGGGGACTTAACCCCAAGACGAGCGGAATCTGACCTTGGGGTTTAGTCCGCGTGCTCCGCACACGGACCTTTAATCACCGGCATCGTTTTGGCTTGCCTGAGTAGATTGACATCACCCCTCCGCCCGTACGTGTTCTAGAAGCCCAAATTGACGTTATTCGATTCGCCGTTGCTTGCCGTTGCTCGATCTGCCATTGCGTTAACAACCTCGCAGCAAGTCAGGGTACACGTACTGGAGAGCTAGCCGTCAAGCTCGCCATGCAGCTTGTTGGTTTCCACATTGAAAGTCTCGATGACTGAGTGATGATCGAGTTAGCCAGCAGCGCCGGCAGCAGTCCTTACCTAGTCCGTTTTTTTTCTGGGTTAGGTGCAGCTCCTTCACCGGTTGAGCGCCGAGTAGTGGATACTATGCCAGCGACAGTGAGGTTGTTGTTGCTCTGCTCCAGATGTGTCAGCGACGGATGTGCGCCTGAGCACTCGGCAAGCAGCACGGTGTGTTCATCTAAGCACTCGTTGCATCTGAGATGCTTGGTCTTTCAGCGTCTTGTTCACGCGGACGTCTTCAAGAAGAGAAGTGCCGGCAGCCTGAGTCAGTTTGTTGTCCATCAAATCCAGCGTCTTCAAGAACAAGACGGTCTTGCTCTGCTTGTGCGGAGCGCCTAGAGCAGCAAGTTGGTATTGCGCTTCACTCCAGCACACAGCGTTCATGTAATTCCTAGCTCGACTGGCATTGTACTCGGCGTGTTCCCCAGTTACATCATGCAGTTCCTTGTGCGTGAAGATGTTCGCCTCGCCAGCTTCATCGTGCGCTCCTATGGTGTAGCAGCAGTCGCAAATACTTACGCAACCAGAAACTTGCCACATGCGCACGGAGACCGACTAACGGTGGGGTTCCCCGATGGATCCGTGATCAGCTGAATCTGGTCTCACCTTGTGTACCCGTCGGTGGGCTGGATCGGCTCTTCTTGGGACACGAAGAGACGATTGGGGGCGCAGATGAATGCCTTGACAGGACTTGGGAGTCGTGGATGGAGCAGCGCGGAGTCTTCACGCAGCGTCTCGGGTATATCCAAACCTTCGGTCAACTCGGTCAGACCTGGATCTGGCGGCCTGGACTCTTCCAGGGCTGTGGGGTGCCTTAGGGTGTGTTCTCCCTTGGCGGGCCTATTCCTTTCCGTATCTGCCGCTTCCTATAGCGGGATCTTAATGAGGGTCGAATGGATCCACGGCCAGACTATCCGATGGATCTATTGTATGCCAACGCGTAGGTGCACCCAGGCGACGTCGGATGTAACAGGGCCACGCAGTGGCTAGCGCTGATGGCGCTGGACCAGAATAACAGGGATTGACCCTGTACAAACGGGATCGGGTCATCTGGTTAGCCAGGGTCTGTGTGGTGGACACATCGGCTGTTTAGTACACAGTTCAGTTAAGTACGTGTGTGTGGCACACACAGCGGCACCCTAAGTTCGTTAGTTAACCTAAAGCAGTAAGGTAGTTGAGAGCCACTCATTCGGATGAGTGGCGCAGAGCATAGCAAGGGAAACAGCCAGAGAGTGTTATTAACTAGGTTCCGGTGGTTAGGCTGGGAGGTAGAATTTAAAGGTGAAGCGCCATGTTATACCAACGTTGTTATTTTCCATGGTACTTAAGGTATTTCATTAAAAATGCGGAGCACATCAAGCACGAATAGTGAGCATGAAAAGAGTTTGCTTTTTTGTTTATAGTGTCCAAGAGTCCTTACGCGATATACGAATTCCAACATCCTTCTGGTGGGTGCCCATTTTTAATTTTGCGAGAAAACATGATACTTTTTTGGGATTCGATTGCCAGATAGAATGTCATTCCCAGCGGTTTAATGCTATGGTGTCATGGCTCTAACAGCTAGATGTCATGATATTGTGGCTCTAAACGAATACGCCATACAGTACATGAGCTACTCTGTTCATTTATTGCTGTACATCATTTCTCATGTTTTCACGTTCACTTCTAGCTGTTGTTCGAAAGTCGTTAGTGACGAATGTTGCTTGTATCGGCTTCAATTAATCCCCGTTGGGCTTCCGGGAGCTACCTTTGGTACCTACCTCCCAGTATAAAGACAGTTTAACTCTAACCCGGTAGTTTGCAAGTCGCTTTCGTACTCGGTACCTTAGACGACAGTAAAGGCAGGGCCTTACTACTTCACAACAGAGGTGCGTGGCGTCTGCTGCGGTTAGCGCGTTAACGCTTCCTCTCATCCAATGTGCGTGTGACCACGTCACATCGGATGGGGCCGATATACTTCCCCGTGTCCGGTCCTGAAGGCACTTGCGTAGTAGAAGGAAAAATCAACTCTGTTTATGGTTTTAGCTATCCTCCCTATCCTGATATCCCATCCCAAAAGTGCTATCCCTTCTCATGTAGTCTCCTCGTGTGCCTGACTCTCTGCTGTCTCTCAGTCACTTCTTTACTGCACATCCTTTACGCTATCCAGCCAGATTCATCGTCCTTGAACATCAACATTCGCAGTGGATACACAATCCCAAAATAGCATTGGATTCACACAGGGGTACCGGATCCACTAACTGGGTCAAGGGGTACCCAAATATGCGCAACTTGTCTCCGGTCTCTGGGTGCTTGATCCCACTTCCTTCACATGTCTCCGGCACTGCAGTTACATCTCGGTCACTACCATAGAACAGAGACATCTGGATTTCCGCTTGGGCCTTTCCTGGAATTCACTTCACCACACTCCATTCTGACAAACTCAAAATAGAGAACAACGAGGTTGATCCTCACGACTGCACGGACCGATCGAGATAAGACAGCACGGAAATAAAATCACGAAACGTTTGGTAGAGCGTCGTGTTCACCGTCAAGCAATCGGCAAACGCGCTCAGTCCGTCCGTACTCAAGTGTAGAGCGGATCGTCGATTCCCCCGATGACCGGAGTAACACACCGACGGAACGCCCTGCATGTCCTCTGATTCGTCGTCCTTCGCGGTCCTGCGACTTACCAACGGGAAGGGGCAGCCCCGTCAGCCCCACCCAGATATAGCTGTCGGTGCCTGCACATGCCCACAAGTACGAGCACGCTCGTCCTTCTTGCTGGAGCGACCTTCGCTTTCAAGATATTGATATCTTGAAAAACGACCTCCGCTTGGATCGCAGGCTGTGATTCGCAGCACACAACGCTAAAGGCTATCTCAGTTATTGGAGCGATTCCCACAGACTTTTAGGTCGTCCCAAATCCTAGATTTAACCTACACCTTACATAACCGGTGCATTCGACGCACCACTCGTCCCAAGGCTGGCGTAGATCCTAGATTTGTGCGTGGGTGTGCGTGGGGGGCGCTTCAAAGGTAAGATTGAAGGGATGTGACACGAACCAAAATTCCTCGAAAGGACAAATGCAGATATTGTGTAGTTTTACCTTTTGTATGTTTGTGCCATTAACGGTACTAACTGGATTATTCTCGATTACTTATACATACCGGTGTCTGCAACAGCTGGCGCTGCGAATGCAGTCTCTTGATAGAATATACAGATGAACTCCTCAATTGCCATGGCGACGGGAACGGTAAAATTTATTCCAATTTCAGGGTATCCCAATCTCAGGGTATACCGTTTTAGTGGTACCATGACTATTTGCTGTAAGCTAATGCCGTGCTTTTCCCGGTGAAGCTCTGGATATTTGGCAGCAGGGTCACTTACGGATCAGGGTTGTGGCTATATAGATTGTTGATTAACTGTTGCTCGATCTCAAGACAATCGGAAATTCCAAGCTTACAGTATTATTTACGTTATTTCTTGGCGTGTTGCATCGTCCTGTGACGTTACTTCTGCTGCAGAAGTTCTGTGGGTGTGACCTCGCATCTAGTGCTGCCATTCGATTCCAACGACTGCGTTCAGGTTTGCCTATTTCATTGTTTGCCTACTCGGTCCTCGTGTCAGGTCACTTGAATGTTGTTCTAGGGTATAATGGGTCAACATTAGCCGCCGTTGCTTGAATGTCGCATCAGGGCGACTTGGTCATCATTCACAAATTTTGGGATGTAAGGTGACAGTTTATCCTGGTAGTGCAACGCTAGTTGTATTTCCAGCCCAAAAGGGATTATTCGGGTCGCCAAGTGTGTGTTATACCCAAAATGAAACGTCTGGCGACGACCCGGGTTGTCAAAACAACCTGGTCCTCAAAAATCCTTTAACGAAGCATACTTAGTATTATTGACTTATTCAGGGTAGTGCAGGCAGTCGAGTACTTTCTATTAACTTGCGGTACTTTGACAGTCGAATACCAGGAATATGCATGTGCACAAACTGTATACATCTGCAGTTCTGCCTTGCTCGGCGATCACACTCCGAGTGTTTGTCAGCACAGCGCTGCCACAGGATTTTCAAGTCACAGCTGCCTCAAGGAAGTGCAGCCGTGGTTGGCGATGGCTGCATGGGAACGCATCTTCTAGTTCCCATTCACTGCATGTGGAAATGAAAAAGTCAATATCCTCACTCGAGAATGCATGCTTAGGAGCGTTTGGGTTACGATGAGTGTGGAAGGCGTCAACTCCGTTCTTAATCAGAGCCTTCAAGCGCACTATTTTTTAGCCACCTACACAAAACACCGCACGGACCTTGGCGTCTGGTAATCCATGCAGGGGCAATGCAATGACCCTGCCCTTTGCTTGAATGTGTTCAGAGCCCCCTCACACACACACTTCTAGTCGAGCGCCTTGTAGGTCGCTTGAAGCTTGCTGACGACTCCCGCAGCTAATGCATCCTTCGCCCGATCAAGATCGCATCGACGCTCTCGCGAGGACTGACGTCGGCTTGGTGTTGTTTGTGCCAAGCCTCCACGCCCCACGCCCCCCGTAACGTCGCTGCACGTAAGGTTCCACGGGATGCTGTCCTGGCAGCGGCGGGTCACTCATGCTGATGGCGCGGGTAATGCTGGACTGGGTGGTGGGTGGTCGGTCCCTAACGAAAATAATAATTCAATTTGGATTTGTTTTGTTTGCCGTGACCCGGGTCGTCAACAATCGTTTCAAATAGTACGTATCGGCTCAATACTTTAATCAAGATGCCGCGCTTATACATCTACTGATTTATATCAGCTGCACAGGTTATACTAATTCATGGAGGTAATCTCAAATCTGATTGGTTTCGTTTGAAGATGTATATGTTTGTGAAGGTAACATTGTGAAAATTAGTGTCGTCATTTCTACAAAATCATGCCTCTATTAATAATAACGGCCCCACGCACACTAGCATGTCAAAGTGGCATGGACCAGTATTTTCAATCAAAGGCTTGTTGATATTGGCTTTACTAGCACTTGACCATTGCAGTCAAGCACGTGTCGGACGAGACGTTGCAGTGCAACGTGGGCCAGCTCGCCGAGGGGTTGGCGGCCGGGTTGGACTTCGATGGCAATTATATTTAAGGCAATTACGAACGATGCGTGTCTTACCGAACGAAGAACTCTCTCGCTTGCACGGGCTGCTCCACACAGTAGCCTTACGAGTCAAGCCTCTTCTCGTGGCAAATCCGAGTCCGTGTCGTATCTCGACAGACTTTCTCGCTTCAAGGGGAAGGTTACCCCAACTCCAACACACCAAACAGCATAAACGTGTAGTATGGACAAGTGCCAATTTACCTCCCAACCAAACATTTCGACAGGCGTTCGGAGGATTAGTCATTCCGTTGTGGCCATCGTGTGCATCGTGTGAACCTCGTTGCTCATCATGATCACCGTGGCGCCCAACGTCGTAGCAGCTCAGCGTCCAGCGTGCCACTCAGATGACCAGCGTGGTGAAGGACATTATGTACTAAAGTGGACGCGAACTTCGAGCAGCGATACACGACCCATTGGCGCGTTTCCTGCACCTGTACAAGAACCACATCGGTTAGGGCAACACTGAGTGCGCCCTCGCCGCGGCAACCGAGTATGGCCCTGATGACGGTGAGGTGGATGCCGCGGCAAAAAGTGCACCGAAGTGCGTGGCTTGAAGGCGGTGCTGATGCCAATCCAATGCTAGAAAAAGAGCGGAGCCGTTGCACATCAGGCCGTTAGTGCAACAAAATACTAACTTACTGGCTGCCATCGCACCATTGTTGTGGCACTAAGTAGCTGCTGCTGATGTAATCGTGATTTATTGTATTCTCGTACACCTCCTTTTATTTATATTAACCTCCAAATACTCCACGCGAGCTCTCATACACGCTAATCCGAACCTCTGCTCACACAATTTTATTGCACCACCAGCCCTCCATATAGTTAGTTTTTAAGTCATTTTAACGGCCTGTTTATACAACATAAACTTTCCGAAAATTACAGTTGTGTCCAGGTATGTGTTTGTATAGGATTCTTGATGGTTCTCGGATCGTCCCTAAAGCTCTGAATATTAATATGAGACCACGCAAGACGAAATGGCAAATCTCGAAAAGCCTAATTTTGGAGAATAATAGTGCAGTCGAAAGGGCACGTGATGCTGTACCCCGAAAAAATGCCTATATTCAGCATAATACGGTAGAAGCGGGGATTTGCAGACTCTTTTCTACCTGCTTCAAGCAGATGGAGTTTTCGTTAGAGGATTTATTGCAATTTCCGCGGTTATCTTTCACGCGGGTATTTGGCAAATTTAGACAGTGGACACTTAGCCGTTTACCGGCCCGCAGTCTTTCCGGTTGGAAATCGCACAACATTTCCGGTTTGGGTGAGTGTATGACACTTAGGTAACACATCAGCTAAAGTAAGTCGTGTTGAGGTTTATGAGATAAAAACTCGATCTACCATTAGTCGTCGTCAACATCCATGGGATCCCGCAAGACGTACTGCGCACACTTGTGTAGGTAGCGCATTCGAATATACGGGAGCAGCTCGTACAGTGTATCGTTCCACACCGCCTCACTCAGAAGCATCTCAAGCAGCGCAATACACCACACACCACAGGAGTTGCCATCTTCTTGAAGACACCAATCCACTTGCACATAGCTCAACTCTCCCTGCATGTTGAGAACGGGCTCCACGACATACTCGATGGTCTTCTTCAGATTCTCGTACGACGAAGCGCTTTGAAGAGGATCAAACATATGAACAGTTTGCGTGTCACGAGCCAGGTGAAAGGCTACCCAATGATTGTCGGTCAGGTTCACGCAGCCGATATTGACGTTGATCATCAGGTCAAAGGCGCCAAACGACGAAGCCACCTCCTTCTTCTTGGTAAGCGCGACGAAACCCGCGAAGCTCGGGTTTACAACTCCAACGCCGTAGTCTTCCTTCAGTACCATCAGTGCAGCAAAAATACACGTCGTATTCAGCCAGTGACGACCTCTCCATTCCAACAACTTGCGACCCTCGTAGATATCAGCCTCTACAATCATCTCTCCCAGTGTCAGGTCCTTCTCATGACACTTGTGCGCATCCTTCACAGACACAAAGGCAATTGTCAGCGGTCGTTGAGTTTCCGGTTTGATGACCTACCCATTTTCGGTGTACAAACTTGTACTGCCAACTTACCTTGGCACCCATTCTGTGTCGTCGAACGGAGCCCTCACGTGGCCAACGGGCCACTCCACACGATCAATCCACTCAAGTGTGAAGTCGACTTCGCGAAAACTGTTTTTGGCATCTACGACTCTCAGCATTGCTTGTGGCTGATCCCAGCTAGCTTTTCCGTAATCATTCTACTGCGCTAATAGCTTTTGTGGCGACCTGTGTGCCTCCATGATACTTATTACATCTGCTATCGTCGCCCTTGGCAACAAGTTTGTGGTGGTAGGCATCTCCTCGCCAACGTTAAATCTGCGCACATTAACATCGGTCTTAGGCTCACGTACCCCCAGGTTCAAAGCGTCTACGATGGGTTTCGTTTCCTCGTACGAGTACGGCCCATCCAGCAAGATGTCGACATCGTCTAGTTGGACCCGACGATGCACCTTGCCAGCTTCAATCTGCCTTGCTAGCTGGCGAGCTGCTCTCAAGGTGCCGACGCGATTCAAGCTACGCTTTGCCTTTTCGAGAGTTCAATCAACTTAGGTGGAGGTTGAAGGTGAATGTAGCGACCTAACGCTTGGAATCAGGGATGGCCGTCGTTGTAGGTGGCGGGCGTTTCTCTTCTAAGTCAGCATCACTTTCAGGCTTAGTATCGACAGTCTTGGTTGCAGTGCCGTCCTCCACGGCAGCTGTAGTGGGGTTATGCGCAGTTGAAGCTTCGGTTGATTCGGGACTTGAATCGACTGGGTGTTCGCTGTCAGGCAGTGCTTGTGGTTCCGGTTCTTCTCGACAACGGTAAACTGCTGCTTACGCTTTTTCGATGCGTCAGGCTCTTGGTAATCTTGGATAAAACCGGCCACTTTTCCTTCGTTTAGCTTGTCGTAAAACTCGTGCAACCATGCATACGCCGCCTTGAATGTAGGCGTGCTCTGTTCTGCCAGCACTTCTTCAATTTTTGTCATTAGCGCTCTTGTGTTCGTACTTTACAGTGCGATCCATAGGCGAGTGCTCGATGACGGGACGATCGACGCTTTTAATCTCGATTCCACCGAGCAATGCATCACCAGACGTAATGTCGTTTTCAGGCCTTCGCAGTACCCATCGGCTTGAAAAGAAAGACAGCGGCGGAATAATGGTCTCGCTTGAGTTGTGACGTCGGTAGTACATGACATGCCTGCAAGGCAGAAGAAGGGTCTTCAGTGCAGTAATCAATGACGTCAACACGCACGTGCACAAGTATATCTAACAGGAGGGGCACGGAAAGTGAATTAAAGACGTAGGTATGTGTACTAGCTTTTACACCGGAAACCATACACACAGTCACACCAAAAACTAAGGCGATTCACTCACCTTGAGGTCAACCACGTGAGTTTCGTGAGTGGTCGTACTCTTCAATGCTGCATAGAGGTATCCACTTCATAGTTCGCATCACCACTCTCGGCAAATTTGAACTTGTCTTTCACGTAACCGTAAGCGTGTGGGCTGATTTGCACAGCTAGAGCCGAGAGCTCGGGATCTTTCCCAACGACAACAGGCCTTGAACCTACACGATGTAGCTCTCCAATGTACGAGTCCTCAGCCCATTCTTGTAGCGTAATGAGCGTGGAGATGACATGACCGATCGTGAACGAGCTCGTGATGCATTTCTTGATCGCTCCCCACTTTGCCTCAACACGATTGTTTGTATTATTTCGGAGATGCGGTACGTCTCCACGTAAGTACTCCGTCCATTGCTCCTTGCATGAATCCCAGCTTCGCAAGAAAAACTGGTACATATCATGGCGCTCTTCTCCACCCAGGTGCTCCAGCAATGCCTGCTTTTGAATGCGATAGTCTTCTGGGCTCTTAGCAACAATCAGTGCGCTCATGGCACCTTTAGCACGTCTTTTTCGGCTTTCGTCCCCGTCGTACGGCGTGCCGCCTGTAAGTGGAGCCACTCCTGGACGTGAAAATGACACAGTAACTGCCGAGCTTGCGGGAATGCCTCTTGCAACACGTCCTTCTCGTGGAAGGCCTTGTCCGAGATTATAACCTCTATCTTAGACGATCTGAATTGTTTCGTTGAAAGTACTCAACAGCACATCGTAGGTTTCTCTCACGACAAGGGCATGCTGCACATACTGGCCCTGCAATCATGATCACCAGATACGTAAGAACGTCAGCAGGAGATCAACAGTATCAAGTTTGGATAGTATTTATACCTTTCCGAAGACATCGTGAGCTATGAAGCTAAAGAGCTTGTATCTGTTCCGGTTCGTTCCGTGCTTCGTATCAACCAGAACCACTTGGGGAAAAGCTCGAAAACGTCGCTTCTTACGTGGAGATTGAAAGCAAACCACCTGCGCGACCTTTGCGGCCGGATCAACAGCGATGTGAGCACAGTTTCCGTCGTCCTCGCCGCAAAACTCGCGTAGAATCTCCTCAGCACGTTCAGCATCGCTCTTATCGTTGTGTGCGCCACGTTTCAGCGCCTGTATCATGTTGTGCACGTCCCGCAGCGTCGACTTCTTGGCTACGCACACAATAGCAGGAAAGTCACATAAATGTTAACCGGAAATGTGAAAGCCAATTAGTAACACACAAGCTGCTTACTTGTGCGATTGCGGAGATAAGCGAGGATTCCGCGTGCGTGCGAACCAGAGCGCCGCGTAGTCGAAATATCCTGGGGAGTGAGGGGTCCGTAATTCGGCGATTTTCAGCGTAGTACCGCCATAGTGCCGCAGTACACTGATGGTTGTGAAACCCCTTTGGCTGCACAAAGAGATACCACTCGCCGTTCCAAGTCAGCTTCACGTTTATCTTCGCCTTGCACTTGACGTAGCGCACAAGCTGATGCTGACGAGTGCCACTGCCACGAGGTTTGTACGGGTAGCCATGCGTGCAAACCAGTGTCTTCGAGTAAGTCTTCCACTTTTCGGACATCGCAGGGGTATCAACTTTCGTGTTCTTGGCAATCTGCTTGTTGCGGCGTGCGACCGATGACGTGGGACGGATTGGAAAGCGCTGATACGTTTCTTCACTGAAGTTGAGCAGAAAATCATGAAATCGTTTCCACGAGTATCACCGACACGGAAATCTTTCCAAAAGCCACCTTCTTCTCAATGCGTGATTTCCTGGCCCATCAAATGGCGCTGGCGTTCGATCACCTCTTCCGGTTGGAATTGACGTAGCGTTTCCGGTGCTGCATCCGACATGTCAGCGTCTACATCATCGCTGGCTTCGTCGAGGCACCATCCGGCTGCTCGCCAACCGACACTGACTCCGAACCGCCGTCCGAATCTTCATCGTCTCATACCTCTTCGTTCGGATCGAACTCAGAGGTGCTTTCCTCCCACCCGTCTTTCCGGGAGTGCTGGTCGTCGGGAACGTCCACAGTACGTGGCATTCCCTCCGCCGAAGAACCATCATGATTCGAGACTTCATCGACAGCACTTGTTGTGGCAGCTTCGGCAGCTTCGCGGCGAATTTCTTCTCGTTGCTTTCGGAGTGCGGCTCTCGTATACGCTCATAGCTTCTCGCCTCGACTTTGCAGGCGCAAAGCATACTGCTAAAGAGCTGCACGAACAAGCTTTTTCCCGAACCGTTCTGCGTTACGCGAAGCCTCCTCTGCGTTCCCCTTGCGATCCCGTTGCGTAGCTTCACTTGGTTCGGACTGCCGCAGAAGTAAGGTCACAGCAGTAGCCTAGTTAGTTCCGGCATCCACTCAAAGCACTCAACGACGACACGAACCATGTTTCTTCCAGCAATGCGCGCTTCCAGCAGCGACCTTCATTCTTCCGCTTCCCCCAGCTATCGAATCGACGAATGAGCTATCCACAGCCACTGGATTTTCGTTTTCAAAAGTCTGAAAAGTCTGAAAAGCAAACAGATCCCGAAATGTATCCGTAAGAAAATAAAATACCTTCGCGTTTGCGGGAAGATGTCGCATGCATATGTTTTTGTACTACGCAAATGCCAACCGGAACTACACGTTTGCCCTACAGGATTCCGAGCACAATAATATGTTCCAATCGAAAGAGCCGAGTTAGCTCTTTCGAATGGCGTGCAGTTTACTTGCAGACGATAAGTCCTCGTGGAGTTAGCGTCACCGGAAAATTAGGAAGTTAAACAAAAATTAAGTTCGGTTTTCGTTTTTGGCAGTCCTGGGTTAAATTCAGCGAGGAGTCCAAAAATGGCGTTAAAATTGGCTAATCAGGCCTACAAGATGCTCTTTTATTGTGAATTCTACTCAAAACTGGATTGGGCGATTGGTTGAATCGCCCAAGCCCAATCGACCCGCCAATCGCTCGAGCCATACAAAATCATAATTAGCAGCGAGTCGCACTTAGATGAGAGGTTACTGTGGTACCTAATTGGTGTGGGGCGATCCGCAAAATGACTTGGATTTGTATTGGATCGGTTTTGACTTGAGCACAGAATTGCCCCAGATCGCCAATTTGGCCGGAATTCACAATATTTCTTTTGTGTTAAGTTCGCACGACTGCCTGTGACGTGTGTGGAGGCAGATGGTGTAATCATTTCACACTGGAGTTAAGTGTCATTTCGTTTTATTCAGCTTTCATGGCGGTGTTTGACAGGCCAACGATCTCGCAAAAACACTACAGCAAGCACAGAAGGCTTCCCGACACACACTACCAACAAGCGGCCAGAAGTAGCTGAAGCGTGGGCGCTTCCACTACCCCGGTGGCGTTCAGGGGCCCCCGCCTCTTGCAGGTGAGCAATGGCTGTAAGGGTGCTGGTCTTCTCCTCGGTGTTTGTCATTGCCTCGAAAGACGTGACGAGGTCGCTCAGTTGGCCTCCTTCCCAGCCAGACACTCTTGACTACAGCAGTCAGCATCTATCAGTTCCTGCACAACGCGACTCCAGCGACAGACACGCGGCATCCTCGTCTTCACTATCTTGATCAGATCCACCTTCCCCGCCCTCTGATAGAGACGGTGACGTTGGTTCCCATTCGCTATCGCAAGTAGAGGATACGCCCGAAGTCTGAGCCCACACACTCACTATCGGAATCGTTGTCCATTGAGGCTGCGAACTTTACTGTGGGACCAAAACACAAACACCCCGTTTTCTCGACTTTTCACTTATGTACGATCTGAGCGACTCATCTTTCAATTGCCTTTTTAAAAAACCTCGAAATGGAGTTTAGTGCCAATTCGTTTTGTGTTGTCTCATATAAATATCCAGAAAACAGACCTAACTCTCACCAGCCATTCATCCTGCAAAGCACATAACAGCGAACTATACATTGCAAGGAGCTCACCAATGCCGCCGCCAACTGAAGTATCTCATATTTCGCTCAACAACGCTTAAAAGCTGCAAAATTGTTAGCATTATGTGCAATATCCATGGAAAATTCGACCTAATTATCTGGACATATATAACATGTTCTCTAAGATGGATAGGAAAGGTGTTAGTTCGTGTCGATATTATATGATTGACGGACGGATCTGTTAGCTGGTTTCATGAAATTCAGCGAGTATTCCGAGAGGAATTGGGATACACAAGGATGGAAAAGCTATCAATGCACCAATTGACCTGCACAAAGGTGACTGTTCTATAGCTAAAACCCTTTTAAAATAATATTTACCGTTTGTCTATTCCATATTGCGTCAGAGGGGGTTCGTAATAATTACTTAGCTATTTATACCACGCGTGTCTTGTTGGTCATCGGGAACCGATATTTTACAGTGCTGGCACAAAGTATAACAACGGCATCTTTTATATTTTCAGTCGCGATACAAGTCCGATTGCTTTCACATTTTCCAAAAGCGCTTTGTACGCATAGACGCATCTACCGCTGGTCGCCGCGATGAAATTGAGTCAGAATTGACCGAGATATGAAAAATGGCGCTAAAGAAGCACGGGAAAAGTTAAGAACGAGGCCGTAATTTTGGTTTTAAACGAACCTATCTACCGAATTCGTCGATGAGCTGTCCCCGTTTAAAAAAATGCAAAGGGGGACAGCTCTTCGATGAACGACTTTCATCCAGCTTGTGTCCACCGCGCGCCACTCCTATCTCTCATTCAAAAGAAGCGCCAAAAGGGCTACATCAGCATAAATGCCTAGGCGTGACACGAGACTTTCTGTAAGGGACAAGCTTGCAATTGTGCAAGAGGTGGAGGCAGAAAATAGCTCGGTGAGAGGCACGGCGCGTCACCACAAGGTGTATCCAAGCCAGATTCGATAGTGGAGAAGCAAGCGCTCGGAGCTGGAAGCGGCGGTGAGAAGAAATCCTCGTGCGAGATCTCTGAATTCTGGTCGAGCCCGGTTTGACCCGCTGCTCGAAGTAGAGGTAGCGCGATGGATTAGACAGCGCCGCAGCATGGAGATCGCGGTTTCGACAAATCAAGTTATTGCGAAGGCTCTCTCGATTAACAAAGCTTTTCGAGGTGGAAGACGCAGTATGTGGAGCTGGCTGTATCCATTTCTGCGGGGACACCGTCTCATTATTCGCCGTAGAACACGAGTCGGGCAGAAGCTTAGTGGACACTTGCAGGAAGTGCGACGTGAGTTTGTCGAAACGGTTAACGAGCTGTTTAAATCAGGAGACACATTAGAAGGCACCCCCTGCTCTCCGTGTGAACATGGATGAAACAACCGTATTCTTTGAGATGACGGCGAATACTACCATCAACGGAATCAATGCTCGGACGGTTTCCATTCGCGGTAGTGGATCAACTGCTCGGAGACTAACTGCATTGTGACGTGCGCTGAAGGCGGCACTAAACTCCCGCTTTTTCTTGTCTTTAAGGGCAAGCCTGGCGCAACTATCGAAAAGGCGTTAGGCAAGCTGTTGCCACCCGGTGTGTTTGGTTGCTGCCAAGAGAAGGGTTGGATGGATGAACGAGGATGCCAGCTTTGGCTCGAGAAGGTGTGGAAACCTTATTCGGCTGAACATCCGTCGTCGTTCTTGATGCTAGATGAATTCAAGTGCCACAAACAAGCTTGCTTTATTAGGGGCTAAACGATGTTGGCACCGATGTGGAAATTATCCCGGGTGGATACACATGTGTCCTACAGCCGTGTGATGTCGGAATCAACAAGCCATTGAAAGACAAGCTGCGGGCTCTATACAACGAGTGGGTGGTTGATCAAATGAGTGATTTGTACTCGCAGACTCCATTCCAGTACCTGGACGGGAAGAAGTCGTGCCGTGGATGGTTGATGCGTGGGTGACAATTTCAGAGGAAACTATTCGAGCAACGCTTAGGTCTATCGGTTATAGGTTTGCTGAGACTGAAGTGCTGCGGTCTGCAACTGAGGAACAGCAGCCGCCCACTGCTGAAGGCTCAACTGCGCTCGAAGATGGAGAAAACGATGAAAATGACAGCGACGAAATTGTGGAGCTGGAGGATTTAGTCATTAGAGTTAGAAATCTAAAGTGCTCTTCCACATCTGCGAGCATCAAACAGCGAGCAATCCCTTTGTTCCGTTCTGAGCGGCGACGGTTTTGCGAATTGTCGGACTTGCGAAGGTCCTCAACCACTGTAGCCATTTTGTTTGCATACGTATCACTCATTCGCAGAAGGCGACGTGGCAGGAATCCGACGTGGCAAGCTTGTGAGCCCGAGCGTAACACGTACGCCTTTACAAAGTAATCCCGCTCTCCAGTCGGCCCCCTTCAGTCACACAGACCACTTCAGCACGGAAGACAATGCCATCGTTAATCTTCAAGTGCTGCCCGCAGACTTCGCGCGTCGCACAGCTCCTTCCGCCGCCTCCCTCGTCGCAGCCTACAACATCGACCCCAGCTATCAGACTCAGGCTAGCCTGTAAGCAGAAATACGAAATAGATCAGCGACACCAAGCAATACAATATTGTCATCCGTTCCATAGCGTTTTGCCTTCTGTCTCAGCGAGAGAGCAAGGGCACCGACAGGAGGCGCCGGCTGGGACACTCGCTGTTGTCCGATTCGGAAGACGCGCTGGGCGGTGAGGGGAGCGCGCTCGCGGAGCTGCTGTGGCTGGCGGGGCGGCGTCGGTAGATTGATAGTCGGGAGGTGGGTTGAGCGGCGTCTGGCTATCATACGATTTGTCAATATTGTCCGGACGGGGACAGCTCTTTGACGAAGCCCCCTTAAATGTAGCCCATCACTTAGTATAGAACAACCGAGGGGTGGGGACAGCTCAGCGACAAAAAAAACGGGGTCAGCTCATCGACGAATTCGGTAGTCGAAAATGGTTGTTAATACGTCAGCGTGACGCCACCGTCCTTAAGAATGAGTACCATCCTCTTTGGCATGGATTCGATACGTGAATCTAAGTAAGATGGCGGGATTTTTCCACTCCCTCAAAATCGCAATTTGTAACTCGTTTTTCGTTCCGTATTGCTTTCCACCAGCAGACACGGATCGTGCAAGATGCCCCCATACGTTCTCAATAGGGTTAAGATCCGGCGAAAGGGCTGGCCATGGGAGAAGAGCAAAATCTTGGTCCCGAAGCCAGCTTGTGGTGAACCCAGATTTGTGTATTGAAGTGTTGGGGTGCTTGTTTTTGTTTGTTTTCCAGTGAGGTACATTGATGTCACTTAGTTTTACTAACGACTTCCTATGTCCGTTCCATGGACCACCCCTGTGTCCTCCACCAGCTTATTTTCCCGGCCCGAGCCATGCTCCACCGTTCATCTGCCGCCCTCCATTACTGAAGTCGGCAGCGATCCCTTATTAGAGATCGCCCATGACGCCATCTTGCCCCGTGGATCCTGCGTTGTCCTTCCAGTGCGTCACATCACCGTCCAAGTGCTGTAGAACCTGCTCCCACCGCTGTTGTCGCTGTGCTTGTCCCTCAATGTGTAACTGCACACTCGTCATTTGTCCATTGCAATGTTTGCAAGAGAATTCGCCATTTATCGTAGCTCCTTAAGTGGTGTTGCCACTGCATCACTTGTAGGGTGTCCGCCAGCCGTCGACACTTCCAGTATATTGGTTTGAGATGCGCCGCCTTAGGTGGTCTTCGCTTTCTGTGTTGCCCGATGATCATTGCGCTGTTGCCCACAATGTCAAGGGTACCTCCTCGCATTGCATGCTCGGAGGCCTGCCAATAACCCCATGTTTTCGGCTAGATTAAGCGTTGGGGTGTAAAAGGTAGCAAAAGGTTTCTAACGTGGAGGCATAACGTTGGCTGCTTTGCTTACCGGAAAGGACAGGTAGCTCGGTCTTGCCCTTGCTTGAAATTGCACCCCATATCATCTCGGAACCACCACCCCCGAATGACGTATTCCATTTGAGCGGGTATTCCAAGTATGGGGATCACTAATGAGGGTTCATCTGCAGTAGAAAACACAGACGGTACCCCCTTAAGTGCGCTAAGAGACATTGCACACACAGCGAAGCGGGCGTGACTCCGTTGCTATAGCCTATAGCTAATATTAACTGTGACACCCTATAGATAGAGTAACCGGAGTGATGACGATTACAGATGGCATGGCGGTCTCCTAGCAACCCACAACCATCGAATTCACTTCAATGATGAGGCAGCCTGCCACTGGCAGGCATCAAGCCATGAATCCTGCCGCGAATCATGATTCTTGCGCGGATGCAGCGCATGCGTCACGATCGGGAATTGTGTGGTAATACAGGATAGGAGCTGCCGTGCATCGACTTGATGCCATCGAGCGGCGGGACGAAAGCTGCAGCTGAGCGGCTGAGCGCCGGCCTCTGCTCGGTTTGACCAGCATAACGCGGCGTGGTCCACGCCACGTATACGCTCTCAAAGGGAGTAGCCCATACATTCGCACGTGCTGCGTCACACCTACTGCGGTCGGTTTTGGCAGGGTCGCATATTCTTGCAGGCAGTCTCTTCTTTGTGAGATGCGATGGGATGAGCCCGATTCTGTCGTCGAGAGGAAACGGTCGGGTTAGGCAACCTCCGAAAAGGAGGTTGCCTTTCCCTTCGCGATCCGAGCCTTCGCCAGCGAACCCACTTCGCGATTTACAGTTCAAGAGGCAAGTGAGCGTTTGCCTACCGAAAAGCTCCTTCGCCACAGGGACGCCTGCTACTGGTTGTCGTTGCCTGCAGCAACGAAACTCAAACGTTTGCAATTCGCCATGGCCGTCGTCTGCCGACCACTCGAGGGCCCTGATGCCATCCAGCCGCAGGACTCGCCCGAGCTGGCGCCGCAGTCCTGGAGCTGCAAATTGCCTCCAGCCACCACAGCGCGCGAGCAGCAACTTCAGTAATAGAGAGAGCAGCTGCGCCTCGCTGCTGACCGCAAAGTTGACTCCCCATCGTCTGGCCCAGACAGGTTGCCGCTCCTGCCGCTGGACGCCAAGTTGGCGCTGGATTGCCGCTGGCAACGGAAACAACAACAACCTCAAGTGTCACCCAAGTGGGACATGCAGCCCCGCAAGCGCTGGGCTAGTGCGGCAATAACGGCAACAAGACGCGGTCTAAAGCGACAGCGCGTCGAAGTGGATTGCACTTGCGCCAATATTTTTAATTGCGACGACAAGCAAGCGGCAACCGCTTCGGTTGGTTCTCCCAGATCGTTGCAGTTCGCGTTACCCAACCTGACCAGCACAGACACACTTCGGGTGTTGCACACCATGCACACCGTCCCCAGCGAACTGCGCCACCTCAACGGCAGTTGCCTCTTGAACTGCGACGACAAGGTGCAGCAAGTCTTCGGGTGGCGCCATCTGATGTGCCACGAAGAGCAAAATGAGGCCTCGTCCAGTCGCGTGGTCTGGAAAAGTGCTAAAGCGCTCGAGCTGCCGATGCGATCACTGGCGCGCCAGATCTGGCAGCTCAAAAAGGCTCGTGAGGTGCTGTACACCGTCAACAAGTTGACGCGAGTGGTGCGTTCCACGAAACGTCACAGCGGCCGCCGCCGCACTCGGGACCAAATCTGGTTAGAGTGTTACCTGGACGACGGGCTGCAGGTGTGCGTGGCTCGCAAGGAGCTTCGGCACTTTACACAGTTTCACGCCCCGGATTCCTCGGCCACCGAGTGCCAGGGCTACCTGGTTAGGCCAGTGTTCGCCCAAGCCATCAACCCGCGGATTTTAGGCTGCTCGGTGCAGTGTCTCCGAGCGGTGGACGCCAAGAGTTGCAACGGGGCTTCGGTTCTGAAGTGGCAACTGCTTCAGGATCTGCCTCGCTCCACGTTGCAATGGGAGGAAGACTACGTCTACGATCTGGTGGCCGCCCCGCAGGTGCTCATGGACAGCATCTTCGCACAAACTATCAACTAAACCTTGTAAGCGATAACGTTATGACTGTATTCTCTGGGTATTTACACTGTATCCAGAGTTTTAGGTGGGTTCGCAGACCCTCGTCAATCCTGCATACCAGCACATGTTGTAAAAACATAGTTGTGTCCTTGTGTAATTTCATGAAACGAAGTCTTAACCCTTTCATGGCAGAAGGGCGAAAACATCGCCTTTCAAGGCCGTTCTAACTTACTGTTGAACGCGATCCGCTTTGTTTGAATAAGAGTTGCGTAAAGGAAAATATCCAGAGTTTCTCCGGGCAACGCACGGCATTAGTTGCAGTGGGGGCATACCGTGAAATTGAATTTGTCGAAGTTGAAGTTTGCTGCGTGCAGGATCAATGCCAGAAGCGCCGAGCCAATTCTGGTTCTGCTACATGTTATATATATGAAATAACAGTTAATTGCTATGTACGTTACAAAAATTATTGAGCCAAAGCTGATGGCGGACGAGCAGCTCATGGCCGGCTCCGAAGACGTCGGTGCCGCGAGTGCCTCGTCGCCCACCCAGCTCCCGAGCGGCCCCGTCTCGGCCACCTCTGAGCGAACGCAGCCGCCGACTGTCTCCAACCGTCTCCAGCTCCGCGGCGGCGGCGTCCGCTCGCTGGTGGGCGTGGAGCTGCCTGTCTACGGCTCCAACATGACCAAAGTACTGGAGACCGTGGGCGGCCTGCGCAACCTGCAGCAGGCGCACGAGACCAAGAGCCAGTTCCTGCCAGTCAAGCTGCGGCCCACCGAGCCGTCGTGCAAGCCACTGTTCGCCGACCTGACCAAGACGCAGATGATTCTGCTACGGGTGAAGTGGTCGCGGCCCAAGCGGAAGCGAGCAGCCGCTGGAGTGAAGGAGGACGAGAGCTCGACCGCGACGGCTGCAGATGGATCGGAGCTGATGACTCAAGTGGTGGGGCTCGTGAAGGAGAAGTACGTGTGCGAGGGCATGGCAGACTTCCAGTACTTGACGGCTCGGCCGTTCTACCCGACGCCACTGTCGATGGACGATGCACTCACAATGACAGAAGAAGAGACTGAGACGCCCGTGGTGGATGATGCAGTCGATGCTGGACCATCGTCCAAACCGTCGAGGAGGCAGTTGGAACTGCAGGCGAGTTTGAGACCGTATCTAGCTGTGGAGAACGAGACCCAGCTGGAACTGATCCCGGAGGTGTTTTCGAAGGTCGACCTGCCACTCAAGTATGAGTTCCGTCAGAGATCGGGCTACCAACCGACAACGGCCGCCAAGAAGCCGTCCACCACGATGTCGTATCTGAATTTCCACGATAACATCGCCGCTCCTGCAGGACCGAAGCCGGAGCTTCCGGTTGTTCGGAGGAGGTCTGTCGGGGTAGACGACAACGGTGTGGAGACGCATGTGCTGGAAGTTCTGCAAAGTAAGCTGGAAAGTAAGCCCATATGGCTACGGGCAAAGCTATTTGATGGGCTGGACGCGCTGGAACGTCGTGCAGCACGACGGTTGTTGCGGAAGCTCTGCTACGTGTTCGTCGATGGACCGTGGCGTGGTTCATGGATCCGAATGGGCTACGATCCTCGGAAGTCGGAGGTCGCAGAAACTGCTTCACGCTTTCAAGTCATCGAGTTGCGGAATAACCGCGAGCTCGTACACTCCAAAGTCACGCATGCCAGCCGAAAACGCACTAAGAAATTTGTTGCCTACCATTCAACAAATGGTAATGGCGAAAATATGCACAAAGGCCCGCGAATCGTCAAGGTTACACAGACGTCTGCACTTGAAAACGCGCAGGCTGTGAAGCGAAGACGTAAGGAGCGCTTTACTCGAGGCGAAACGCGACGCTCGTATCTTGTGGACCCCACGCCCAGCAGTGGGGCTGCAATGGGACCACCACCTCGTGGAAACCCTGAATCGTCGGCAGTGAATTTCAGTGGTGATTGGGATTCTGATAATGAGCATGTACAAGACCAAGAGCACGAAGGTGGCGACGCAAGCGACGAGGGTGCAGATGATGTCAGTGTGACGGCTGGTTCTTCATCAACGGTGCACAGTATGTCGGGAGGAAATGAGAAGGTATACGAGATCTTCGGCGTGCAGTTGACAAGTGCTAACGTGCTGTTCCAGCTCGATGAGATCGACGATGACGAGGTGCGAGAGTGGTTGGCTCAGTTTACGAAGCAGTCGACTCCAACACTCCTCGGTGGCTGGTATCCGACACAAATGTTCTTGCCGCTGCGTGAGATTATCCGGTTGCGCATCGCGGCACTCGTCGGACGCTCCAATGCCGAGCTCGAAACACGACGCAAGCGTCTCGATGTGCTTAAGAAACAGGCTCTTAGTGATTACGCCGATGAGCTTGCTGGCGTTGGCAAGTCGTCGACTAGTGGTCAACAGAAATCCAACGGCGGCAACAGCACGTCACGGTCAGCGTCGGGCGCTAACTCTGCACCAACAACAGGGGCCGAAGAGGAAGAGGAACTCGCCTTTGAGCGATCGTTAATTCTCGAGCGAAATGGAGCATCGAAACTTCCGGCACCTGATGGGGCAGAAACTGGAGAAGAGGACGAAGCGGAGGAGGACATCGAGTCGCAGGAGGAGGAGGAAGACGACAACAGCGCCAACGGCCGCTCTCGTGTCGCTTTTGAAGAAGAGGAGGACGAGGACGACCAAGAGGAGGAGGAGGAGGAAGAGGGGCTTCGACAACAGACGCAATGGCGGACAAGCAGCAGGAACAGGACGACTCGGAGGCAAAGGGCACCACTACTTCAGAAACAGAGCAGGCCACGTCCCCGTCCAAGCAGGAGTACTCCTTCTAGCATCAATATACTACAGTAGTTAGCAAACAGATCCAGCTTGTCGATGGGCCATCAGGTCATGTACCGGACCTCAGCTGGTCGGTCGCACGGCCGCGTTGGCTGCTTGGATCCAGTCAGTAGGCTGTCCACAGTCCGCAAGAATCCGATACATGTAGCAAAGCACTTGCCATGTGCTCGCACGTTCGTAGCGCTCTGCCTCGTCGTCGCGTTGACGCCCAGCTTCAACTCGTCCTGTCATTGGTCCACTCCGTCGCTGTGGTAATAGGTCGTCTGTATCATTAATTCCGTGCGAGAGGACTGTAAATCGGCGTATATGTATCACTAATTCAGTGTGAATGGGACGTAAATCAGAGTCCTAGATCGTGTAAAATTCGTGTACGGAGCTTCATAGTCAGAACTCGGGAGTACATGTTGGGGGTGTAATTGAGTCCAGCTCGGGCTTTGTACTCCTATAAAGGTCCCTAAAAAGGGTTCGGTCAAGGACAGAGCAGCCAACGTGGCGTCGTGGGGAGGGCAGGCGCCTTATTCGTCATTGCAGCTTTCGTCTAAACTGGAAGCAAAGTGAGCGAGCGAGGGGATGGCCGACACGCACGTGCTGCGCTACGGGCAGAAGCTGCGGCTGACGACGCCTCGGCCTACGCGGCCTCGGACTCGGAGCTGGGCATCGGCTACTACGAGAAGAACGGGCGCCATGGCATCCTGAGCTGCGTGCCGCCGCTGGGGCCCAAGCTGCAGCAGCTCTTCACGGAGGACGAATTCCTGGTGCTGAGCCCGAGCGACCAGTGGCCCGTGGGCGAGGAAGTGCAGTACGGCCAGCCGCTGGTGCTGGTGAACCAGCACGGACTAGTGTGGAATAACAAGACGGGCGGCATCACAGGCTACGTGGGGCCCAGGCCCCGAGGCGCGGCCGGCGAGATGTTCGTGAGCTTTACGAAGCTGCCGCCCGGCGTGGGCGTCCTCAAGAGCAGCAAGAAGGACAGGGAGAAGGCGGACAAGGTGGACAAGTTGGTGTCCTCCGGGTCGTCCTCCGTGCTGTCCACGTCGGCCAGCTCGTCGGGAATGGAGAGTGCACCGCCGTCTGTGGCGGGCGAGGCGGGCCCCGTGTGCTTTGGAGATGCCAACGTGGCCATTACAGTCGTTGAGTCCAATCGACACTCGCAGATGTTCAACAAGAGACTGAGCAACTTTAAGAAGCCCACGAGCCACATTGCAGGAGGATACATTTGCTGCGACGGCAAGGGCACCGAGCTGCGCTTCAAGATCTGGCCGACCAAGCCGAGGGTGGAGCAGATCTCCATGATGAACAAACTCATCACGCCCTACAGCTACGGGCAGAAGATCGCGCTGCCGCTTGGACTGCTGGAGAGCACGGCCAAGCGCACGAACGTGGCGACGGACACAGGCGGAAACGTTGGCGCCAAGAAGGCGGTGGAGGCGAGTGGGATTCAGCAAGCAGAGATCTTCTTTCAGCTATCTAGTGGGGCCACGGCCGTACTGCATGGGGCGTTGCTGCAACAGAAACTACTGGCACATGCCAAACCGCCTGGTCCTAACGGAGAAGAGCCTGAGTCAGTCTTTGAGCTTCCACTGAAAAATGGCCCTGGAGCTTTGGTAGTGCGTCTCATTGGCGTAGCGCCTCGAAAAATGATGGGAAAACTTGCGGCGAAAAGTGGGAAGCACGTGCCGCCACCGCAAGTCAGCCGCGGTCTAGCTATTTTCTACCGTGTGTCTGATCTGCTGCGACGTGTTCCGGTACCGGTTTTTGCGTTGCTGTACGCGGTGGTGACTCACCAGCTCTGGGGCGCACTTAACTCGATGGAGGATGGGCTGCGCCGTGAACTCGTTGTGTTAGTGTTGGTGATGTTGCCTGCCTTTTATGTGGCTGTCAAGGTGGATCATCCCTTCTCGACGCTTTTCCAACCGCCAGTCTTCGAGCCTGAAGTTGACGACACAGATTTTAGCAGCCCCTAGAAAGCGGTACACTCAAGCTCATCGTGACTGAGTACCGCTTTAATCAGGACGCTCCAAGCAGTGGCAACACCAACGGAAGTGTTAGCCGCCCAGGTGCATCCGAAACACCAAATAGTGTCAATGATGCAGTGCAGGTCGCATCAAAAACGGCACTGGAGGTCACAGGAAGCGTGCCCATGCGTTTTATTCTTGCTGAAAAGGGTGACGAAGAGAAAGCTTTGGAGCGGTATAATGAAACTACTGAGTGGCGGCGCGAGGAAGGTGTTGATCGCCTTCTTGAAGAGCCCAGCCCTCACTTCAAGATCATTAAGGAGAACTACCCGCACTACTACCACAAACGCGGCAAGAACGGTGAACCTGTATACTATGAAAAGCCGGGAAAGATCAACTTGAAGGCGCTCAAGGCTGCGGGTTTGACGTTGGATGACCTCATGCACAACTACCTGATGATCACGGAGTTCCTGTGGCAAGTGATCGAGCAAGACGACAACCGCAAAGGTATCTCTGTCCTGGACGTTGACGGCATTGGTATCTCAGACTTCGCCGGCGAAGCTGTCGAGTACGTTCGTAAGGCTGCCTCAGTCTCAGGCAAACACTACCCCGAGCGCTGTGCCTACATTTTCGTGATCAACGTTCCGTCGTGGTTTAGCATGATTTGGAACACGGTGAAGGGCATGGTTGACGATGTCACCCGAGAGAAGGTTATTATTGTTCGTGGTAAAAAGAAGATATTCGAGGCGTTGTCTGAGCGTATTCCGGTGGAGAATATCCCAATAGAGTACGGCGGTACTAGCGACGAAAAGTCTCCGGAGGAGGATCTGCTGTTCAACCTCATGGCCTACGTGAACAACGAAGAGGGTGCCTCGGCGACAAACCCCATCGAGGAAATTCTGAAAAAGAAGCCCATCAAGCATTAATTGTCCCACCCGGTGGTTTTGTGTCGGCAGTGCTTACTGGAAAAAGAAAATAAATCGATAGGCTCGAGCACTCCAGCACAATCAAATACTTCGAAGTAATGAAGAAGGGTTATCTATGCAGGATCCTTATCGCTTCTTCTCGAGATTACAGCCGCGTGGCACCGTGCACCGTGTCATTCGGACGGTCCAGCACAAGCACGTTCATGAGGTCGTTGTAAAACTGCGGGAAGTACTTGCAGGCTCTCGTGCAGTCAGGCTGGAAGTTCGTCTCCAGGATTACTGGGCGGAGGCGCTCTTCACTAGTCTCCTTGTCGGCTTCCCACGAGAGCATAACATCTACGCCGTACAGCGCACGCGACTTCTTGCAGCGGCCCAGACCCAGCGGAGGGGCTGCGCTGTCGCGAACTCGAACAGCTTCTTAATGGAGGCACAAATTTCGGTGTACACGTTGGACCAATCCTCGCTTGGGTACTCGTCATCAAACCGCTCCACGAACTCAGCGTTGTCCATTATGCGCACAGCGTAGTCCGTGTAGTTCATGACGGTGAAGTGCTTTTCGACATCTTGGAAGTTGTCCATGTTGAAAGGCTTGTTCGCAATGCGAAGCCAGTACACGCCGCTCAGGTAGAGCTCCAGCGGCTCCGTCGACTTGACCATCACCAGGAAACGGAAGTCGAACTTGCGCTGGTCAATCAGCAGCGGACGGTGAATGTACTTGCATGCGATCTTGGGTCCAGTCTCGGTCAGACGCGCAAGATGCGGGGCGTTCTGCGCAATGCACGTATCGATCGATCGTGCCATGTTCCAGGGCTTGCAGATCCAGTGGTTGGCCTCGTCGTCGTCATCTGCGTCATCGTGCGCAGCAAGGTCGCGGGAAATGAACTGGAAGATAAGCTCCGGAAACTCGCTGGCCATGTTATACGTCTCTGCGAGCCCTTCAGGTTGCACACCACCGTTTCGCCTGCAGAAAACCACGCCAAAGCGTAAGAGGTGATACCGACAGCAGATCAGAGAACAAAACAGCAACATACAGCTTGCACATTTCGTACAGCAGGTCCTTGCAGGTGAGAATCTTCTCGTTCGGGAATTGGTTAATGATCTGAACATTTTTGTTGGTGGTGTACTTCGGAAAGTCCTTGAGGTGGCGGGTCGACCACACTACCTGGGCCTCTTCCTCGTTGTCCACGAGGGCAAAGCGAGGGTGCGTCAAGTTGTCGTGTACCAACTGCAGGTCTGTTGCATGAAAATCAAAGTCACGAGCAAATGAGCATCTGAATAACGAATGGATCTAGATGAGTACAAACTTGCAAAAGTAAAAAACATACCAGAGCACACTCGAATAGGTGCCGAGCCCGCCAAGACGGTCTCTAGTGACGGTGACGAGACCGTCGTCGCCGGATCCGGGGAGTCTCCGAATCGCGGCTGACAATAGCATGGAATTTCGCACGGGCACTTTCCAGCGAGTACTCCTGCTTGCGAGCTGCAACAATCTGCTGAAGCTCCTCCACATACGGGCTGTCCGCTTTGCCTGGCTCGTAAAGAGTGCCGCTAGCAGTGCCTTGTGCATCGCGGGGTTCTGTGCGCACTCCGGAAAGTAGTCACGAGCCAGGAAGTCTCCGCCTTCAATCGGCTCCACAGTCCACACGAGCGAGAACGCGCACTGCGTCTCACCGAAGTAGAACGGGGCCATGCGCACGTTGGGCGCGTCGCTGTGCTCAATCGCCGATCCAACCTCGTCCATAACGTACCAGATCGCCGACGCTTCCTCTGGCTTCAAGTTGCCAAGACTGTAGGTGTTGGCATAGCGCCAAACGCGCTCGGCTACCTTCGCAATGCGCTCATCCTTGGCAGCTTCACGGGTCTCCTCAGTGAGCTGCATGAGGTTCTCCATGCGCTCCAGAAGCGGCGGCACAGCGTCCAACTGCTGGCGACACTGCTCCGCCGTGAACGTCCACGCGTGGTCCACCAAGAACAAGGCCTCGTCCGAATCCGGCTGCACCGGCGCCAGGTCCACATCGTCGCGCACTACTGCATGCAAGTCCCCGTCCTCGTCCCTCGCCAAGAAGAAGAAGTTGCCAGCGTCGAACACGTCGTGCCTGCGGATCGGGAATGCGTCAGCTCTATCGTATATCTAGCTCTTGTTCTGGACTAATCGCTCTGATTACAACATCCAGTCTCTCTGGCTACTATTAATTGTCGAGCCCTACTTGAGTTTGTAGTACGCCACGGGCCAAAGTCGCTCCGGCACTTGCGCCGCCACCAGCTGCGCCTGATGCTGCTGCAGGAACTTGTCCATTTCGGCCTCCATGCTTGAGATTGATGAGTTCAGATTTGAGAATGGTCTGCAACCATCCGTCCGTCCGTCCACAGCCCCACACTGTTACAGAAGGAATACACAAAAAGGATTGACCAAAAATGCGACTTCAACTTGAGGCTTGCCCACAGAAGGCAGTGATCGCCAGAGAATGCGAGAAAGCCTCCATTTAGTGTGCCACTTTTTTATCAAAATCGAGCTCGACGCTTTGTCGATAGCGTAAGAAAGAAAGAAAATAATTAGGGTAGAGAAAAGAGCACACGAAGGCAACGTCCGTCCATCTATCCATTCACCATTGGCCTTGCAACCACGTTGCCGTCGCCAGCCAAAGTACACATCGCAATTTCTAACCAATGTCCATGTAGCCATCCATCTATTTGACCCAAATAGTGTGCCTCTGTCTGCATATAAACTACAAGCCAAATTGGCTCACAATTCAAATCGTCGCTACTGACTGATCATGGACAACAACATGCGCGGTCGGCGCTCTCGCGACGAGTTCTCGGGCGCCGGCGGGGGCTACGCATTGGACTTCAGCGCCTCGTTCCACGCGCCCAAGCGGCCTCGCTCCGCCCTCCACCCACCAGAAAGTGCAGTCGAGTCGGAGGAGGAGAAGGAGCACGAGGTTTTTAGCAGTAATCAAAGCGACAGTCTCTCGAGTTTAATGCGCATGACGGCGCCCGACGCGACGAGTTCCTGGCGGCTCCCGCCCAGCCAGACGCTGCAGGAGAATCAGGATTACCTGAATGAGCAGCTGCAGCACGTGGTGGCGCTGTCCGCAGCTCTGGGGGCGCGTCAACTCGGGCCTGAAAACGGCACCAGGAGGATCCTGTCGAGGCAGGACGGCGCTCAGGACGACGTGGACTCGGTCTGCACGTTGAGTCTAGAGAAGCTCTGGAAACTGGTGCAGGGAAAGCAGCAGACGCAGCAGCAGCAGGAGGCCGAGAAGGGCGTCCGAGAGGTCATGGACCTGGTGAATTACTTGCTCTACGTGAGGAACCGCGAGCTGGAGCACCAGAACCGACTGAGCGAGACGATCGGGAGGATGGAGAAGCAACTGGAGAGAAAGACGCACGTGGTGCAGAGCTTGACCACCGAGCTGGAGATGCTGAAGCAGAACAGCGCGCAGCAGGCGAATATCTTCAAGGCGAAGGAGCAGGCGCTGCTGACAGAGAGGAAGACGTTGCAGACGGAGAAGAAGTCGCTCGAAGTAAACTGCGCGAGGTAAGCTGTGGCTGGTGGACTGTTGAGGGGTATCGCGACTCACGCTGGTGTTGATGACACTCAGGTTGCAAGGGGTGGAGACAGCGTACAAAGCGCAGCTGAGGAGGAAAGATGTCGATTACGCGCGTCTGCGGAAAAGCCTCCAAGACTCAGTCGCGCGGGCGGCTAAGGAAAAACGGGTATGCGCGTGCTGTGCACCGTTTGCTGGATAGTGTATGTGGTCTCATGATTTTTGTTTGTGGAATTTCGTGCAGGGTATGGCGATAGCGAAGACACTGAACGGTATCAAGGAGAGAAAGCAGGCCTCCACTCTTAGTCAGTCAAAAGAGAGCAAGCTGACCAAGAAAATCATGGAGAATTTGGAACGAAAGAAAGCAGGGCTCTTGTTTGACAACGATGTGTTGGCGAAGAGCTACGACTCACTGCAGCGCCAGCTAGAGTCACTGACGTCTCAATACAAGAAGGCTGTCCAGCTATTTCTCGCCCAGTAAGTTGTATATAGCATTGAATCTCGTGAGGACATGCATTGTTTTCTGACGCCAGCGTCAAACTTACCCACAGAAAAAACTTGGATGGCGATGCTGCTGAGCTAGAGAAGTTGGCTAGTGCTCCAATCGATGATTTTACACCGACGCCGTTTAACATGGCCACGAAACAAGGTCTTCCCAAATATCTTACGGACTCCATGGATGCTCTTAACGATAAGTTAAAGCAGCTCGAGCATGTTATCCTCAATGAAATGCCATCTGCTGAGGCCCGAAGCGACAAAGAGGTCATTAAGATTTTGCGGAAAAAGCTGGAAGACGCTCACGGTATCATCAACGAGCAAGATCAGCTTCTGCAAGCATCATTATCGTCACCGGCACAATGTATTCGTGTTACTCGCGGAACGGGTAACCTTTCATCAGAGGCGCGAGAGGGCTTGGATGAGCGTGTCGGTCGCGGATCTAGTGTTCCGACCGATGATTCACCTACGGCCAACTCTCTGGAAGAACTGGAACGCGAAAAGCGCGAACTAGCTATGCTAAGAAAAACCTCGAGAACGAGCGCCAGAACCTGCAGGAGCAAGCAGTCAAACTTGACAAAGACCGCTTGGAATTCGAGGTAAGGAACCGTTAATATCAGCCTATGTGGACCATTCCTGACAAGAAATGTATTTTATTTCATCATATCTTAGATTGCGAAGCAGGATCAAATGTTCGGGTATCCAAAGGATGCTCAACCCTCTTGTGGCCAAGAGCGTTCATCAGACTATCCGCAATCCATTGCGGATCG
The DNA here is from genome assembly GCA_011947335.1 of Phytophthora constricta. Lineage (NCBI taxonomy): Eukaryota > Oomycota > Peronosporomycetes > Peronosporales > Peronosporaceae > Phytophthora > Phytophthora constricta. Next base: position 263,084 of record JAAVTI010001590.1, read on the forward strand.
TCTCAGCTGTTCTACACCAAAACGAAAACGCAAGGCAAAAGTGCTGGATATGAGTGGCCCGGACTCTCCATTTGACATTCCAGTTGCAGGTATCCGGGTACCATGTGCAACGAATTCACGCGCTGGCAATGCATGTTTCTCACTAACAAATGCTGTTGTGTCACAACTTGTGAAATGTCTCCGTAGCCACGCCAGGAACGGCAGCTCTGCTGAAAAAGATAGGAATCAACGTGCCGACGGAGAATGACTGCAATTGGCAGGGATAACAGTTATGAATTGAATTGCTGCGAGGTCTGCTTGAGCTGCGCATGTTTTCGGTGGAGTTAAATCTGCAGCGTTTGGATAGGGAGTGGTGAAGGAAGCTGCTCGCATTTATGGTCGCAGCCGGGAAGGAAGGACCCTTTCACAAATTTCGTGTCCGGTAGACCACGAGCCGGGAGCCGACGAAGTTGATGTTGATCGACTCGGCCCCTATGTTTGGCTTGGCGTTGCATGGTCCAGGAGGAGTGTGTCAACGTGGCAGGTTTGCCACAGGTAATGGATGGATCTACAATGATGTACCAAGAAATATGCAACCATCCCTATACATATCAAGAGCTTATCCCCTCTGCTTTACTGGAAGCACACTCAGCATTCACTTTTTTTCGGGGAAGTCAAGATGGCGCCGAGACGCACCGAATCCGGATCGAGTGCCAAGTCGTCGGTCGCTGCTGGCGTCGCATGTTTGACACGGCGAATCCTGCCCGTTTTCTACGGACAGGAACTGGTAGGCGGGCTCGACAGGCAAAGGTTGACCAGCACGCCGTCGTCGCGTCAATTGCCTCGCCCCCAGACTTGCTGCTCTGGTTCACTATTAGCCATATTGATCGAGCAGACTTCAACCAGGTGTCCAAGTGCTGAAACCACTGAGGCTGCTCGCAGTCGGGCCCAGAAGTAATGGAAGGCTGCCAAATGCCATGCAGTCATCATCTGCACCGAGCCATCTGCAGCGCAGCCATCCGCTTGCCTTATTGTGCGGGACCCGACTCGGCCCGAGCGCGTCTTGTCTCGTGCAACATCATATGGTTAGGTGTCGTGACCTCTGCCTGACCAATCAGAGACGTCTTATTCAGCATAAAACAGACGCACAGGCAGCGCAAGTCAGATACGCGGCTGGGGCGCCTCATTCCTAATTCCCATCGGCGGGTAATAGAGAGCAGCAGCAGGATGGCGGTCTGGGCCGACAGAGAGCTCCCAGACAGCCGCGAGGACGTAGGGAGCATTGGGAGGGAGGCAGCTGGGCCTCGGACTCGGACGGCGAGCTGGACGCGCTTTTGGCAGTCTCGGGGGCGACGCGGAGGACGAACTCGAGCCAGACACGGAGGACTTTATGGCCATGACGCTGGAGGACGCGCAGACGCCGCTGGAGCTCGTGGAGCGGCTCTCGTGGGACGCCACGAGCCAGGACTCGAGCGACGAGGAGCAGGACGCGCTGCAGTTGCCATCGCTGCTTAATATTCAGGTCGACAAGCTGCAGGAGAACCGGCAGCAGCAGTGGACGCTGGTCTCGCCAGGCTCGGAGGCGGCCTCGCCCCCGGTCTACTTGTCCCCGCTGACGAGGGTCAGCATTTCGTCGTCGGCAAGGCAGCAGAGGCTCTTGGAGCCGGAGAGCGAGCCCGTTGAAGGCAAGACAGAACAGGTGCTTGGGTTGAAGGAGGAAGAGGACGAAGAAGAGCAGGTTCAGGACAGCGAAGACAGCGAGGAGGAGGTGAAGGCGTTCGATCCAGAGACCTGCTGGTCTCCCCACAGTAGCAGCATCTTGTTTTCTTCCGCGTCCAAGCCAGTAAATCCATTCGCGTCGGCCGAACCAGAAGAGCCGGAAGCGAGCGACGACAACGCAGGTGACAACAGCGCGAGTGAAGACGAGACACAGGAGCAAAGCGAAAGAGAATCGGCACTGCGACCAAGCTTGCTGCCTCGTGTGCCAAGCATTACTCAATGGAGACGACAGAAAGCTCGAACGTGCTCTGGTGCGGGGTCAGCAGGGATGCCGTCTTCGCTGTCACTGGCAACTTTCAAGGCGCGGACACGGTCACTTTCTTGGTCGCGGAACGAAAGTGTCGATGAGGATGATGACGGAGACTTTTCGAGTGATGACGAAGGATACACACCAGAGCTTCATCACCGCCGGGGATCTGAAACAGAATCATTTGGTGGTGGCAGTCACTGGAGGCGTGCGAGGAATACAAGCATAAACTTTCCCAGCCAACGTTTAAGCGTGAGCCTCAATATGAGTCCGGCAATGATGACCAAGCGGCTGCAGAACGCGAAGAGCAAGTTAAGTCATGGTCTTTACTTTATGCGATCAGGCTCGACAACTTCCACGGTCACAAGTGAAGAGAGCTACTTGGACAGTCCTTATTGCGACGAGTACAAGAGCGCGCCGGCTGAATTGCAGCAGGAGTGCAGCAGCTACCCTCATTTAAGAGTGCGGAAACAAGCAACGATCAGCACCACACAAGTCGACAACAACAACTGCGTGCCGGTGTATTCAAAGCGGCCGGATATTTGAACGCTGCGTCAGCCGAAGCCGCTCGCAAACTCAAGTCACGGGCTGGAGGCTTCCGCGCACCACATCTGCCACGACACAAAAATGCAGCTAGCGAAACAGAAGAAGAGGAGCTGGAGGGCTGTACACCTCCGCCCCCTGTGTCTTCCTTCTCAGTTGAAGCATCAATCACGGCGCCCTAGACGGAAGTTAATTATGGCAGCGAAGATAGATTACGATAAAGTGTGAATGTTTATGTTGGTTTAAGCTTACTAGCCTGACTTCCTTGTCGCGATTAGCCTATTCCTCGTCCTCGTCGTCCTCCTCTTCATCAGTGCTTTCGGCCTGCACGACTGTAATCTTAACCTCATTTTCGAGGTCGCAGCCAGCGTAGCCATCGCAGATAACGTAGAGCTGGAAGGTGTGCGCGCCAATCTCATCCGGCGCAGCAAATTGCAAGCTCACATTGGCCCGGGAACTCGCAAGTGGCACACGCTTAATGCTCAGCAGCGCGTTCTTCTTGGAGTCGCCGAGAACCACCCACCAGTTCTCTGCCTTTTCACTGGAAAGTGGCACGCGTTCACGAGGCCCAGTTCCTTGGACTCGTCCTGCTCCTCGTCTTCGTCGTCCTCGTCGGCGCCTTCACGCTCCAACTGAACCTTCACACTCACGGCAGATCCCTGCGGTAGGTTCTTACCATCTTGCTGCACCTTGGTCTGCACCGTAACGTCTGGGAAAGCATTACAGAACTTCGCGACGGCCGACATCTTCGGCGTGTCTAGGGGCAGCAGTTCCTGACGGGCATCATCTTCCATACTCAAAATGTCTACGGGAGTTTCTACCTCTTCTTCCAGATCCATCTTTGCCAACTTCTTGAGCATGTCCGGAGTGAAGAACGGGATCTGCAATAGCGGTGAGTCACTGCTCCATTGTGCCTGCACAACCATTTGCGCAAGATCCATTGCCGCAAGCGCGGGCTTGAGCCACCCGTTAGAGCTGATCACATCTACCATGGCGTGCAGAAGGCGAACCGCATGACGCAAAATAAAGTCGAGGTCCTGGCGCAGTGCTGGGCTCAGGCGGTCGTGTTGCTTGCTAAAGTGAACCTGGAGCAGCACATTCGTCTTCACGTGGGCCTGACCGTAGTCTCCTCCAGCGGCCACCGGGAACTTGAGGTGCTTTGCTAGAGACTCCAGTTTCTTGTCCTCGCCGTAGCGGCTTGGCAGGTCGCTAAACTCGGTCGCAGATGATAGAATCGTCAATAGGGCGCGCACCTTTGAGTCTGCCTTCAGGCTGCACGCGAAAAGCTCGATCGTTGTATACTTGATGTAGTAGTAAGCCGCAATCATACCAAGGTTGAGAGGGGCCAGACGCTCCTCACCCTCGTTTTCTTCATCCTCCTCCTCTTCAATCACCTGGATACACCGCGACTCCTCTAATGCGTTAACGGTTGTCTCCACAAGCTCCGACAAATGGTCCGACAGGTGCACGTTGGTGGCACCCTGCAGATTGTAGTAGTTCGGGTTCTTCATGAATCGCCGGTACATGAAGGTCCAAGTGAGATAGTCCACTGCGTCCTGTTTACTCTCGATTGTCTTCGTCACAATCTCAGCGTTTATGTGATCGCTGAGGAAGTGCTCTAGTTGCGACTCTGCGGGAAGTGGGTCGTAGAGGAACTTGGCATAAAACTTCTTCTTGGATGCGTGGCAGAAGAGCACGCACTTCACGGCTGAAGATGCACTATGGTTAGCGAACTTGGTCATCTGAAACACGTCAGCTAGCTGGTAGTCCACGTAACGGTGCTCTCGTCCATCGTAAAACTGTGTACCCATAATCACCACCATGAAAGCGTTGACTTGAGCACTTCGCAGCTCCCATGCCATCGACTGCGGTACAATTAACACTTGAGTCTTACCAGTTGCAAACCTGTGCAAAACGTACTCGCGATTCCGCGTAGCCATAGTATCTGTGCAATAGCCCACGCCATTTTCCATCGTGTGAAGCAAAGCAGCATCCCCTAGAGGTAAATCCACCTTATCCTTCGCAGAATGAGATACAAACTTCTGCGGTTCATTCTCAGCCAGTGCGAAGGTGATCAAGTCGATCGCGCTCAGTTGTGCCTGCTTAGCTGAAGGCACAAACACTACAACGGGTTTATTTTCCGCTTGATTCGCAACCGTATTGTACAGCGGTTTTGCCATAGCTAGCATGCGAGATGAAAAATCATTGATTTCAAAGCCTTGCACACGAATTTCCAGAGGCTGTGGACGGACATTCGGGTGGAAGTTGAATATGCCTTCTGAGGCACTTGCGCCGAGCCACTCACCAACATCACGGGCATTAGCAATAGAGTTGCTCATCGCAATTATCCGCATACGTCCGCCACGTTCACCAGCTGCCTTTTTCTTCTTCTCCATGTCAGCAGCAATGAAACGCATTCGCGACATCACTATCTCAATTGTGGGACCGTACTCGCCTCCTCCGACAAAGTGAGCCTCATCTAAAAGGAAAAGACGAACGTTCTGGATACGTTTACGCTGCTTCCAGCGTCGGGAGAGGACATCCCACTGCGTCGGTGTGGCAATCAGGATGTTAGCGTTGGCCAGCAGGCGCAGGTCAGCAGTAGAGTCACCTGTGAGTTCGACAACATTTTGTCGCCAAAAGCTTTCTTCGCCGAATTTGGCGTTCCAGTCATCATACTTCTCGTGGCAACTAGATTCTTTCGGCGTCAAGTACACAAGCAAGTGCTCACCAAGCTCCTCGCTCTTTGGGTCAGGCTGGCCCAGCGAAAGCAACGTCTTCATAATAGCAACTTCCGCCAGCACGCCCTTACCGCTTCCAGGAGGTGATCCGATAAACAGATTGCTCTCAGACTCCAGCAAGCGCGGCAAAACCTGCGTCTGGATGGGGTTAAAGCGCTTGAACCGCCACGGGTTTGAAAGGTGGCGGGCATTCGACATCGACTTCAACACGGCCTCCGCAATCTTTTCTTTCCATCCACAAGCTTCAGAAGAGTATTATTGACAAAAAGCGGTTGGAGATCGAGTAGTTCCGACGGTGGTGCATTCTTGTGCGGCAGAATAAGCTTGTGGAATGACACTGGTAACGAGCTTTCGCAGTGGATCCACTTATCAGAAATGACCTTGATATAGTACAGCGGAGCCAAAGGCTCAAATAATGGCATCGTGAAACTCAGGTAGGTTTCTTGCGAGGCAAAGCGGCGCTTGATCAGCAACCACTCATGATGCAGAATAGTCTCCCCATCAACATCCTCCACGAAAACCCAGAAACCTACAGCATTACCGTGGACTTCTCGCGTAAACTCAAAGTCAGGTGTCACGACCAAGTCAACCTTCAGCATTGATCTAGTGATCGGCTGAACGTGTGCTGAGAGCTCAAGTTTTGGGAACTGATGGATGAGCTTGTAGAGCTGCTTGCCGTAATGCGGGTTGTTAATAAGCTGACCAAGATCAGCAGGTTCCAGATCATTGTACTTATCCCACGCAATGTCCTTTTTCAATGCGCTTCAAGATCGTCTCTGAGATTCCTGGGACGAATTGGCGAAGAGGAGAGTGCGAGAGCCACATGCGCTTGTCCACCATCTTGCAGAAGCTTAGCATCCGCTCAGCCAGCGAGGCCCAGCCGCGGTTCAAACAAATCTCGAACAACGCTCGGAAAATACGAGCTGCTGACTGGTGGATATGCGCCATATCTGCCAACAGCGCAAAACCATCCAGCTTCAAACGCGAGATGTAAGCTTGCAGTAAAACGTTCACCTTCGCAGAACCACTTCCTGCCGCAACGCTTCCAGGAGCACTGGAAACCAGAGACTCCTTCACCGGAACTGGTACACGCTCCAAGAGCTTCACAAGCTCTAGCTTTTCTTCTGACCGTACAATCACGTACTTGAATTCATTCGAGAGCGAGAACAGCCGCAGAATCTCAATGTCCGACATGTGAGGTTTCAGGTACTCGTTGTACGTGCTGATCGAGTCATGTGCAATGTAGTAATGACTGGCTACTCGACCGAGCGCAGTAACTTGGAACAAACCCGAGCGTCGCTCATACTTAATCAAGTTGTGCTTCGCCAATAATGTCGCTGCTGAGTGAACCAAATCAGTGCGGTACTGCAGAAGCGTTGGGTCAGCCTTGCGGTCCGCGATGGAAATGCCGTACAAGGTCGGATTACGCAGCATACGAATGAACAAGTACGTATAGCCTAGCCAAGTGGCTGCCTGGGCCACGTTCTGAACGCTACCAACCACGATTTCAGCGTTAAGGTTATCAGCCAGCTTCCCCATCAGCTGGGACTCAACGGGTAGTTGCTGGTTCATCAATGAAAGGTAGTAGGTCAGCTGCGAGTGCTGTGTGATGATGATTCCTTCGCCCTGCGTGTCGAACTGAACACGACCGGCACGACCCAGCATTTGCAAAATATCCAGCGGGCTCAACTCGCACCAATCTCCACGCTCGGCGTTGTAAATCTGCGTACCCTTGATGATTACAGTGTGCGCTGGCAGATTGACACCCCATGCAAGAGTCGACGTGCTGACAAGCACCTTCAAGTGTCCATCAGCAAACGCGTTCTCCACCAATGTTCGGTCTTGTCGCTTCATACCAGCATGGTGAATGCCGAAACCGTACGGAAGCAAGTCCTTCAAGTCGTCATTGCGCTCAATCTTCTCAGCTTCCTGCAAGAGAACTTCACTGGAAGCTGAGTTGGGTCGGATCAGGCGAGCGAGCGTGTCATTTTCCACAAACAAATCCCGCAGCGCCTGTGCTGTTGACGCAGTCTCCTTCCGGGAATGCACGAAGATCAACACTTGGTTGTCCAACTCAGCCTGCTCCATCACCTTTTCGTAACAAATCTCATTCATCAACGCAAATCGCTTGACCGCCTTCTTCTCCATGATACCGATGTACTGCTGTTGCAATGGCACCGGACGGTAGCTGGAGTCAAAGTAAAATAGACCTTGAGCGGGGTCCACGCGGAGAAACGCCGCGACGTCTTCGTAATTTGGCAGCGTGGCGGAAAGACCCACAAGTCGCACCATCTGCTGCGTAGCCTCCACGTTTCGAATAGTACGGGCAACCAAGGCTTCCAAGACTGGACCACGCGTGTCGTGCAGCAAGTGAATTTCATCAATGATCACCAAACGCACGAGTTGGGTGTACGCACGGTCGTCTCCAGACTTTCGTGTAATGATGTCCCACTTCTCAGGCGTCGTAACAATGATCTGTGTGTTAAAAAGTTGCTCGCGGGACAAGTTCTGGTCTCCTGACAGCTCTCGCACTTGAATATCATAGGCACTGGAAAGACGTGCCGAGAGATTTAGCACCACTTCTTGCACCAGAGCTTTCATTGGAGCCACGTAAACAATTTTAAACGAATTCAAGTCGATCTCACCGGTTTCCGGGTCACGCGCCTTCATCACCTCATGCAAGATCGTCAGCATCGCGACATTAGTCTTACCAGCACCTGTGGGTGCACACAAAAGCAAGTTCTCGCTCGTCTCGAAGGCCGCAGGGAACATTTTCGACTGCACACGGTTCAACGACTCCATATTTTTGAACGCACCCTGCGCCCATTTGGGCAGCGTGGAGATCTTGATACGAGCCTTTTCTTCAGCAACCGCCATTTTCGTTCGAACTGCAGGCACATGAACCTCTTCGTATCCCTTCTTTTGCGCACGCCATGTACCTTCTGGGAGACGGCACTCACGGTTGCTCATCAAATGGCCACCCTCTTGGAAAGCCAGTGACTCCACATCCACATAATGCTGTGGCTTCTTTTGGGTGCACTTTTTCCTTCCTCCTTCACGGCTTCCCTGCTCACATCCTGCATGTCAACATCAGAGTCTGCATCTTCATCGTTCGTCGAACCACGCTGTTCACCTGCTTTTTGCTGTAGCTTTCGCAGTTTGTTCGCCTCAGCGCGCGACGTGGTCTCCATAGCGCCAATACGATCCTGCATCCACGAATCAGCCGATGCCGTCGTACGCAACTGGTCCAGGATGGCGTTTCCTTCGCCGTCATTCAGCGTTTCATCAGCGACCATTTCCTCTTCGATGCTGCGTCGCTCCGCATCGTCCTGTGCCTGCTTCAACCGCGTGCAATACAGCACCTTCGCTCGGTTCTCTAGCAGCAGCTTGATGAAGTCAAACTTATCGTAGTCTAGCAGGAGCACCAGTCGGTTTTCACAGGCGCTAAGATCGCTTCCGGCTTCTTTCAAAATGCCGAGTACATCCTCCGCGAGTTTGGCGCTCATTTCTGCATCCTTGTAAAACTTGGACAGCTCGCGCTGGAGCCAGAATGCATCGATGGCGTGCACGTCCAGTCTGTAGCGTGCATCCCCTTCGTCTTCGTCGTCGTAGCCATCTTTCAGCTTCATGGCTTCGCGTCCGGCAGCCGTGGCGGTCTCCTCCTCACTCTCGTCGTCCTCTTCCTCCTCTCGCACTTCATCCAAGTCGGACTCTTCCTCGTCGTCCTCCTCATCAAAGACCACGGCGACGCCCATCTCCTTGTCCACCTCCTCCTTCTCCTCTTTCTCCTCCTGCTTCTCCCCACTTTGTTCGGGGAAAAAGTCCGTGATCCGTTTACCGGCAGCCACTAACTGGCTGAACGTGTGCGTCGGGATGGCCTTCAGCAGCTTCTGCACCTCCTTGTGCTTCTCGTGGTCCTTGTACGCGTCGCTCTTGAGGATGGCCAGCACTTCCTCCGCCGCGCCCGCCAGGATCTCCCCAGGCTGGTCGCCCAGCTGGCGAGCCACCACGCCCAGCACCTGCTCGTAGGCCTCCTGGCTGGCCGCGTTCTTGGGCTTGTAGGCCGCTGACTCGAAGGCCGAGCTCTCTCTCAGAATGTTGCTGCGCGCGGCCGCCAGGCCTCCGGTGGCCGTGAAGAGCTCGCCGTCCGCGTCGTCCTGCCGCCGCTTCTTGCGCCTCGAGGCGTCCGCTGTCTGTGTGGGGCGCTTGCGGCTCTCAGCCACCGTGGCCTTCTGGGCGCGGTCGCCCATTCTGTAGCTGATCTTGCCCGCCAGCGACTCCACTTCGCCCGTGGGCTCGTCGGGCCGTCTGCGCGACTCGCTGTCCGCCTGCAGCACCAGGTTCGAGTTCTGCTGGTACGCATATTGCCGCGAGCGCGCCACCTCCTCCGCCATAGTCAGCACACGGATCTCCTTCACTCGACTGGGCTCGAACCAACAACGGGTACTGAGGGGATCGGTAGTACCGGTTCAGGTAGGGTATGGTGTTTGAGAGGGGAAGTATGTTCGTACACGGTGCGTATGAACTGTTTCGAGGGAGGTCTTGACTTTCGAGAAACGTCTGAAGATGCCGAACGTGAACGTGACGAGCAACGTGCCGAGCAGCGGCGTGGACAAGGCGGCGGCCATGGCGGCCATTTCCAAGGCGGTGGCCACGGCGCTGGGCAAGTCGGAGCAGGTGGTGATGGTGCACCTCAACCTGGACACGCCCATGCTCTTCCAGGCCACGGACGACGTGCGTGTAGTTAGTTGGCTTGGAGAGACGGATTGGGGTTGGAGACTGACGTTTAATGTTGCTGTTTGATTGCATTGCAGCCGTGCGCTATGATCCGTCTCAGGAGCATCGGCAAGGTGGACGCGCAGCACAACCCCACGGTACGGTGACAGCTCGCCCGACGTCTTGGGGTTCTTTGAGCTCATGGATTTTGGTGCGTTTGTGGCTTCGTTCTGTGCAGACGGCATCGGTGCTGACGCAGACCGTGAGTCAGGTGCTGAAGGTCCCTGCGGACCGCATCTTCATGAACATCGACGACGTGCCGCGCTCGAACTGGGCCAAGGGCGGTATGCTCATCCCCACCCCGAAGCAGTAACTTGGAGGAAGAGCTGCATCGATGTGCTTTACAGCGCTGTAGCCAGCAAGATTCTCTAGCGTGCTGCATCATGAGACAGCTCTAACCCAATCAATGGCAATCAAAATGCACCCAACGCTCCTTCCTTTGATGCACAAACACCGCCGACTGGCGCAAACTATGCGACGCGAAAACGTTTATACCGGTATACCGGTCCGTGCCAATCATCTCATACCGGTATCGTTCCTCGTTCACTTCGAGATCTGCCTGGAAAGTGTCAAGATGCCGTTCGTGCACGTGTCCAGCAACGTCCCCCAAGCCAGCGTGGACATCCCCGCCGCTCTGAAGGCGCTCTCCAAGGCGCTGTCCGCCGCCCTGGGCAAACCTGAGCAATACGTGATGGTGCAGCTGGACCTGGACACGCTCATGATGTTCCAGGCCTCGGACGCCGTACGCATTTCTTAAACAACTTTGAATACGTATTAATAATATCACGAGATAGTTATTTGTGTCACTAATGTCAATTCTTCTTGCTCCTACAGCCATGCGCCTTCATCCACATCCGCAGCATCGGCTGCATCGGCCCTGACCTGAACCCCAAGACGGCGGCGGCGCTGACCGCCACGGCCGCCGAGGTGCTCAAGATCCCGGCGGACCGCATCTTCCTGAATCTGGACGACATGGACGCTGCCAACTGGGCCATGGCTGGCAACACCCTCGGCTAAGTGCAGAGGGGAGACGCTCTTGTGGTCGAGCTGTAGCGGAGTCAGCTGAAGCATCAGCCTTTTTGCCGGCAGGTTCGCTTGCTGTAGATGAGCCTTGGTGCTGAAATGAATGGTGCTGCTTTTTTCAACTTGTTGTTATAGTCCACTAGCGCCGCGCGATCATCGTCTCGTGTTTGCAGATGTAATACTCATTTCCGATTGCAACCCCTTTGCCTCCATGTGGTCGATAACTCTCAGAGCGAGACGACGAGAGTTTCGCAGAAACGTGCAGCAATTATTGAAGGGTGGAGAGCTTTCAAAGACGTACAGGTCGTTTTGTGAGGGAAAATACTGAAAGTTCTCATTCCAAGAATTGCCGCCTCGAGGAAAGATGGTGGAGCTGTTGTGCGCCGAGGTGGGAGTGGGGGAGCGTGATCTCAGTGCAAGTGAACGAGACGAGCACTGTCGCTATCTTGAAGGACGCGATCGCGGAGAAAGAGAGGTACAATTTCGCTGCTAGCAAGCTGCAGCTGTTCTTGGCCAAGAAAGACGGGTTGTGGCTGAATCCGGCTGGTCTGGAAGCTGTGACGCTCGATGAGAATGGACACCCAGAAGGTTTCATTCAAATGCATCCCTTGCTGTACATTAAAAATGAAAAACACTTTGGAGAGGGGTTTGAACCACGCGAAGGGGAGATCCACGTGCTGGTGGTCGTTCCCGCTCAAGATTTCAGCCAACGGTTCGGCGCTTCAGCAGTCATTCTTCTTCAAGTAATTTTGCCCCACGTTCTCATAAATGCACCACCGACGCAGAGTGATGAGATCGTGGATTTCAAGCCTTATTTGTGCAAGTTTTATGGATGCTATCGCCGAAGCAGACCTGGCTACGGTGTATACTTCTCGACGATGAGTTTCCAAAGTCGCTCGTGTCAGCTTCGCATTTGTTCCGCAGCAACAATGCATATTTGGCATTTACGATGGTGCACATATCGGATATTGACGATGAGAAGAATGGCTTGCTGCTGTTCAAGCCTTTAAAGCACGCGCTCGACCGTTTCCAACTCAGTTTTATTCGCAATGATGAAGGAGTCTTCGTTTTGAAGCTGTTCGATCCATCTATCCGAGATACTCGTCTCATCGATCTCACGGACCGCTATGGTGAAAAAGTGCTCACTGCGAAGGAAGAATGAGTGCTCCACGACAGCGTATCGCTGACTGAAGAACCATGCAAGTTTGATGTCCAGAAAACATTTGGTGACGTCGACGGCTTGCCTCTGGTATTCACTGGTTTGGAGCAGCCGTTCCATCGCTGTTTGAATTTACAGGCGCGAGTGGCTCACATGGTTGCCTTGAAGAATCAATGGATCGATCCATCGTATAACTTTAAAGACTTTTGGTCTGACGTATCGTTGGGTGACAAAATGGAGATGTTCCACAAAAGCATTATGGATGCTGATTTGGACTTCGATTATTAATCACATTAGTCACTACTTGGCTGCCCAGGATGAAAAGATGAAGCTGGTTTGTGGAGCACCTGTAATAAGCGCTCAGTAGTGATCAGTTGCCATTAACTTGCTAGTCAGAGCGGTTGACTTATGTTCCTACCGCATTCATATTACCAGCATATTAAAACAGAGAAGATTTACCGAGCTGCAGTTCCAGTAGAGGGTTCTTGTCGGTGTGAGTTTGCACGCAAAGTCGGTCCTCCCTGCATGAAAATGATGGCGGAGTTAACACATTACGTATGTTAACGTATGTCAACTCGAGAAACCAGGGTCTAGTATATCAAGAGCGTCGTTGCAGAGGACACAGCCACCACATCACCGGAAAGGATCACAAAGCTTTTGTGCCACAACTACGCGAAAAGTGATCCATGCCGCGTCATGTGCCGACGCGTCCATCGTGTCAAGTAGCATGTTTTCTGTTCTTGCACGAACGATCAAGATAATGAGACGCTCAATTTGACCACGAATCAGTGCCGGTGCGAGCTGCGAGCCGGAGCTTGCACCGGATTCCGAGCCCACGTGAGGATGCTCCCCGGGAGCGTCCTGCTCTGATAATGCGCGGGGATGAGCCTTGCGAATCGCGCCAGAAATGGTGTCGCGCTGGCTGCCGTGAGGATTCCTCATTGAAGACCTCGAGACTTGAGTCGAGTCGAGAGCTCGCAGCCGCATTGGAGAGCGCATCACACACCGTATGTATCTCGAGCGCATTGTTTGCTTTCGCTCCAAAGTGAAGCCACTTCACTCCGAAATGCTGGGCAGCATGCCCATTTTTTTCTTGCGATGTGATTACAGTACCGGATGGTCATTTGAAGTGACCCCCGCTCTTCAACGTTGCCTTTAATCTGGATTTTAATCTCGAGGTACTGTAGGCGTTAATCTTGCAGCACATCGTGACCTTCATGGCAAGTGTTGCTGCAAGCATCTTCCTGCGGCAGCTCTTGTGATAAGTGTTACTTCGATGATGGTACTTCGAAGTTCAGAAGGAGAAGATGCTTCACTTGACCAGCTGTGGGTGGCCAAACATGCGATGCATGGCACCGGAAGTGTAAGTGTTGCTTTACTCCTGTAGATTGGAGGTTTGTCCTGTTTGGATGAACACACGACCTAGCGAACAGGATGGGATATTGCCTGTATCCCATCCTCTTAGCTAGGTCGCGCGCAACAAGTATCCGTATATCTTCAGGGCTGAGCAAGGTCAAACCTGTCTGCTCTTGCCCGGCACCCGCCTCCACTTCATCTTCATTCTCACTTTTGCCTCGTGGCTCACAACTCGACTCAACACCAGTCCGCAACTTCGGTTTCTCTCCGAGCTCACTATGGCTGGCAGCAAGAAGTTCCTCACCTCGGAGGACCTCAAGATGGTGCTCAACATCTTCTGCTGCGTCTACGGGATCGGTACGCTCGGTATGCCTGGCAACTTTCGCGGTCCGGACCCGTGCTGGCCGTGGTCGGCATGGCCTTCATGGCTTTCGCCAACATCTACGCATCGGTGGCCATCTGCCGTGTGATGCTGCTCGCACCCAATACCGTCAAGACCTACAGCGACCTGGGTGAGTGGTGCATGGGCAAGTGGGGCCGCTGGCTTACCGTCATCGCGCAGATGGCCTCGTGTCTGCTGCTACCGTGCGTCTTCCTCGTACTAGGCGGGACCTTGCTGAACGGTTTGTTCCCGAATGCCTTCAGTACCACCTACTGGATTTGCTTCATGGCGCTCATGTGCCTACCGGTGTGCCTCGTCCCGACGCTGAAGGAAGGCGCCGGAGCTGCGTTCGCCGGTTGCGCTGGTACACTCATCACCGACATCATTGGTGTTGCTATCGTCATGTACGGCATGCGCGGCCACCCATCTGTGCCGGCTCCAGAGCTTGAGTTCGAGCAAGTTGCGGGTATGTTCGGCAACCTGGCGCTCGCCTACAACGCCGGTATTGTGATCCCAGCGCTGCAGCGTCAGCACAGCGACCCGAGCCGCATGCCTCGCATCGTGTTCGTTACCATGTCTTTCATCTCGGTTTTGTTCCTCATCCTGGCCAGCACGGCGTATTCCGCGGTGGGCTGCCAGATCACGGGCAACCTGCTGTACTCCATTTACCCGGACGCGAACGGCTTGACGACGTTGGGCTTCAAGTCGGATTGGGGTGCCGTGGTCATGGCATATTTCTTCATGCAGCTGCACATTACGATCGCCTTCTCCGTCATTCTGAACCCGGCCTTTTACCTCGCTGAGCGCATGTTCCTCGGCATGCACCAGAAGAAGGAAGGCGACATGGAGAACGCAATTTCGTACGCTGCTGCGAACACGCCCGCTAAGGACGCCTCTGTCACAGGCGACCGCCGCTCGTCAAGGATGTCGTACATTTCGAACGCCGACGCCGAGAACCCGTACTACGGCGACGTGGAGGCGGAGGCTGCTGAGTACCGCGGCGCGAACGCAGTCAAGTACCTGATTCTTCGCACCGCGATCGTCGCGGTGCTGGTCGTCTTGTCCATTGTCCTGAAGGACCACTTCTCCGAGTTCGTGGACTTTGTGGGCGCTTCCTGCGTCACCCTTATCAGTATTGTGCTGCCCGTTATTTTCTTGCTCATTAAGCTGTGGCACTCCCTGCCAATGTATGAGAAGATCCCGGCGCTGATTGTTGTAGTCGTGTGCAGTCTGCTGGGCTGCTATGTGACGTACACGTCGGGCAAGGCACTTTTCGCTCCGTCCGATTCCGACACGGAGTTCCCGTACTGCTCCAGCGAGTTCGAGAACCACGTGTACTACAACTACACGGCTGTCCACGACGCGTAAGCGTGCAATAGAGTGTTGAATTCTTCGCTCTTGTCGCCTGCAGCGTTGCGGATAGCAGTCACTTCAAAGCGGATAATGAACGAATACTATTGAGTTTCTAAGCCATCGTACTCACTTTGCTTGAGTACAAGTTCAGATTTTTACCCTATGAATTGTGGCAACACTCTTTGTTCAACTGCCCTCGCTCAATTCTTGCGGCTTCGTTCCTGTCTCTAGATAAAACATGTGGCTGTTTGTTCTCTGGATATTTATTATCCAGAGTTTTACGCTGACCCTCGCCAAACTTGTTTAAACGCATATTGCAGTACACTTCGTAATTTAACGAAACCTGACTCTATTGCACGCATCCATAAACGGTCGGGAAATCGAATACCTGTCTCACTTCTTATCGCAAATTGGTGAATGTTGACCCATCCGGACTCTAACAACCTTCATACGACCTCACAATAGGCCACATTCGTTCAGCATTCATGTAACATGAGAAACACTGATTGGCTCAGTTGACTTCTGCCGCGGTGCCTGAGCGCAATGAGCGGGGCAAACTTGCAGTCTTATTGAAGATTGCACACTGGGCAAACACAATTTGAGTGGCGTTTAATACTTCAACCCTGCGAGCATTTTGTCGTGATTCGGAAGCGGTCTTCCATCTATTTCCATAAGACGGACACGAAAGATGCTAGTGGACACATCGGTCGCTGGTACTACTTGGGTCCGGGCTCCTGCTGCTCGCACTTCAGCTGTGAAGCTGCTTAAAAGTGCGAATATTTCCGGAAAATCTTTTTGCCAGCGATACAAATATCCAGAGCTTCTCCGGGCAACGCACGGCATTAGTTATCTCTAATAATAGCTGCTCTCTGATGGGAAGAAAAGGTTCCACAGCTCACCGGGCAGCCACGAAGACGAAGCACCAGAGTCAAGAGGACTGTATTGGTGAACGCCGTCGAAAGCGATGAAAGTCAGTGGCTTTGTGCAGTTCGCATACGCAGTCTTAATGTGCGAGGCAGACCCAACAGCCGGCTCTAGCGCAGTCTGGTTCGTGCATCCGTTGACTTTCACAAACACTTCGCGCATGGCACGGCCCATGGAGATCGAGTTGACCGGATCGCTCACACCGTGAGAGACGAAAACCCCAATTGGGACGGCTTCACCAGTCCACGGCGTGTAAATTGTACCCGAAAGCAACGGAACGTCGTGCCGCGGCCAGAGTTAGCGATCGCATTCGTCATCGAGCCGGCAAAACTGAAGCCCACAACGAAACGCTGCTCCGTGTCCACGCACAGTCCATCGTCGATGGTCTGCATGATGGTGTCGGTGAAGGTCATGTCATCGTTGTTGGTGTTATACCAACTATTGCCCAGTTCCTGAGGAGCCACAAAGATTGTGGACTCATTGGCGTAGTCCAGTAGTCCGTAGTAGCTGCCGTTGCCGTACTTGACCGAGTCCTGCGTGATGTTGTACGCGGTGCCGCCGTACCAGTGGTAGGCGATGACGAAGGGGTACGACGTGCTCGCGCTATAGCCTTCAGGCACACGAACGATGTACTCGCGCTCCGTGCCGTTGATCGTGGTGGTGTACGTACCGCTCGAAATAGCGGCTACCTTGCCGCATCCCGAAGAGAGGGTCGCCGCCTCAGTCGTTTGGAGGGTACCGAACGCGACGAGCAGCGTCCAGAGAATGGAGGAGGACTTGAACGCCATGTCGATGATGTCGCTTTTTGCCAGGTTGGCTTCAATGCGGCGAATTGAGGAATGGGGTCACCGTTTCCCATGGCAAGAAGTGTTGTACGCGGGCTTCCTCGTCGATTGGATTGTCGTTGGGAAGTGTCGACTGTGCCTGCAGTCTTTTACCGTGGACAACATGCAGCGTGCAGTGTCAGTGCATTGAAGCAGCAGGAACGAGACGCCACTTCCTGATGTCATCGCGACAGCAAACGTGCTGGCCGTTATAGCCACAGCCACTTTTGCTCTCCTCGGAAGGTTCCTCGCCGAGCCACAAGTACTGGTGAGGCGACGTATCTGCAAGTATGCTCTAAGAAGCTGGCTTCTGGAGTGCGCGCACACAGCGCAAGATTCATCATTTGGCTGACAGCATTGTGTTACACCCCATGCTTAGTTCACGCCGTAAAGTCCTTCGTGTCATTGAAAACGAACAACTTACGTCGAAAAAAGTTCTGAGGTTGTCAACGATCGTTGTCTTTTTCATAATGTGATCAGTGCGCTCACAAACTTCACTAGCAGTCTATCGGTGCAAGATAGAGGTTGCTGTTTTTTTCGTATTCTCGCTATCAAATTGACACGAAAATGCAGTGGTCGTAATTCTTAAAGGCTGTGTCCACAAGCGAATCCCTTCTTTGTGTCCATCAAGTTACTCCAGCCTGGATGCTATGAAAGCGAAAAAGCACTCTCGACTCTTTCGACGACAAAGCAGTGGGCTTGTGTAGGACTGTGTCCTACTAGGACACACAAGCTCCAAAGCCTGCGGAAACCGCAGGCTTTGGATCTCACAACAGAATTCCCGGCAAAGGGAGAATTGCAATCCCTGATTTACCTCGCACAGATAGTACAAAAATGCAGCCTCTTTGTTATAACCGCGACTCTGTGCGGACACGTGTAGTTTGTAGCCTCTCAGTTCTTATTTTGGTCCCACCTTTCTCCCTTTGCCGGGGAATTCTGGAGTAGTGTGCTGAGAGCATCTCCAAC
This sequence comes from Phytophthora constricta, assembly GCA_011947335.1. Lineage (NCBI taxonomy): Eukaryota > Oomycota > Peronosporomycetes > Peronosporales > Peronosporaceae > Phytophthora > Phytophthora constricta. The sequence continues at coordinate 281,136 of JAAVTI010001590.1, forward strand.
GGTGCACTGAAAACGGCAACGGCAAACGGATCATTATAGCAAAAATTGTCCACGCTAAGTAGCTTTCCCGTCACGTCATATTTTCTCCCAATGGTGCACTGTATCCAGGCTACGGCAAAACGAAACCTAGACCTTGTGGTGCTGTCGTTCAAGCTTCGCCGACCAAGTCGCCCGTGGAGGAGCCGCACTAGTCGCCCGTGGAGGAGCCGCCGGATTCGCCCGTGGTGCTGCCGCCGGAATTGCCCGTGGTGCTGCCGCCTGAATTGCCCGTGGAGGAGCCGCACTAGTCGCCCGTGGAGGAGCCGCCGGAATTGCCCGTGGTGCTGCCACCGGATTCGCCCGTGGTGCCGCCGCCTAGGCGCTCGTGTTGCTGAGCGAGAATGGATTGGAGAGCACGCTGAAGCGGCTCCGAGACGCCCATGTTGAGGGGGACGACGACGAAGCCGCAGAGCTGGTAGTCCTAGCTGCTGCTCACTCGTGTACTAGCATATTAACACACGAGAGGCACGTGAAAAAGCGCGGAGGCTCGCGACCTGGTCGCAGCGCTAATGTCAGGCGTGATCATGCAGCCGGGCATCACCGGCTCTTCCTCGACTACTTCGCAAGTGATCCAGTGTACAATGCGCGGCTGTTTCGCCGCCGCTTTCGGATGCCCCAAAGTGTTTTTTATCGCTTGATGAATGGAGTTCTGGAGATGGATGACTACTTTCGTCAGAAACCTGATGCTACTGGAAAACCTGGCATTCGCCGCTTCAAAAGTGACAGCAGTGCTGCGAATGTATTGCTACGGTGTTGCTGCCGACGTGACGGATGAGTATGCTCGCCTCGGAGAAAGCACAGCGGTAGAGGCCTTTCGCCGCTTCACAGTCGCCGTGCTGGCCAAGTTTGATGCAGAGTATCGAAGAGAGCCAACTGCAGCAGCCATCAAGCGTCATACCACCATCAACGAAAAGCGTGGCTTTCCTGGCATGTTTGGCTCGCTCGATTGCACTCATTGGACCTGGAAGAACTGTCCAGTTGGATGGCAAGGCATGTACCAGGACAAAGATGGCGATCGCTCTATCATTATGGAGGCCGTTGCTACACGCAATTTATGGATTTGGCACTCGTACGCAGGGCTTCCTGGGTCTAACAATGATATTATTGTCGTTGATCGATCTCCGTTGGTGGTAAATTGGCTGAAAGGGAACGCACCCGAGTGTCAATTCAATGTGAATGAGCATGAATACAAGATGTGTTACCTTCTGTGCGATGGCATTTATCCAGAGTGGTCGGTTTTCGTGAAGACGATCAGTGATCCCTGTGTCGAGAAAGAGAGGCTTTATGCAAAAATGCAAGATCGTGCCCGCAAGGATGTTGAACGGTGCTTTGGCGTTCTTCAAGGACGCTTCGCAATTCTCGCGCAACCCGCTCGCTTTTGGGATCAAGGCGTTCTGAACGATGTTTGGTACGCGTGCGTTGTGATGCACAACATGTTGTCGAAGCAGAAGAAGAGGGGAATATCAATGACGATTATATTGAGCACGTTACTTCCCCTTCCGTGGCAAATGCAGATTTTACGTTTGATTCCCTACTGAGGCAACTTGCGCTTCTTCACGACGCAGGAGCACATGCCGCACTCAGGGATGATCTAGTAGAACACCTGTGGAAGCGCAAGCGTGAACTTGACCTTTAATGTGATGGAGCTATGGGTTGCCCGGATCGCCGCCTCGGTCGTTGATTGGGTCAGACACAACGCGATCAACTTCACCTGCTACACCTGTTGAATCATTCAGTCTCAGCGCGTCGTCGGAACTTGATTGAGGAGTTGCATCAGTATTGCTCGGACGGTTTTCGATGTTGTCGCTTCTCATTCTTGCGAGAACTGCCACACGTCGCAGGCGAAAGTATTCTTGAGCGTCAGTATCTAAATCGCCAAGCTGGATCGAAAAAGAGTATAGTGGTTTGCTTCCTCAAGGGCACGGGCCCGTTTTTGACTTGTGCTTGCCATTTTCAATGTCGCCTCTGCCAAGCGCTTCTGTGACAGCTCCATGGAGGCGGTCGTCTGAGCAGAAGCCTTGGCGGCTTTGTTTCCTGTCGGTCTCGGTGTTCGCGTTGAGAGCGCGGATATCACTTCAGAGGAAGCAGGTTTAGCACCGCTACTGGAGGCTCGGTGGGATGCCCGGTGAGATTGCCACTTAGGCTCGTTGGACAGCATCCGCCAGCAGTGTAGAAACTTGAACGGCTTGTTGTCGCGGATCCCTTTGGTTGTGTGCGTGTTTTGATAGAGTTGCATGGCACTAGTGATATCGTCCGCCTCATTCGTGCCGGAGCGGTTTAAGTCCACCACCTTCGCCATGCAGCCACAGAACTTGGAGACGTCATGCTGAATGACAGACCATTTGGACTCTAGCGAGCGCAGCGGTCTGCTATCGTAGCCGTCAGGTCGGTGCTCGTTGTAGAACTCTGTCGCGCGGCCCCAAAGCTTTAGCGCAGCCTGGCCGGTGCCTGTCCTCGAGTCTTTTCCTATACGTAGGTACGCCTGGCAGAGAACCTGCTCTTCCTCAGCCTCGAAATTTTTCCTTCTAGTTCTTCGTGCGATTAAAGTTGCTTGGCCTGCGTCGATCGGGGGTCTACAGATTCGGCTGGGGATTCGTCGGACTCACTCGGGGACATACCGATGCGCACTGGGGTCCTTCCACTTCGCTTGCAGGTAGCATGGAAGCCATAATGAGGCTCCTAGCGGCAAGTGAGTGGTGACGACTTGGATCGCAGAGAACATGCGAACTTTCACTAGCCAACGAGAAGGCGTTCGTTGGCCTGGCGAGAAATTGCCGGACGCACGGCAAACTCGACAGATTTACCGAGCCGACGCCATATTTTACCGTTTCAAATTTACCGTTTAGCGTTAGAGCAGTGTCCGCGGTTTGCGGTTTTATCGATCTGCCGCGATCTGCTGCAATTTCCACATAAAGCCGCACACAAATCTTGAAAAGCCGAGTAAAGCCGCGATATAAAGCCGCGGTCGAATGGGTATACGACTGTATAGATGTCATTCCGGATGATACTATACGGATATTATACAAGCTCGACGGGCCAGTCAAAGCGACCAAGCAAACAAAGCAAAGCTCACATTCCAGCCTCAATGGGAGGCCTCAAAAGTACCCGAGGCAGCAGTTTGTTGCCACATGCATGACCCCGCGAGGTGGGAGAGACATGCTTACATGCATCCACTGTCTATCAGCATTTAACGACGTCCAGAGGGCTGATCGTCCATCAGCGCCCTCAATTGTTGCTGCGCGATCATCTAACAACAAGAGCCATCTCAAGCGGTGCAGGTATTTCAACGAAGGTCTACGAAGCGGTAAGGTTCCACCACCGCCACCCGAAGAGGAACTGCCTAGCCAACCAACTCTTGACCCTTCTTGTACTTGATGCAGACGATGATGCAGCTACAGATTATGATGACAGTGATGAAGTCTTAAGAGCTGGTGAGTACCAGCAAGGGACCCTCGATGAGCTCGAGCAAGAAGTTTTGGACGGACTTATCTAGGAGATTCCAGAGTCGGACATCACAGAGTTCCCCCAACAAATGTGAAGACGTTTCCCCTTGAAAAGAAGCTGACGGGGATCCGAGGGCAGAAGTTCAATCTTTCGACGCTGTTTCCATCAGAAGAGCTCTTTGGTCTAAACCCTTACGTGGCTTCATACACATAGGTTGGCGTTGTCAATATATGTAGTTCTTACAGAAGCAGTCATTAGCAGCATGGCCCTCTATTGACAGCCCATCTTTTGAACTCGAAAAAAGCGTAGCAGTCCAGCTATACGCCAAGTGCGGTCGGATGGCACTGGTTCGCTTCAATACTCAAAGGCACTAGGCGACAGACTTGATAGCCATCATGAAGATGTGGGTACTCATGGACGTGCTGGTACGCGTGTTGCAAGTGGAGCGTGCGTTGTCGGTTGGTTTCTGGTCAATATAGCGGCTTTGCATATACACCCGGACTCGCATCAATACACCAGTGCAGTGTGTACTTGATGCTGACGTTTACCAACCCCATGAGGCTTGCCATAAACTGCAATGATGCCGTCGTGTCCAGATCTAATCTAAGGCGGCATTGCGCCGCTATGATCTGCGCCCCCAGGACAATGTGACCCGTTGTATTCGTCGACAACAGCCCTCCTGGGATGGCGTTCTGAATGCCGTCTACAAGGTCATTGCTCGAATCCTGGTATTCACGCCATCAACGAAAATGCGCGCAAAGACATTTCTTCAGGGACACACGAACTGCTATCGACTAAATCGTGGCGTGGATACACTCGTCCATGTCGCTCACTCTCACTGCTGGTGTAGGTGCGTTGCTAGTTTGCTCCGCTTCTTTCGCTACTATATCCTTCACAGCCTAGGGTTGTCAGCAATTGGTGCAGTGTGCTAACTTAGCTCTAGCTCTTAATCGTCTTGGTCGTACCAGCCAGATTGAATGTCAACAGTACGCAGCAATTGCAGCGTGCAATATATCCACTGTTGCATGCGTACTCCATGTTCAGGTTGGTGGCACCAATGATGAAGATGTCCCCGCGAGAATCGATCTTATTGTCGGTCTCGACATCTATTCGGGTCACAATGACCAGCGGCCTGCGGAGGATGTCGTCCAGCAGACCCATTAGACGCTGGCTTGGCGTCTGTACCGGGACCTGTATCTTGCCACCCATGTGTCTACACTTGTTGATAACGGGCTTCTGATCCCCAAGCTGATATCCCGCTCGATGAACATCTTGTTCGAGTTCATGACGACTGTCAGACCGTGTCAGCGTCGGCCGCAGTAGGGCACAGGCAGTCCGTGGGCGGCGTGCGCGCGAGATCGTCAGTCGTTGTGACGATGGGCTTCATACTACTTGCAATCGTAGAAGACGTACGCGCGCAAGAGGATGGTACACCATCTAGAGCACCGTGGCAATGGGGTAGACGGCCACATCCGGGCTAGACTCGTTGGACATGGAGACCAGGATGATGACATTCAGCCGCTGATGTAGACGATGCTCAAGTGCTTGGCCATCTGCGTCACCAGTACTGTAGTTCTGCGCGTCAAATGTGTGCTGTGCTGCTTGCCAGCGGCAGACCTTCGTCGACAAATGAGGCCGGCGCGCTGTGCTGAAAGTGGACAGTGTCCGGATAACAAATCTGTTTTGCCAACCGTCCGGATCCGGTCCGGACATATAAAGCCGCGGCAAAAAAAATAAAGCCGCGGTTTTTCATAAAGCCGATCGGCCGAAAACGGCAAAAAGCCGTAAAGCCGAAAATAAAGCCGCGGTTCTATCCACACTGGTCAGAGCGGACCGGTGGGAGATATACTACCGATCCCTGCAAAAAAACACGGTAAAGCTGTACCGTTATCGTTTAGAGTGTACCGTTGGAGATGCTCTTATGCTGCTCAGCTAACGCGAGCATTGCTCCTGCTTGTGATACGCGCAAATTTCCACGTGAGCAAGCGAAGTGAATTAGATACTATGCTGCTCCGTAGCAAAGACGCCAACTAGCCGCAAAGCCTCGCGGCGACGTATCTGCAGCAGGACCTTCGGCGATAGCCGGTCTCTCCGCTATGCCTTCAGCCAGCTTGATCCAGCAACGATAATCCGACGCTGTTGGTCGTTCTTGCTGTAATTGCTGTGCAAATTGCACAGCGACAATTCATCACGCGATCGGAATCATCACAACAAGCAGGCGAATCAATCCAGTCTTGTAGTCATCAACTTCATTATGAAAGACTTCGTCGTTCTCCGGAAGTCGGCTCATGTCGATTGGTGCTGCCGGGGTTGGCAGCGCTTGGACTGACACGTACGCCGCCGCCGTGCGTGACACTACCCGTGAAATTGAGCGACTTCAGGCTTGCAAACCCAAACGCAAGCTAGCTAACCGTGTCTTACCGGTTCGACCCGTTGCGCAATTCAGGCCGAGAGCACCTGCACTTGGCTCGCAAATCCATCGGGCACCACTTGAACTTGAAGTGTCGTCCAGGCGTCAACCACAATTCGCTCCGTGTAGTGGTGTATCAATCGGTGCTCAGCCCCTGGTGCTTAACATTGGCTTAGCGAGGTCGTTGTCAACGACTCGTTGGCAATGACAACCACGGCAGCCAAGTGCTGGTGCTGGTGCATGACGGCTTCCAACATGAGCAAGCAGAGCCATTGCCTTGAGTGACGACCATGCTTCGCGCACGGCGCAGCTCCCGTCCATGCAACTTCAACAACGGTTATTTGAGAGAATGAGGTGCTTGCCGCTACTGCACTCATTTTAAATTGTCTTTCCGCCTAGCACTGCCTGAGTCGACTGACAATCCACCAAGGCCAATCGTTTTTCTATTAGATGGCAGGTCTACTTAGTATCACACACTAGCCGACAACAACAGAAAACAGCACCCGGCGATTTCGAGGTAGTCTCCTCTTGATGCAAAACGATGTTGCTAACTGGATCGGAGACCAACAACAGTGACTGCAATAGCAGCAGATTTTGCAAACGGGTCAAAGCCGCTTTGCTTACAACCTAGGCGAAGCGAATCAACCGCATTAACTGTGCTTAAACTACATATCTAGACCGACAGCCTCTATTGTCCGACAGCTTGGCGATCACATTTGGGCAGAACACTTTGTATAACGTCAGTATGCACCTCAGCAACACAAGAATGAGTTGTGTTGTCCCGTTTTCACAGCTATCACCTCAATCGCATTTTTAACACCACGCTCACCATGCAACATTGCTCGATAACTGCCCACCTCGCAGTCTCGAGCTCGCATCGAGCTTGCCACCATCCTGTTAGGCACTTCATAGTGCCCGGAGGATATTACATCCCTATGCAGTATCCTCCGTGATGGTCAATGCACAACGCTGCCCCATATACAGCTCAATAGCGGCTTCGTGGGCTGTGCGTTTTTCTTCTGCTTAAGGCTCTTTCTATCTTCATGTTGCAGGGGCCTGCGCGTCTCCTCGAAGCCAAGTCGGGTGCTCTAGAACAAACGCGGTAAAATTCTTTGTTGTATGACGAGACCTCACTTTCCAAGTTCCCACCAACCCACAGCAAAGTAAAGCACGATGCCTCCGCTCTTCCACATGACCAGCAGCATCATCAAGGCCACCATGGACACCCCCACGGCGCTCAATACGCTGTCCAAGTCGCTGTCGGCCAATCTCGGTATGTCGAAGCGCTGCTTGGTTGCCAATCATTGACTTCTGCAGCGAGCATTTACATTGATCTCGTCTCTCTTTTGCCCAGCCGCCAGCATTCACCCGCACCAGGCACACAAGCCCAAGCCCGCGCAGCCCAAGAACACCCGTCTCGCGGATCGCCTCCCCACCCGGGAAGTCCCCGTCCCACCCAAGAGCCCGATGCGCCCATGAGTGGCGAAACGGCGTGGTGGCGACACGACTAAACACGCTGATTACGCTCGCTCATTGGAGTTGGCTCAATCGCATGTACCATTACTTCAATCACACTCAAATCAAATGTAGTCCAGTATCAAGGCGCAGAACGACACGGCTGCGCGGTCTATCAGCAAAAATCGAGTTCGCATTAAAGACGCTCCCAATACATAACACTACCTTGGTGTCACTACAACACTTCTACCCGGCTATGCTTTACAAATCTGCCTCGACGGCACCCTTCGGTAGTGATCCGCCGGGCAAAAGCCTGCAACGGTGCTCGAGTGACCGCAGACGCGCTCGAGCGTCCTCGTACTCGGGATTCAACGCGACCAGCTCGCGGATGTCCTTGAGGGCCATGTGGAAGTCGCGCTGCTGCTCGTAGGCATCCGCTCGTCGTAGCCGGGCGAATACGTTCTTCGGGCGGCGCTCCAGTACATACGAGCAGTCGGCAATCACGGCAGCGAACTCGCCACGCGTCTGATGCGCGCGAGACCGATACAGGTAGCAGTGCATGGTCACCTCGTCGTCGTCAGACTTCGAGGCGCCGATCGCCTTGGTGTAGAATTTTATGGCGTCCTCGTACGAACGCAGCTGGAATGCCCGATAGCCTTTCTCCTTGAACCATAAAGGCAGAGAGAGCCCTGCCTTTTTCGCCTCCTCTTCTTCGAGTTGGGCGATAAAGCGAGAAATACCCCGTGTCGAGGGTCCACTTCTTGTCCACGGTAAAGCGTGCTCAGTGCCTGATCGTGCAGACCTGCAGCATGCATGGCGAGTGCGAGCCGATAGTATCCCTCTATCTGTCGATAGTTGATGCGGATGCACTTGGATGCATCTTCGATGGCTTTATCATTCTCCCGCCTGCGGCGTGAGCAATACTGCCAATAGTCAAAAACGGAGGAAAAGTAAGTTCAAGGTTCTCAATGACAGCAGACACACGTCGAAAGCGCATACCTTCGATGTAGATATATCCAGTCGTTTTTGGGATCCAATTCAAGCGCTTCCGAGTAGCACTCGATCGCCAGTGCGAAGTCCTTCTTTCGCAGGGCGTCGTCACCGTCTTTCTTCTTTAGCTTAGCAGATTCTGCAGCAGTCATACGGCGAACCGGAATCTTATCTCCGCTTTGCAGCTTTGTCTTTCGAAGTGTTTCGACTTCTCCCAGTACGTCGCGGATCTTCACGAAGTTAGGGTCCACTTCTTTCCCTTTTCGCAGAGATACGATTGCTTCTTTGTATTTCCCCATCGCTTTCAAAGCCATGCCATGGCGCAAATAGCCCGTCACGTCGTACGGGTTGTAGCGCATGCAACGATAGGCGTCGTCCGCTGCTTTCTTGAACATTGATGCGTCCATGTATGCCAAACTGATTATCAACCAAAACACGTCCGTGAGTAAAAGAATTACAAATTAGAGCTAAAATGACAACATACCTTCGATCTCCGTAGTACCCAGCACGCTTGCGATCCAACGCAATCGCCTCAGTAAATTTGTCAATAGCCGAATGATGCTCGCCGTCGTTTAAACACCTGTACCCTTCACTGCGCTTAAACTTGGCTATTGTGGACTTCACCTCCTGGACGAGTCGTCGATCAATGACTAAGCTGTCTTCCATCACGGTAATGCCACGGCATTGCCACAGTTGTCTCTTAGCTTCGTCATCGCTGGCAATTAATTCGAGGAGGAATGATGCAGCCAAGTTGACTTGCTGCGGAGACGAGCGATGCTTGATCACTGCGAGTAAAATTTTGACGACCTTCGAGTTAATTAAGGCCGTCACAAACTCAGGACTGAGCGCGGAGATAGACTGCAAAAGCTCTAATGATAGTTTCGTGCTGTCTTCGCAACAATCTCGCCACACGAGTTCCATCAGCGTTATCAATCCATCCCGTTCCACGATAAGCCATGCTGTTGAAAGTTCCAAGTAGTCCTTGAGCTCATTTAACGTCTTGATAAGTTGTTCTTCGTCGTACTCCTTCGCTTTGAGACTATCAAGCAGCATAGCCACTGGGTGGGGCGGTAAGACAGAGTCCTCTTCATCTTCGAGGTCGTAGCTACGCGCAGTCTGGAATTCGCAAATCATGCTGGATGGGTCCGCAAAAAATCGTCCTCCCCCATAGAGCTTTCATCCGCCGTCAATTCTTCCAATGCTACAGTTACTTCGTCCTCTTCATCACTGTTGATCATAGCGTAAGAAGCTTTGTCTCCTTCAGCAGAAGCGCTTTTACTGCTTCCGCTGTCATTGTCAATTTCTTGCTCAGGTTGCTCCGAGTCTATCGAGCGCAGGCTGTTAACTTCAGCTTCTGAGGCCTTGTTAGCACTTCCTTCTGTACCAACTATCTCGTTCTCATTAGAAACGTCTGTCGCCGAAAAGCCAACCACAATCTGTGCACCGTGTATTGAGCGGACAACCTCGCGGGATCGAGGAGGAAATTCAGCATTCCCTCGACCTGCGAATTTTTGCAAATGTCGCCAGAGTTTTCGGCATCAGGGTGCGGCGGCGCAACATAATCCCAAAACCTCGATCCATCGCTAATTTTGCCAAGAGGGTAAGAGCTTAGGCGTTTCTGGGATGTCGACGATGTTTGGTGTTTCATATTCTTGCGGCGGCTAGTTTGCTTTACCGTTGAGGCATCACTCGGGGCCGAAAAGCCTGTAAGCTGCTCGATCATTTTGGTATGAACGGTAGGCGGGCTTTCAATAGGTTGTATCTCAGGTGCAGCTTCAGCTTCGTCCGCCAAAGAGAGAGTGCCATCCTTTTCCGTCGATGACTGTACATGGCTATCACCACTAGATGCCAAAGGCTCGGCATCAGCGGCAGATGGACAGGGTTTACCTTCACTGGACACGTGTCCCAGCTTTGCGAGCGCTTCTTGTGCCATTGCCACTAAGTCCAGAGTACTGCTGCTGCTCGAATTGTCCGTAGCTCTGTCCCCAATACCAAGGCGCTTAAGCTCTAGAGACGCCAAGTTCAAAAGGCTTGATACGCAAACCAATTTGTGCGATGCTTCATTCTCTACATCGACGAGATCAGCGGCACTGCTGTTGCGTGAACGATCCGAAAGCAGCTTGAGATCTTGAGAGGCTTCATCCAAAGAGTTTGACAATTGTTCCACTTTGCAGCAGCGTCTACTTCCAGATTTTCCGAGTCATGTGAACTGCTATTACGCGATCGGCTGGAGACGTCGCTGCTGCCGCGTGATCTAGTAGAACTTCCGTGGCTAGACCCAAGCTGTTTTAGCTCTTTAGATGTTTCCGCCAGTGAGTTAGACATACCCTCCACCCTAGCAATTGCAGCAGCTTCCAATGCTTCCATGTCCTTGACGCTACTGCCTCGTGATCGATTGGAGACACGGTTGCCATATCCAAGATGTTTAAGCTCTTGCGATGCTTCGCTCAACGAAATACGCCTTCTTGGGTCAGCCGCACACATCTTCTCGATGAGCGCCCATGCCTGTACTGATATGCGCTTAGGCCGAGGAGGAAGCAAACCAAGATTTCCTTTGAGCGTACGAATTTCCGAAATGTCAAGACCGACCCAGGGCACAGTCCGTGTGAGCGCCTCCAATATACACATTCCGAAGGCGTACACATCGGTTGCGGATGATGTAGCAGAAGCACTTGTGCTACTTGCAACCATTCCAGACCCAGTGTCCGAGATAGACCGAAGTGACTCGCGGTACGCCACATGCTCGCGCAAACACTCGGGGGCTTGCCATCGAATGAGTTCTTCAGCATCCGCATCGAAGACATCCAACTGAAAGTATTCCGTAAGGCCCGAGTCTCTTGCATCACAAGCCAGGCCATACAGTCCGAAGTCGGCAATCACAGCGCGTCCTTTCTTATCGACCAAAAGGTTGTTGCACCGGAGACCGCCATGCACAATGCCATGCTCGTGAAGGTGTAGCAGACCGCGGCTGGCACCGTACAACAGCTGCCATGTAAGCGCCTCCATCTTACCCATGCTCTCGGGTCCAGCGCATTGCTTCGCGCGGGTCTCTAAGGCTGTCAAATAGGCAGTCAGCCCCCATAAGTGGTGAAGTCGCGCACCAGGTATGGTGGAGTTGCGGCGTGGCAAGCCCCTCGAACAGTAACCACGTTCGGGTGACGGACGCGTGTCCACTTGGACACTCCACTGCGCGCGAACAACTGCTCCACAATTTGGTACTGTACATCCGGGAGCGCCCACAGACACTTTACTGCCACGGTAGACGAGGAACTGCTGGCCAAAACGCCGTCACTGGTATAATTGTATCTGTACATTTCTCCCCGCTGCAACGTCGATCCGAAGGACCCACGCGAGTATCCGATCGAGTGTTCAGTCAGTGCAAACTCGACCTCGGAGCTCGGTAAGAACCACCTCGGCACTCGTCGCAGGTGCAAATCGCACAGGTTGGAAATGCGTCGATGGGTCATCTTCAGCGTCTCGAGCAGCTGCGGCGAGTGGCCTCTGGGCGCGTCTGTGGCTGCAAACTCGGCCACAAGTTCCAGCAGCACCAGCGCCTGTCGTCGTTCACTCGGGAACTCCTTGTTCACAAACGTCGGCGAGCTCAGCAACGCCATGAGCGTGTCCTGCAGCGCCTTCTCGTCCTGCAGTCTGTTCTGTGCAAACTGCGGCTTCCAGTCCAGCAACGCACTTGTGGCACTAGCCAGTGACTGGTCCACCAGCAGCACATTCAGCTCGTGGTGCACTCTCGCCAGTCCGGACAGCAGTCGCCGGCTCGCCGTCACTCGTGCCACCAAATCTCGCAGTCTCAGATGTTGCTCCAGCACCGTCTTGAGCTGTGTCAGCACGGCCGTATAGAGCCCCAGTCGGAACGTGCTCGTTAGCGTGCCGTGCTTGGCTGCGCTGGCGACTCGCAGGAAAACCTGATGCAGTCGCGCGTGAGCTTGAAGTGCCGCTCGCGGGCGGTCCCGCACCTGTTGACACAGTCCGTAGACGGTGCGTAGAGCTGCCAGCACCACGTGCGCGCCGGGCAGCGCCGTGAGCGTCGCTTGGTCCATCGAGTTGAGGGACGAGGGCGTGGGAGTCGACAATGACGTTGCCAAGGACGCGCCGCGGCCGTGACCTTCGAGCGTCTGCGGAGACGTGGGCACGCCGTCGTGCATCGCGGTGGTTTCCTGCCGAGTTTTGTGCGTTTCAGAGACGCCGGCAAGTCGCTTCTGGACGAACGTTCTGCCCGACGGACGCAGTTTCGAGTGTTGTGGCCCCAGATGGCAGAGGCTGCGTCTGGCGAAGAGTCTTAGAGAGAAAAGCAACGCCAGCAGGAGGCTGAAGTTGCCTTTTTCGCGGCAGAGGATTAATTACAGAAATGGACAGGAAGGGCGTTTAAATAGCCTCGGAGGCAGCTTCTGGGAGATGGACGAGCTCCTCCTTCGCAGCCATGCGTGAGATTCTGAAGGAATAGACGAGGACTCGATGGGCGGCTTGCGAAGCAATATTTGGTTGGCCTCCAGGCCAGAGAGAGAGAGAGAGAGTCAAGTGTCATAACGTCTCTGCGATGCTGCGCGAGCGAACAAACCCTGGATCGCCGTTTTGAAAGCAGCGTTCTCGAAGCGCAGCTTCGGCCGTTGTGTCGCTGTGTCGCTTGAGATCGTCATGAGGAGCTGGTTGGCTACCAGCACTTGCCAGCTGCAACGAGTCAGCACGACGCCGCGATAATTAATACACAGGCGGCGCGAAACGGCACTTCCGCTTGATCCCAATTGATATCCGCATCGACTGGACGGAAGCAACCCAATGAATGCCAGTGTCGCCGCAATTGCGTGCAGCAACTAGCAATATTAATAACAATAACAACATCAGCGACTATTTGATGCCAGAGCAGCGCAACTTCAACTGGTGCAACTTGAGCAACTTGAGTCAGCACAACATGACATAAAAGCATCGATGTTCTTTTTTTATTGAATTAAAAAGCATTTTTTCATGACTATTTTGTGATGCTGTAAGCTTAGCATGAAGGGCTCCTTATGTGACTTCGGACCTTGTGTGACCTACGTCCGCTAAGAATTAGTTAGTGTCGTGTGGGTGTTAGTGCTGCTAGCACCAGGAGTCGGACTTGGTCAGCGGTTTCGTGATAATCGGCCTCGCTGTTAATCCGAGGTTCTGAGGAGAAGACTGCGGGGAGGTGTCATATAGCAACCCTGAGCAAGTCGGCGAGGAAGGCCACAGTGACGTGTGGGACCGTAAAAATAAAACCACCCTCACTTCAGACGTTTGTTCTTACCACTGTCTATAATAAAAAGACGACCCTTTACAACTAATTTCCTCTAATACATTATGTCGGAGGAAATTAAGTGTAAAGGGTCGTCACTAAAGCAAATAAGTGCACCTGTATCAAAACTTAGTATTAATATAAGGATAACTCAGGTTACTAATTGAACACAGTACATATCAGAAGTGAGGGCACAATCTGTACTACCCGCAACTTCAACTCGATTGATTCGCCCGTTTTTTGCGATCACTCACTTTGTCTAGTGGCTTTGACCAGCATGGAGAGCTCCGATGAGCTGCCGCTGCTGTGCTCTGCGTGCGTGGTGACGCGCTACTGCCTGCCTGGGAGTTCTACAGACCTCCCGCACGTGAACCGCTTGCTCGACGTCTTCCTGGACGGCTTCTCCGCCGACTGGACCATCGTCGCCGCCTATAGACGCACCGCCAGTCTGCGCTGCGTGCAGTTCGTGGCGGCTCGCGAGCCTGAGGAGACGCAGGACCGTTTTACAAGCGCTGGCTGCTGAATCGCACGGCCGAGATGGCCGCCTTTCGCGGAGATGTAGAGACGCTGCAGTGGCTGCTGGAGAGCTACCTACCTTCGGAGCGTCTGGACAACGTGACGGATGCGGCGGCGGCTGGGGGCCACTTGAGTGCTGTGCAGTGGTTGCACGCTCACCACAGAGCGAGGACTGACTGGGGAGGCGTCGAGATGTGCGGAGCAATGGAGAACAACCACAGAGAGGTCGTGGAGTGGTTGTGGACGCACGCAGTTCCTCGAGCAGAGTGTCAAGCTGTGGTGCTGAAATCTGCTGCGAACGCGGGGTGTCTGGGTGTCGTCAGGGGGCTGTGCGACGACTACGGTGCGGACGGAGAAAGCGTTTTACACTATGCACTCATCAGCATCCAGTCGGAAACGGCGCGCTGGATTATCGAGCGCTACAACGTGTCGGATCGGAAGCTGGACTGGTACTTCCCTCTGCGGCATGGCGACCTGTCGTTTCTAAAGTTTCTCAAGTCGCGAGATTTGGGAGCCCGGACAAGTATTCACTGCCCGTAGCAGCGGGGCATCTTGATGTTCTCAAGTGGATGCATTGCGAGCTTGATCTAGAGTTAACGAACACTCTGACCCGAGAAGCTGCCCAACGTGGTCTGTTGGGCGTGTTGCAATGGATTTACGAGATGAACAGCAAGCAGTGCAGTGCGTCCGTGATGGTGGAAGCTGCAGGATACGGTCATTTCGAGGTCGTTCATTGGTTCCACACGCATTGCTCTGGTAAATGCAGCACGGCGGTGATGGACTATGCTGCCCAAGATGGCCACCTTGATGTCGTGAAGTGTCTGCACGCCAATCGAAGCGAGGGTGCTCAGAAAAAGCAATGAACAGGGCTGCCACGAGTGGGTTCCTGGACGTCGTGGAGTGGTTGCATGAGCACCGCCGTGAAGGCTGCACGACAGCCGCCATGGACGGTGCCGCAGAAAATGGTCATTTGGAAGTCGTGAAGTGGTTGCATCAGCACCGAAGCGAAGGCTGCTCGAGTCTAGCGATGAATAAGGCGGCTCGCAATGGCCACTTTGATGTCGTTAAGTGGCTTCATATGAATCGCAAAGAGGGCTGCACGTCACTGGCAATGGATTGGGCAGCCCGGTTCGGCCACCTTGAAATCGTCAAGTTTCTTCACGAGAACCGCTCGGAAGGTTGCACGACTGACGCGATGGACAAAGCCGCAGGAAAGGGTGGCTTGCATGTTGTGCAGTGGCTTCATGAGCATCGCACAGAAGGATGTACGCATGCCGCAATGGGCAAGGCTGCTACAAACGGGCATCTAACCGTGGTGAAGTGGCTTCATGTTCATCGAAGTGAAGGGTGCTCGAGGAATACGCTGACACGGACGCTTGAACGAGGGCACTTTGACGTTGCGTTATTCCTTCACTTGCATCGATCGGAGGAATTTAATTTCAGCAATCATGTCGTCATGTTGCTTCCGCTGGAGATGCAGGAGTGGGTGCTAGAAAACTCCCTGTACGACCTAAGCAACGTAAGGCTTCAAGTACCGAAGCCAGACTGGCACTCTATCAACTTTCGTCCGGCATGCAGACTGTAGCCAACTTTTGAGGAACCAACAACACCGGAAACAGAATTCATAAAGAGATCAAAAGGAAACGAGGGTTAGCTTCCTTTACGGAAACACGTTTAGCAGACCAGTGGAGCTTTCGTCCGGCGCAGAGATGTTCCCCTCAGTGATGCAAGACTATTACGAAGATTTCAATTCGGGTAACGCCGAGTTTCTCTTGCTCATTCTCATCCTGTTGCTGGAGCTAGAAGAGGAAGAAGCCGAGGAAGTGGACAGTGGGGAAGAACAAGAAGATAGTGAAAGCGTGGGCGAAGACGACGAAGATGAAGATGGGGAGGAAGATGGACAGGAGGAGGACGACGAGGAGAGCAGCAACAAGAGCAACAGCAAGAGGGAGAGCACCGACACTACGTAGCGCGAAGCGCACGCGACCATGGTGAGACTGCCAGAAAGCAACGCATTCTTGGTCAGCAGCGTAACGAGCGCCAAGCGCGAGTTCAATCTCGCCGTGAGGGGGTTGAGCGAGCTGGGAATGCGAGAGAAGCAGCCTAAGTTTGCAGTCCCATCGGAACGCTGAAGACGTGGGCTAGCCTCATTTTCATCGAATGCGTAGCCAACAGACGAGGAAGCTTAAGCAGGTGCAGTCCACCTCCAGTAATTTACATGGCTAGTGCGTTTTTGTGAGGCTTCACTTTAGTTGACGTGAAGGGTGCTCACGGATTATGATGACAGGAGTGATCCTAAGGGGAGCGCTTTAATGCTATTTTTCTGCCCTTGCGTCGCTCGGACGGATTCTCGACGAGATGGAATGCTTAACAGCTCCATCACAGATGCAACAGAGGAGCTAGTCGACTTGAGATTCGTGGCACCAACTGTGAATTATTTGTCGACGGTAGATAAGGAATTATCCGTGGCAAGCGAGCAACAAGAACAAACTAAGACCGACGTAAGAAAACCAATGTCAAAATCCAGGAATTGGTAATCGTTATGTTTGAGCAGCATTAGCAGCATTGCCTTCGGCACTTCCATGCCCGTATCTATGGGGTCGATACGCCATGCTCAAATGCTTTCCGCTGGGCCGGAAACGCACCGTCAGCTCATCGAGGTTCGATATTGAAGCTCAATCTGATACCACCCGCTTTTCTGCCAATCCCAGCCCACGAATTCTGATCCCGCTGACACGCCGTCGTCAGCCATGTTGAAGTAGCCGCTCGCCCAATCGGACGGCAGCGTTCCACGCATGGAAATGTATCCGAGCGCAACGAGCGGTTGGGACGGCACATCGTGCTCGGGCTCTGCCTGCTCGCTCGCATTCGACGATCCGCCGCGCCGACAGCAGTTGCAACAGCGTGGAGAGTGGAAACCACCAAGATGCGGCCCGAAATTCCCGTTCTGACCAGCGCCAGGGTCGTCACCAGCTGCTGTCTACCGGACGGGGACCTGCCGCACGTGCTGCATGTGGTCAACGACTTCTTGGACGACTTCTCGGCCGACTGCTCCATCGCCGACGCCTATCGACGCTGTGGCAGCGCAAGACTCGTGCAGTACGTTGCAGCGCACGAAGACCCGAAGACTATGAACGAGTTCTACCGTCGGTGGCTGTTCAACACGACCTCGGAGATGGCGGCGGGTCAGGGCGACCTGGAGACGCTGCAGTGGCTCATGGAGAGCTATTTGCCGCGGGAATTCCTCACCAAGGCCGTTGCAGCGGCGGCGGCCAATGGTCACTTAAAGATGCTTGAGTGGGTGTATGAAAAACACCGGGACAGGGGTATTGGGGGAACACGGAGATGTGCGGTGCGCTGACGAACAAGCATGCCGACGTGGTGATATGGCTTCGGCAGCATGCCGTTCCTCGTGCAGAGTGCAGGACGGAAGTGATGGATGCAGCTGCAGGAGCTGGGGACTTGGACGTCGTCAAGTGGCTGCGTGGCGAGTTCAACGTGAGCGTAAGAAGCGCGCTCGCGAATGCCATGAGCCACTGCCAGTGGGAAGTGAGCCAGTGGATTCTCGAGCACGGAGAGCTGCTGATGCCGTGGATCAACTGGGACCAGCCGGCCAAGGACGGCGCGTTGGGGTTCTTGAAGTTCCTGCGCTCGCACTCGATTGGGAATCCCGGCTACTTTACGCTGCAAGCGGCGGCGTGGAATGGACGCGGAGATCGTCAAGTGGCTTCATAACGAGCTTGGCGCTGCACTGACCGCCGACGCGATGAGGAAAGCAGCGCAAAATGGTCATCTAAACGTGGTGGAGTGGTTCCACGAAAATGGTTGTGAAGGATGCGACGCTTCTACAATGATCAGCGCGGCCGACCATGGCCACCTCGAGCTTGTCAAGTGGCTGCACGAGCACAGAGTGGATGGCAGCTGCAGCACAGCAATGGATTGTGCTGCTCGCAGCGGCCACCTCGACGTTGTCAAGTGGCTGCATGACAACCGCGAGGAACGGTGCTCTGGCCAGGCGCTGGACGATGCTGCCACCAACGACAGGCTCGACGTTGTCCAGTGGCTGCACGGGAACCTCGATGTGAGCTGTACCACTTCAGCTATGGATGGGGCTGCTCGTGAAGGTCATTTGGGCGTCGTCAAGTGGCTTCACGACCACCGAAGCGAGGGCTGCACAACGTCTGCCATGGACTGGGCCGCTCGCAACGGACACCTCGACGTGGTCAAGTGGCTCCACGCTAACAGAACCGAGGGCTGCACAACGTGGGCGATGGACTGGGCTGCGTTGGAGGGGCATCTCGAAACTATCAAATGGCTCCACGAGAACCGCACGGAGGGCTGTATCGACAAGGCCATGGACAACGCGGCGAAGAACGGGCATCTCAATGTGGTCAAGTGGCTCCATGCCTATCGCACGGAAGGCTGCACGGTCAGTGCAATGAACAGGCAGCTGCTAACGGCCATTTGGGGGTCGTGAGATGGCTCCAGCGAAATCGTCGTGAAGGATGCACTGCCATCGCAATGACGCGGGCTCTGATGCGAGCGCACTTTGACGTGGTGTTGTTTCTCCACGCCAAACGGTCCGAGGACTTCTCCTTCTTGGGCACGACGTTCGTGCGCCATTCCTGCTTGGAGCTGGCGCAGTGGCTGCTGTGCAACTACGCGGCCAAGGTCGACGGCTGCGAGTTCGAGGTGCCCACTTCCGACTGGCGCTTTAACGAGTGGTGCAGTCAGATCAACTTGCACCGCGCCCGCGAATACGATGCTTCCACATGGTGGGTCTGCGAGTCAGCGGAGCTGCACCTGTAGCAGCTCTAGGCTATTCTATTATCTATACTGTACGAAGGCTCACTGACAGAATAATCGCGAACATGAATACATTTGCCTGAGAAAATCTAAGAAAGATGTGGGTGCTGCGAAATCACCAAGCTCGGTGCCAAGTCGCAGATATGTTGCGTCCATACAAACCTCAAGTCAACAAAAAGTGCATATACGTCGTGATGACGAAAAGTCGCACAATAACGGCGATGATGCAGCTGTAGCCATCATGCGACCAATACTGTAGTTTTTGATGCCGTTTCACGTCGCGGCTTTAGCGGGTGAGCTCAAGGCTCCCTTTATCATCATTCGCGTGCACACGGACATCTTCGATGCTCCAGCATCGCCCACAACGCAATTTTCCACCTCACGCTCAAGTCTCCGATCGAAAAATGGCGTCACCGAGCAGCTTCCCGCTACTTGCTCGAGTGCAAGTGGTGGGTCGCCATTGTCTGCGTCAGGAGCTGCCCCACGTGCTTCTGGCGCTGGACGCTCTGCTGGACGACTTTTCCGTGGGCGAAAAGGCCCACGAGGTCTACGAGCGCACCGGCAGTTTGCAGTTCATGAAGTACGTGGCTGCTCGCGAACCGGAGTCCGAGGAGGATCCGTTCTACCGTCGAGCGCTATTTAATCGCACGGTGCAAACTGCGGCAGCAAACGGAGATCTCGAAGCTGTCAAGTGGTTGGTGCAGACCTACATGCCCAATGACCAAACGACTGAAGCGGTGGCGGCTGCTGCTGCCAACGGACACCTCCACATTCTGGAGTGGCTGTTTGAAAATGTCCAGGAGAAAGGGTACTGGGGGTGCACCGAGATGTGTGGAGCGTTGATAAACAACCACACGGAGGTGGTGACGTGGCTTCGCGAGCATGCTGTGCCACACGAAAACAGTCTGAAAAAGGTGATGGAAGCTGCGGCGGCAGCAGGTAACATTGAAATTGTGGAGTGGTTGTTCAAGGAGTGTCATGCTAGCGCTGAAGACGCACTGCAGAGTGCACAGAAGAACAACCAGTGGGAAACGGCGCAATGGATTCTCGACAATTGCAGAATTGCTGGCCCATGGATCGATTGGGATCTGCCTGCCAAGGACGGTGCGCTGTCATTCTTTCAGTACCTGCGCTCCCGACCCATTCGTGGACCGGGCCTCTATACTCTGCAAGCTGCAGCGTGGAATGGACATGTAGATGTTGTCGAATGGCTCGTCCGGGAGATGCGTGTGCCAGTTTCCCCATGGTGTGGTATGCCGCGCATTATGGCCATTTGAATGTAGTGCAGTGGCTTCACGACAACGGCTACAGACACGGTTGCGCTGCAGTCATAGATAGTGCAGCTGTGAATGGCCACCTAGAAGTGGTCAAGTGGTTGCATGAGCATCGAGCGGAAGGCTGTTCAAAGGAAGCAATGGATGGAGCCGCTATGAGCGGGTTTCTTGACGTCGTGCAGTGGCTGCACGAAAACAGAACTGAAGGCTGTACGTCTGCGGCAATGGATGCTGCCGCTCGTGTGGGACACTTGGAAGTTGTCAAATGGTTGCACACGCATCGAGAGGAGGGTTGCACGATGGCGGCTATGAGTGAGGCAGCTGGAAATGGTCATTTGTACGTCGTTCAGTGGCTTCACGCGAACAGAAGCGAGGGCTGCACGACGTCGGCAATGGACGCTGCTGCTTGCAAAGGTCATTTAGACGTAGTAAAGTGGCTTCACAAGAATCGAAATTCAGGCTGCACGACCAAGGCGATGAACATGGCAGCGACGAATGGACATCTGGACGTCGTTAAATGGCTTCACATAAACCGCAATGAGGGCTGCACTACCGAAGCAATGGACAAGGCTGCCGCAAACGGTCACCTGAAAGTCGTGAAGTGGCTTCACGAGAATCGAACTGAAGGCTGCACGGTAGCTGCGATGACTCAAGCGATCCTAGCAGCACACTTTGAGGTGGCATTATTCCTTCACGCACATCGCACCGAGGGTTTTGTCTTTACCAGGAGCACTATTATCAAACTCCCGTTGGAGCTAATGCAGTGGCTGATTGCAAACTTCGCGAGTGGCTTGCACGGCTGCGAATTCGAAGTCGATCTATCCGACTGGCGCTTCAACGATTGGTGCCGAAAAACAAAACTACGCATGGCGCACCAGAATGACTTGTCAGTGTGGTGGGAGTGTGACGCACGCAGCCTCTGTTCGATCGGAGGAGTTTTGATCGCACGCACGGAATCGATGGCATGATCTCACTAAAACTGGGTTGTGTTGCGTTGGATAAGCTACTGTAACATACTTGTACTAATGAATAGTAATAAATATAGAGGCGTTTTTAACGTGTTGAGTGCTGCGTTTCCAACCCAAAAGTGGGGATTGCGACGTTATTTATCAAAAATATAACGCGAAGCTATAAACTACAGCACTGCCAGGATCTTGTCTTCTTTTGTCAATCCGCATCTGCATACTCTTCACTCACTTCCACACAAAGCGACTGTACTTAACGTATATCCTAACAAAGCGACCTAGTTAACACGAAAACTACATGACCCAGTTTTTTTAATCACGGCGACCTAACCACTTAATTTAACTGAGATGACAGCAATTCTCACAATTTTATCAGAGCTCAAGTAGACTTGGCGACCACATTGCCTCAAGTTAACATCTCGACTAATGTTTCCCAAAACAGCGTGGAGGTGGACTCCTTAATCTGTGCTATCACAGACAATCTCGGAGGCATTTGATGTGCCAAAGCGCAATATGACGGTAACATGGATCTGGGGCTACCCATGCAATTTGATGTGAACAGCGAGGTACACCTCCTAACAAACACTCAAACCATGACACAGGCTTCATCGCGTTCCGAAAGTAGCTGTCGCCGCGCAGGAAAGCCGTCGGCGTGGTTGCATTTAGTGACGTAGAAGCGGTCTTCGTAGCTATCACTGAATTGGGACTCTGGCAGGCCGCCTCTGCAGCTTTCATACTCCACAAAACCGTCGTGTTGGTCAGTTTTGAACTCAACCTTGGAACCCATGAATAATACGCAGTGTTGACTCATGTGTGCATCACAACCCTACTCTTATTGAAGGTTTTCACGTGGCGTGTCGCTGTATCTGAAAGACATCCTAACTGGAACTGGGGATCTGAAAGACATCCTAACTGGAACTGGGGAGGTGCTTTTGAGAGGACAAGCACATCCGAGAATTAACAAGCAATTTTGATTGACACACCCGTTGAGTAAATCTCTTTGGGATTTTTTCTCTTTTAATGTTGCTCGTCGACATGATGTTGGAGTTGTTAAACACCCCGAGAAGAACTTGTAAGCCGCCACCTGGCTCGCTGCTGCAGAATCCCCCAGAACCGGGACATGTACGGGTCAAACTTGGTGGGCTCCACCTCGTCCTCGTGAACCAACTTTTATTGACTGAGGTCTCACTCGTTTTCGCTATCCAAGACCGCGAACCAATATGCCGCTCGCTATTGTTTCCAGCAACGTCGAGAAGGCTACCGTCGACATTGAGTAGCTTGGTTGCACCATCGCCAAAACGGTTTCCGCCGCGCTAGAAGTGCCTAAAAGTCATGCAATGGTGCTACTGCACTTGGAACCATCTCTATGTTTTAGCTCAAAAACGAGGTATGTTAGTATCTTTGACAGCTTTAATCCAATATTTTCTCTCTGACGCTTTTATAAATGATGTGTGTGAATACTTACGCCCTTTTAGCCCCTTTATACACGCGCATGCGCTGGTAATATTGACGAAGAGCACGTTCCAAATGCCATCAAAATGTTGATCGCTGTCGTGTCCTCCACGTTGCTCCTGAACGGACCTGCGTTTATTTGGAGGACACCCCCATCTGCAATGTGGGTGTCAGCGGCCAGGTGCTTGAAAGCAAAACTGAAAATGAAGACTGAACGCAATTCCGCGAGCGAGTTGAATGCACAGGGGAGAATGGAGACAAAACAAAAGTTTATCGTTGTTACTTTGAGTGCCGCGTTCGAGAACGATCGAGCAGGTGATATTGTAAGCTCTCGAACCATACATCACCAAAGCGACTATTTCATGCAAAACTGCGTGCTGCGATTCGTGAAAAATTTGTCCTTTTAACTTATTTTACAGCAAACCAGCAGTTTGTTTTAGACGTGTTAGTTTTCTACTCAACCCCCTTCAATACTTTGTAATATATACAAAGTATTGCACGGCATCCTTTCATCGCGCACATGGTAGCCAAACCATCAAATCAATTCGCACGGTACAAATGTAGCGAATTCTTCACAAATTAACCCGTTCACAATTTTTGGAGCATTCCGGCGCAGCCGGAATATATGTTTTAGAAGGAGTTTCCCGGCAGAGGAGTTAGGTCAGGTATCGAGGAGGAGCATTAGAGACTCTCCATTGGAGAGTCCCTCCATCACAAGAAGGTTTTGTGCGGAAGCCTCTCACTCTCCGAATTTCTCGTCACAAGCACCCACCACACCACACCCTTAGTTTTAGCTTGAGTTAGGGTCAACTCATCCTTACCAGGATCAAGCTAAAGACAAGCGACCCGTGGCCTTCACTTTAACGCACTGCCGTTTTGCCCCTACGACTGAAAGTCGAGGAAAACGCTGAGCAGCTGATTGTACACCAACAGAAGGACACGAAGCATCATGCCACACATTACCATATAGCAACATTAAACCAGAAAGAGTGAACATCGAAGTCTTTACTGTTAGCGCCGCAAAGGCTGCTGCTACATAGCTCTGGAGAATCCAGATCCATACAATGTATGTGATGTCGGAAGTGAAGACTGCACTTACCTCAACTTGTGACGTCCTGAAGGAGTTGGAGTGAGGTAGGCTCCGATAGCCTACCCGACTGGCGGGTAGGCTATCGGAGCCTACGCTTCAGAAATCTTTGGTTCTTCCTAGTTCAGTAGTCGGACATAGTAACGGCTGGACGCGGCGCCCTGAACACAATCGAGGCAAATAATTCCCTGAATGCAGACGCAGAAGCGTGCTGGATAACTCCTCGGCACACCTTCGACTCGGCGACTTTGTTGTCGGAAACTCCTGTAACTATGAACGACGAAGAGAGCTTCTTCAGTAAAAACAAGTGCTGGTCGATGCCCAGCTCTGCGTTCCGGATGTCTCTCCGCCAGTCGTACATGCACGTAGGTGGCTACGCCATGCGCCTGTCGGCCGACAGCGAAGTCCAAAGTTTCGACCAGCCTGGGTTCGTGAGCATACGGAGACGACTGTATAAAGGCCTAAAAGAGAGTTTCCAGTGCTAGGATGGTAGACATTCTTAGTTTGCCAAGCAAACTCTGTTGGACCAAGCCAAAGAACCTTTGGAGATACCTCCGCAGCAAATACTGGCCGTGAGAGTGCAAGTCGGCAGCGGCTACACCTTATGCACTGCAAGGAACCTGTAGCACACTACAGTAGGCATGTCAACACCAATCGCGCAGATCGGAAGCGGACGGACCGCTTCGAGTTTAAAATGAGGCAGAAAGCGAAGGAGTCGTTACCTCTGTTAACTGACACCAATATACCTCACTGAGAACCACAACGAAAGTTAGCTGGTGATTTTCGTATCTTATAGCTGCTTGAGCTTTGCCGCTGCACTATCGAGCTGCTCCGCCAATCGTGTTCCACGAAACGAGTTTCGTCATTCTCCGGCGACTGCTCGACGTGCTTCACTCGTCATTCCCTGATTCACTGCGCAGGCCAACAGACCCAATTCTCCAAACAACGGTTCCTTGACTACAACCACCGAAACCCATGCTCGTTCCCCAGTATCCTTGCAAAGGCAACGTCCGCGAGACAAGTAACTGCAATTCAGTAGACAGACACCAGCAAGAAGACGATGCCGAAGTGTCTGCGGTCGTTGAAGCGTGCACGAATGGCATCGATGGCATTTACCAGCCAGTCAACCTTAAGACCTTCGACGGCAAATCGAATCCTGCCGATGAGTCAATTCAGAATGGGAGAAGCTGCAGTGAGTGCCAGAGGGCGACGTGTGCGCGCTCTCCATCGACTGCGAGGCAGACGTCGACGCGCCCCCGTGTGGTTCTGCTGTACAACGACGACCGAGTGCGCGATCACTTTTGCGCTAACGCACAACGTCTCCTTGACACTGTTCTGGAAGACCCAAAGACCACTACAAAGAACGCCAAGATTGAGCGCAAGGCGCTGCGCTACCGCAACGTCATCCCACGCCTGGAAGGGGTCGATCCTCGAGATCCAGCGTTTGATGTCTCCTTGTTATTTGGGGTCGAGTGGCGCAAAATCACGTGAGTGTCCTCAGGCTTCTAGTGTTGAGTGTCATGTAAATAGCAAATATACGTGCTGCAGTCGTCGTTCCTTGGTTTTGCGGAACTGGTGCGTGCATGACTGCTATAATATTCGCTCGGTACACACTCCTTTGATGATTTCCAATGTCCTTTCAGAGCAGGAACACTTTCAACCACATCTTGCCACGATTTCTGGGGCAGTCCGCATACAATTCACGGCCCACTTCAACCACGGTAACCCTCTCCAATCACATCGTGTCGCTTCACTATCTGCTTCCACAGGTTGTTGTCATGTCCGTACTTAAGCGCCACTGTTGGTTTCAGTATACTGTGATTATACTTGGTTTCAGTATCCCAATCGCCGCAATTCTCCTCCGCCAGTCAAACCTTGGGCCCTCCATGGCCAGTTGCTCCACTTTTGCTCATTCCCCGGAAGACTCCCTCAAGCAGAAGAAAATGCCGGTACGAGGACCTTGCTATACAAAACCCCAGTGAATTGCACGCCGTTGTCTAAAGGTGTATGAACGTGCCTTACTAACGTCAATATTCAATGCCACAGATCCGTCAGTTCCAAGTCGTTGGCCGCAAGGCCCCCACCGAGAAGGAGCCGAACCCGCCGGCCTACCGCATGAAGCTGTTCGCGCCCAACCCGGTGCTGGCGCAGTCGCGTTTCTGGTACTTTCTGCACCAGATGAAGAAGATGAAGAAGACGACGGGCGAGATTCTGGACATCAACGAGGTCCGTCCACATAGTCGAAGGCTGTTGAAGCTGCTCCAGCTCCAGCTCCAGCTCCAGCTGCCAGGCGCCTCCGCTGCATGAAGAGAGAGACACCTACGACTTTTGTCAATTGTCTCAACCTCGATTGCACCCTACTTTCGTCATTCCTGACGGGGGTGGGAAGTGGTGGGCGTCCTGACGTCGTGTCCGAGCTGGTACTTTGTTGTGCCGACTCTTGTCACGCACGTTCCCACTCCTAGCGACCGGCCACAAGCGCTTGTTTGCCACGAGAGCGGAGAGCGCGCCCCCTCATGCCTCTCTCCGCTCCAGCTTGCAATCCGCTTTCGCTCTGGAGATCGCGGTGTAATCCGTTGTGTCGCTCTCTTGGATGGACAAAATGAGGGGAACCACCAAAATCCTCTTCCGTTGTAAGCCCATTGAACAACCAACACACAACGCACCGCGAGTTCGGAAGCAGCTGGCAGTTTCGTGCTTGTCAAGTCGGTGGACAAGGTTGGACACTGTTTTGCTAACTTTTTACATTTATTTCTTGTCTGCAGCTGACGGAGAAGAACCGTCGCGTTGTCAACAACTACGGCGTCTGGATCCGCTACAACTCGCGCAGCGGCACCCACAACATGTACAAGGAGTACCGTGACGTGACCCTGTGCAAGGCCGTGGAGCAGATGTACTCGGAGCTGGCTGGCCGCCACCGTGCCCGCCCGCGCTCGATCCAGATCATGCGCACCGCCATCGTAGCCGCCAAGGACTCGCAGAAGCACAGCGTGCAGCAGTTCCACGACTCGAAGATCAGCTTCCCGCTGTCGCACCGTCTCCCGCGTGCCGCCGAGAAGCACCACCGCACGACCTTCAAGGCCTCGCGCCCGTGCACCTTCCGTGGTTAAGCAGCAGCTTCTGCAGCTTCAGCTTGCGGCCTTGCGGCTTGTGGACTCTTTTGACATTTGCTGGATTGCTTTCTCTTGAGAACAGTCTGCTAAGTGGAGAGAGGAAGGAGAACTCGAGGAGTAATGCAATCGAAAGATGGGAGTTTTTCGTTTGAACCCTCTGCTGTGCTGTGCTTTATTTTGTTTGATGAACTTTACTGTCGTTAACCCTGAGTTGTCTGTGCTTGGAGTATGCTGTGCAAACTTGACAAGTGTTGGAGCTGTTGCTGTCGGTACTTGTTGATTGCTTGCGTCCTGAAGTCTTCGCTGTTCGAGGTTCCCATTGCTGAGGCTTCTAATCGCTGAAGCCGTGTTGTTACAAGTTTCAAGGCTGAGGAGATTGCTTGCGGTGGCGCAGGTTCAGCTGAAGTCACCGTCTTGTCCTTGAGCTGTTTTATTGCATTGCCAGGATCGGAAGCTAATAGCGCGATTTTCGCAAACCTCACGATGGCCTTCTCATCGGATGGTGAGACGCACACGTCCGGTGTCCACGAGAAGATTTCCAGCTCACGAGCCAACGCAACGAGCTCTCGTTGTCGGAATGAAGAAGTAGGCACCTCGAGGTGAAAGTGTGCGCAGTCGTAGCTGTTGGAGTCCACCACGAAGCCGTGATACAGCAGATAAATGTAGTTCGGCTGGGCGTAGTTTTCGACGACTTCCTGGCCAGCATCGAACTCCCAAGACGCCTGCGTGACGGCTTGGCGACCAGATGAATCAAGGTTGGTGTGATGTGGCTCGTGCTTCGGATCCAGCTCCTGGCAGTTGACCATGTCCAAAAGCGGCACAAGATGTCGTTGTCCATTCCACCAGATACTGCGGGAGTCAAGTACCCCGTTCGCCCAACGAAAGCGTATTTCCGTTAGCCACGCCAATGTTTCGTGATGCCCAGATCGCTTAAGCTGCTGAGAGAGCGCACGATAGGACTCTCTAACTCGTTCACGATAGTTTGTGATGAGAGTGAGGAGATCGGTACCCTCCAGCGCTTTCAATTGCTCTTCATTTTCCTCATAGAAGAGAGGCGACCCCAAGATGGCATCTTCGTCGTCAAGAGAAGGTAGCATGTCGAGATATGGTTTCCAGTGCGATTGGAGGTGATTCGAACCGAACTTCTCCTCCAAAACGTGAAGAAGGAGCAGCATTTCCTCTCGAGATGCTTTTAAGTGTTGCTCTTGGAGCTCACGCATCGTCTGTCGTACCCAGACTGACTTTAGAGCCGAGTTCACGTCCATGACGGCTTGGACCGGAACACTTAAATAAGTATCACCACTAGAGAGTGGCTTGACAGCAAATGTGCCGAATCCCATCGCTTTGCTGATGTACCGCAGCTCCAGGTTATTCACCGGAAAGTTGTGACGAGCTATCCACCGCTCGAAACGCGAAAGTTTGTCGTCCGAAGTATCCTCTGCAATAACTTCAAGCTCATCGACAGGGATGTGTTTGCCTTGGAGTTCAATGTTCCGGAGCTGCAATACTTGCTCCTTTAGAATTGCCTGAACGCTGCGCAGAATGTGTTTTCGACTCAGGCGAAAAGCAACAGCATGCCTTTCATCATTGACCTTGATGCTGCTGTTTTGTTCAAGAACGAGATGATCTTCGTCGGTGGTAGTTTGGTACTGCTCTATCTGCCGTTGCACCCCACTAAGCACCAGGTTTATTTCCTCCAGTCGAGATTGAGCGTCAGTTGCTGACATTAACTCAGGTGGGAAACACTCTGAAAATGACCTCGCTTCATTGCACGCTGCCGATTGCCCGGCGTCCATGTTGTACAAAATCGTGTAAATGCGGAGCAATTCCGCGCTCTCCATTTTCCAGCACGTGAAATGCAAGCAAGAGGTGCGTCGTCAATTCTGATCCTAGACAGAGCTTGTGCTTTAGCCGCTAGAAATTCAGCCAGCTCCTCGGTTTCTTCACCCGGCTTTTGCGCCTCGAGAATCGACGGGAGGCGGAACGCAGCGCAATCAAATCCTCTGTCATCCATCAAGAAACCATGGTAGAGGAAGTAAATGTAGTTGCTGTTGTCCCCATAGTCTTCAAAAAGCTGTACTCCGATAGGAGTGCTGCGATCAGCTCGGATAGTCATGCCTTCGGTTTGAAGATGATGGAAGTCCAAAAAGCGCTGCCCGTTGTCGTGCTGGCGAGTCTCGTGGTGTGGCTCTCCATTGAATGTATCCCCAAATGGTACCAGAACACGCTGTCCACGAATTGAAAAAGCTCTCGAGTTGACAAGGAATCGCGCCCAGACGTATCGCGACAGCTGGAGCTCATTGTCGTTCACGAAATTGCGGAAAAGACGCTTAAATCTGCTGTGCCTTCTTCGCTCGCTGTCGTTCGCTCTTTGCTTCCGTAATCATGCGTTCATCTTGCAAAGCTTCCACAGCGCTGTCGCTGGTAAATAGCAATGGTGATGCCACCTCATTCCGCGATGAAAACGCTGGTAGCAGCTCTAAGTATGGAGTCCAACGGGATTTGCCTTCCTTCGCTTGCTCCATTAAGAGGAATGCCGTCAGTAGTTCTTCTTGGTCATTTTCTAGTTTTGCCATCTTCTTCAATAGCTTCGGTTCTGATTTCCACTCTTGTGCAATGGTATCGCGACATCTACCCACATCGAACAACAAACGGGTAAGTGACTCTGTTTTTCAATTCCACAGCTTTTATCAATGAGATTCCGTACATGACGATTCTTTTTGGCACGAAAAGCAGTTCCTCGTTCTCCTCCACCGATTGCAGCGCCACCACACCTATACATTGATTTCCGTTAGTACAAGTACAGCACAGTCATGGATCCGTTCAACGGCATCAACCGACCTCTTCCCATTCCAGGGAACGTCTTCACCGTGATGCTGCTGCTGACATTGCCACCCTCCTCACGGAACCAATTCAAAAGACCGCCACCTTCTCCTCCTCCGACTGCGTTGCAATATCACTATCCGAGCCTTTGATTGCAGCCGAACGCAGAAGGAGCAGCACCACGACGCCAATCAACAGGATGACAATCCCCCAAATGGACATGGAGAAGCTCGATCCGCTGCCTTTAAGCCGCTTTTTCATGCCGGTTGCTGCGATTTTCTTGGGTTGAGCTGCGTCATGACTGGGGACGGAGGATACGGCGGTATTGCCATTGAAAACCGGTCGCTGGCGCATTTTGTGGCTCGAGTCGAGTCTGGAAGTGATGGTCTTAATCGATGGTTATCAAATGGCGACCATTCGTGTGGATGGCAAGATATTGTGAATTCCGGCCAAATTTGCCGATCTGGGGCGATTATGTGCTCAAGTCAAAACCGATCCAATACAAATCCAAGTCATTGTGCGAATCGCCCCAAACTTATAGGGTAGCACAGTCACAGCTCGGCTAAGTGCGACTCGTTGCTTATTATAGATTTGTTTGGCTTGGTCGATTGGCGGGTCGATTGGGCTTGGTCGATTCAACCAATCGACCACGGAAATTTCGAATCGAACGCACAATATCGGATTCAGCTTCAACTTGCAGTTTCTGAAAAAGTGAAAGCGATAGTTCGGTTTGAGTTCAGGAACGCCGGACAGCTAAGCCTGAATATTTGCCAGAAGCTCCTCTATGTGCTCCGTCGCTTGGTCTGCATTGGCTGTCAGGACTTTACAACGACGCCTCGCCACCACGACAAATTCCAGCATATGAACTTTAGCTATACGAAGCAACAGCAGCTCGTACTGCAAGGAAGTACTATAATACCCAACCCATATGATGTGGTGGTTGTGCGTGCAGCTCTGGTTCCATCTTGAGCTGAATTTGACAGGTCCTGCTGCGTTGGGGTAAGGGTCGTCGCCTGCCTCCTTAATCTTGCTCAGAAGCACTCAGGCTACAGTCCACTTGCTGCTCGATCCACATGGTGCAAGATCGGTCGAGTATTTAGACATGGCTCGACCCGTTACTTCAGGATATAGGTGGATGTCGTGTGAGAGATCGAAAAAAGTGAAGATTGAATTGTACGGATTATAAAAATAATATAAAAATAACTGGTTCTCACACTATCTGCACATTGAAGCAGTACCGGTAACAAGTTGTGCTTAGAGTTCGGGCTGTCACATCGTGCACCGGATGTGGTCTGTTGTTCTGGTGCGATACGAAGGACCGGAACGTGTCGTTGTTGGCTCTGATCTTATAGTGGGTGGCTTCAGGATACGCTCGAACAGCGAATCGTGGACCCCACTCAATCCAGCTGATGAGCTTCTCGCTTCAACATCCACTTGAACTGGCAGGAACAGCTTTCGTGGCGGCTAGACCAAGCAACCAAGAAACTATCGACAAGTTGTGCGATAGCCCTCGAATGCTTCCTAACACCTTCACACCCTCCGACTACCAACAACTGCCGTTCTCCTCAGTACGTTGAGGGAGCAACGCCATCGGATGCACAAACCTGCTCACTCTCGAAAAAGCTTTCGACCTCTCACTCCAACCACCAGCATCTTCGACCATTAAATATGAAGACTTCGTCCTCCATCCTCGCCGCGATGGCCATCCTCGCTGCTGCGGTCGCTAGTGCTCCTGGAGTACACGCCGGTCAGAGCCCCATGACGAACCACGCCCACAGTGCGAACCACTCGTTCACGTTCCAGTCGTTGGACGACAACAATGCGCCCAAAGCGGCGAAGCACCGTGCTCTGCGAGCGATGGAATCGCCGAAGCAGGCACCGGCGGATAACGACAAGCAGCAGCACAAGCACCACCACCACCAGCAGGATGCTAAACAGTCGACGCGCGCTCTACTCGCAGATGAGCTGGATCTGCTAAACGTGTCGACGATGCGCGAGCTCGGTCAAGCTCCCGACACGGTGGATGGTGCCAAGCAGGAACTGCCTCACACGAAGGAGGATCCTCACGCCCACAAGAACGGCAAAGGACGATCGTTGGGACAGACGTCGGTGACTCCAGCACCGACCTCCATGGACGACTCGAAGGTGACGCACGCACCCAACGCAACACCCGAGGCCACGACCACTAGCAGCTCACATGTGCACGTGACCCCCGCACCGACCACGACCAAGCCGATGGTCACCCCGGCCGCGACCACCTTGGCACCGGCCACGACCAAGCCGATGGTCACCCCGGCCGCGACCACCTCGGCACCGGCCACGACCAAGCCGATGGTCACCCCGGCCGCGACCACCTCGGCACCGGCCACGACCAAGCCGATGGTCACCCCGGCCGCGACCACCTCGGCACCGGCCACGACCAAGCCGATGGTCACCCCGGCCGCGACCACCTCGGCACCGGCCACGACCAAGCCGATGGTCACCCCAGCCGCGACCACCTTGGCACCGGCCACGACCAAGCCGATGGTCACCCCGGCCGCGACCACCTCGGCACCGGCCACGACCAAGCCGATGGTCACCCCAGCCGCGACCACCTCGGCACCGGCCACGACCAAGCCGATGGTCACCCCGGCCGCGACCACCTCGGCACCGGCCACGACCAAGCCGATGGTCACCCCAGCCGCGACCACCTCGGCACCGGCCACGACCAAGCCGATGGTCACCCCGGCCGCGACCACCTCGGCACCGGCCACGACCAAGCCGATGGTCACCCCAGCCGCGACCACCTCGGCACCGGCCACGACCAAGCCGATGGTCACCCCGGCCGCGACCACCTCGGCACCGGCCACGACCAAGCCGATGGTCACCCCGGCCGCGACCACCTCGGCACCGGCCACGACCAAGCCGATGGTCACCCCGGCCGCGACCACCTTGGCACCGGCCACGACCAAGCCGATGGTCACCCCGGCCGCGACCACCTCGGCACCGGCCACGACCAAGCCGATGGTCACCCCAGCCGCGACCACCTCGGCACCGGCCACGACCAAGCCGATGGTCACCCCGGCCGCGACCACCTCGGCACCGGCCACGACCAAGCCGATGGTCACCCCAGCCGCGACCACCTCGGCTCCGGCCACGACCAAGCCGATGGTCACCCCGGCCGCGACCACCTCGGCTCCGGCCACGACCAAGCCGATGGTCACCCCAGCCGCGACCACCTCGGCTCCGGCCACGACCAAGCCGATGGTCACCCCGGCCGCGACCACCTCGGCTCCGGCCACGACCAAGCCGATGGTCACCCCGGCCGCGACCACCTCGGCACCGGCCACGACCAAGCCGATGGTCACCCCGGCCGCGACCACTTCGGCACCGGCCACGACCAAGCCGATGGTCACCCCGGCCGCGACCACCTCGGCACCGGCCACGACCAAGCCGATGGTCACCCCAGCCGCGACCACCTCGGCACCGGCCACGACCAAGCCGATGGTCACCCCGGCCGCGACCACCTCGGCACCGGCCACGACCAAGCCGATGGTCACCCCGGCCGCGACCATCTCGGCACCGGCCACGACCAAGCCGATGGTCACCCCGGCCGCGACCACCTCGGCACCGGTCACCCCGGCTGCGACCACGTCGGCAACGGCCACGGTGAAGCCAACTCCGGCTACCAAGTTGGTGCCCCCACTGCTGCGACTTCGACATCGGCGACGAAAGGTGCCGTTGCGACTGCGCAAAAGGGATCGAAGCGCATGCTGGGCGAGGACGAAATGAAGCAGCAAGACCCGCACGACCACAAGCACGACCACGACCAGAAGGACGGGAAGAAGCAGGACTAAACCCAGTCGTAGCTCAGAGTTCACACGGTCGGCACGTTGGAATGCTGGCAGGGTAGAACTCGGTCGTCGTGATGGAGTGACACATTTGCTTTGTATTTTTGTTTGTTTGACAGCTCTACGAGGTAGGAAGGGATCGCTTTGCCTGCCATTTGAACATGAACACTTTCTTTGCTTCCTACTCACCGGTGTTCTCATCTCAGACTAAAAGGGGGAGCTCTTCATTGTTGGTGCCGTTCGCCACTACATGGTGTTTTTCCGGTTCTTTGGTTGTCATCAGCCTGCTCATTCACGAACAACACATCACGCCAGCATTATTAGCATGAAAACCTATCGCTGACTCGACTCATCATAATCACTTACGTCCGACTGCGAACGAGACGTGTCGTCTACGACACTAGGTCGTATTTCTACTTATGTGATTGTCCCGACGTTCCCAAATGCGATCGTGTGCTTCAATTACTGTGGTGGTGAGCTCGAAGGTTGTTAGTTAGCTACGTACTTCGATGTTTGGCCGTCTCTCTCTCCACCGGATTAGTGCTCGTCTCGACTTGAATGGCACTCGAGTTCGATTCAACATGCTCAGCCAACTCATTAATCTCAATGCGCAGGTCCTCCTGGTGCTCCTCGATACTTTTGCCCAACTTATCCAACCTCTCCAATTGAACTGTGCAATGCAGCACTTGCGATAGAAAATGAGCATTTCCAATGCTGCTTCGCTCAAAAAGTAAACGGTGTTGACGATGCATAGCGCTTTCAAGTCGCAACAGGTGAAGCTTGACGTGGGTCAAAAGATCGATCACTCCAACACTGTTAAAACTAAGTTGTTCGACGGGTAGGCTCCATACATCGGCCGGGATCGAGAGTGCAACTCGGCTAGTGGACAACCGGACCGCTTCGTTTACCGCGCAGCTTACTTCATGTTGAGAGTCTTGTATATCCGCCACGAGTCTTTTGACTTGCTCGCTCGTTCCTAGTTTCGTGGAATTCTTCACCAACTTGCAACGGCGCCTCACCACAGCCACAAACGCCAGCAGGTGCACTTCCACATCATACAGCAATTGAAGTCCATCTTGTAAACAGGTGCCGCCCAAAGCACCAGTCTCTGAGACGTCTGTCGTGATGATGTTTTCACTATGCGTGCTCTCATCTGCTGCATTTGACAGTTCTTGGCGCATTGGTAGTGAAGGCTGCTGTCGAGACCTATGCTGGCTTGAGTTATCTTTTTTGTCTGTTGTCGTTCACTCGGTCCGCTTGTGGTATCTTTTCTTGTGTGTTGTCTCTGACGCACAGACGTTGACCTTCTCGTGATCTGGGAGCCTCGTTGATTTGCTTCAGCCGCATTTTCTTGCTTTCGCTTGTGCTGCGTCTTTGACTTTGCAGTAGTGTCATTGCCGAGTGATAATTGCTGTTCAGTAGAACTTGTAGCTTGATCAATCAAGATTATTGATGCCTCCGAGCACTCGATATCTGTTGGCGGCCAAATCTCCTCTCGAGACAGAATATCTGCAGGAAAGAATTCCAATTACGGCCACCCGTCAAAACCTGACAGCATCGTTACGCTTCAAAACGACACGCACCATTCCTAAGCACGAATTTAATGAGCTCCAGGTTGGGTTTTCATGCGTGTAAGTCAGAAAACTTTCATCACCGTCTCGTGCCTCTCGCCAGCGTTTGAACCAGCCTGGCTTGTATATTCGATCCCCAATTTCTAACTGGCCTCCAGCAGCACGCGTTTTCCACCCCTTTCTCCTCAATGAAGGTAAAATTATCTTACCGAAGGTGACGCTGTCCACCGGTGGAATTTGAGGGTCAAAGTCCGACATGGTTCTAAGTACGCGAATGAGTATCACTGGCTCAATTTGCCTACTGAAAAAGATATTGAATAGCAGGACGATACATCCATACCGCCGGTAGGGTGCGCATTTGTCTGGGCTGTTTGTCATGACCTAACTAACAGCTGCAGTTATTAGTGGATAGTCAAGACAACGTGCAAGTTCATGAAAGAATATGAAATTACGTGTACTACACGATCCAGCGGGCTACAATCGCTTGATTCACCGTCTTCATAACTTCTCTGCTGCTTGATCGTGCTGTTCGACCAGGTCACATAGACCATCTCTCAACTTTAGCCATGCCATTAATCTCTTAGCGACGATCAGTTTGAAGTTCTGTGAGGTTCAGAGCCAACTTTCGTATGACCACCACAAATTGCTGCAGGCACAGCTTGACCTCATTCAGGATCTCTATTATCCCATCGCGGTCGCATTGAAAGTGCCGAGTATTAAACTTTCCACTACGACCGGGACAGAAAATGCAGCACAATTCATGACTGTCGTAACCACATCGTTTATCTGTCGCGCATATCCTTTTGAGAGGCTTCGATACCATCAAGTCAGAAACTTCAGCATTAGCTTTACCCTTCCATCGTTGGAAAATCGCCAACACAAAACAAAACTCGTGTTACCATGGTCACAAAATCCGAAAAATAGTGCTCCACGTGTTTCAGATGTCTCGGTAACTATGTGTCTTGAAGCTGAACCTGACGACTTGTGATTCGGATACTGCCGCTTGCTTGCTGCACATACTTCTTCTTCTGCTCTTTTGCCCTACGACTCTTATCATTCACGAGTCCTACTACTACGGCGCATTCTATTTCATCACCAAACCACCCCGCTTTCGCTTCTGCTTTTATTTTGTTTGGCTGTGTCGTCGTTGATAAGTTCCCTGAAGTTGCACATACGGTGACACTGAGGAAGATTCATCAAATTTCGACTTCTCTGCTGGCAGCCAGATCTCTTCTCGAGATAGAATCCCTATCAATGGCCATGCAGATATCAGCGATTCATGATTCACGCATGCTTACTGTTCAACCTAACCATACTCAACCAAATCAGTGATAAGCTCTTCATCGGGTTTTCCATCCACTATATCATAGTAGCGAAAGAAGTGCTCTCTGTGTTGTGTCTCTTGCCACTTTGCTTTCCATACTGGCTTGTACGCGCGTTTGTTTATCATATCACCTATCGCTCGACAAGTTGTCCAGTGTAAAGTTCTCAATCATGGTTTTGAAATTACCGAACTGGTTGATCTTCTGTATGTTTCGCGTGACCTCCCAAGGCTAGACGTCTTGTTAATAGGCCACCTCAACGCCAAGCTGTATCAAATATTGATACACCAATATTATGCGAGACAGCAAAGAGCACCGTTCTGTAGATGCAAAAGCATAAGACAGCGAGCGAGGATAATGAAGTAG
The DNA here is from genome assembly GCA_011947335.1 of Phytophthora constricta. Classification (NCBI taxonomy): domain Eukaryota; phylum Oomycota; class Peronosporomycetes; order Peronosporales; family Peronosporaceae; genus Phytophthora; species Phytophthora constricta. The sequence goes on from JAAVTI010001590.1 coordinate 317,865, forward strand.
TTGTTGCTATTCTCGAAGCTTTTTCTCGATCTATGACACAGCTAGAATTCGTTTTTCGGTGCTGAGTTTGACGTCATGTTATGACTCGTTATCTGTGAGCGTTCTCTGGCTGTCGGTCTTAATGACATGAACCATAGCAAACAGCCAATGCAAATGTAAGTACTGTTGGTTAGTAGATGCTGCATTGCTTAAATTGTCATTTAACGGTTCACGTACCAACTCTTCAGATGTCGTCGGCGCCGATATTATATGCATGTTGCATTGAGTAGCCATCTCACCAACCTCGTAGCGCAGATCGTCCTGAAGCTTTGCGATATTCTGTGTAACATTCTTTAAATCCTCCAATCGATTAGCCTTGGTCGATGCATTCGATGGAGACTGTGAAACCTCGGGGTACCTGCTGACGCAATGGGAGCGGCAACGACGATGCATAGCCAACACGAGCTGCTGCATGTGGATTTTGATTTTAGTCAGGAGTTCCACCACTCCACCACTATCACACTGAAACGTCCAGCTTCCAGCTCGAGTACTTCATCTGGAGCAGAAAATTCAGCACAACTCCTGACCAACACCGCCACTTTGCTGGTTTTGTGTCTAAGATCATGATGCGAGGCCTGAATGCCGCCAAAAAGACTTGGCATTTGGCTCAGCGATCCTTCTGATTCTACTCCTTGGGTAACATTCTTCAATACCCCCAGCGACGAATTACAATTGTTACGATTTCCAGTAGATATCGGTTGACGTCGTGCAATAGTTGCAACCCGTAATCGGTCGACTGAAGCCCAAGAGAATGACTGTCGTATGTTTCAGCTTTTAAAGCTTCAAGTGTGGTGATGGGTTTAGCAGCGTTGTTTTCCAATATTGCATTTGCTGGATGCCAGCCCTGCAGATGCGGAGCCTGATGTTGCTTGCTCGCTAGGTTTGACCTATGTAGTTTTGCAGCTCGTTTTTTTCTGTTGTGTGTGTGCTGCTGTTCTTTGCCTCGTTCCCCTCGACACGTTTTCGAGCTTTCGTTTCTGTTCAACTTTCGGCTTTGCTGCAGCATGATTTTTCAATTGTATCGGCAATTCTATTGAGCCTACAGTCTCCGCAGACACGGTCGTCGTCACCTGTGCTGTTAAATTCATTGACGGAATTGTTGACACCTCTGTTGATGTTTCGACTGTTGGTAACACCATCGGTGGGCCAAATCTCGTCTCGGGATAGTATTCCTGTTACAATGCCAAATCAATCTCAGTCAGAAGAAAACTACATGGACGACAAGTCGACTAATTTACCAGTTTCTATCACATATGTGATGAGTTCTTCGTCTGGGTGCCCGCCTACTTCATCGTAAGTGAGGAAAAATTCCTGTCCGCGTCTTGCCTCCCTCCACTTAGCCTTCCACCCTGGCTTGTAAATACGCTCGTCAACCTCTAATCATTTTGCTTTGCCAGTTTCCCAATGAAGTGTTTTTAATCGTGGCATGATCGCCCCCAGAAAACGTTGCGTGGCAGTGGTGGCCAGTGGCGATAGGCACTATACATCTGCGATGCCATGTGCGGTGGAAAATGAGGGTGAACTTTTGCAGGAAGAGACTGGTTATTGCCTATTTTGAACTGTCTTCCGAGTCAACTGAGAAGCGTCTGGCCAAAAATGGACGTTGAATTAAGTCACCAGTGGGACCGAGAAATGCCTTGGAATGTCTTGAAATGCCTTGAAAGGATATACCCGACGATAATAGGACAGCAAAGTGCTACATGTATCGCTTGACCTCATGTCACCATAATCATATTGGAAATACTGTAGAACATTTGTCTAGCCGGACGATATGTACAAGCGGACACGTCGTCGAGCCAATCATCACATCATCCCTTAAAAATAACCTCAACATGGCGCAGCTACGTGGACTATTTTTATTTATATGTGTTGGTGCTATGCACCACATGCCACTGTGCAAGATGGGACGTGGACGCAAGCGTGCTCCGGGTGGTCAAGGCCGCCAACCCAGCAGCTACCAGCGCGAGGTGGAGACGTACAAGAAGAGGCTTGAAGTAATCAATTATCACGACCAGAACGGCATGCAAGCCACACTCAACAAGTTCTATCAGCATCTCATACAACAAAAGCGTGAAAACAAGCGGAAAAGAATATACGAGTGGCTGAAAGAGCGTGAACATTTCGAGTCTGTTTGTTCTTCATCAACCAAAGCCAACCTCAAAATAATCCGCAAGGTGGGCACGGCTACAACGATTTCCGCTGTTGGAGAGGAGGCTGTGGTGGAGTGGACGCTGTCGTTGCGTGAGGAGGGTGTTCCGGTGTCAGGACTTATGTTGCAGTTAAAAGCGCAAGCTGTCTCTGAAGATGAGGGCGTTGCTCCCGGCGTATTTGTGGGTAGTTGGGTGTGGCAAAAGGCTTCTTGAAGCGACTTGGCTTATCAATTCGCGCCAAAACCAGACAAGGCCAAAAACAGCCGTCATGGAGGCGGAAGCGATAGCGTTTTGGCAGGAAGTTGCCCAAGTCAAAGGCGAGCTTGGTGTGGATAAAATATACAACGCAGATCAAAGTGGCGTGTGCTTTGAGTATTTACCCAAGAGAACCATAAGTAAGAGTGGCGTCAAGACTGTCTGGGTGCGATGCGGGGGTAAAGATAAAGAGCGACTCACTGGTATGTTCATGGCAGATTCTTCTGGTAAGCAATATACCCCATTTGTGGTACTTAAAAGCAAACCTTCCACCATAGAGGAAAAGGCCGCATACAACGATATCATGCAAAACGGGTTCAACACGTTATGGAAAGAGATGGCTAAACTTTCCCGAGAATATGACGTACAAATTTATGGCAATCTGTCGGCGTGGTGGACGTCAGACCTTTCAGTGAGGATTTTAGATTATCATTTTGCTGACCGTACGGAGTGTGAGCCTATTCTCTTGCTTCGGGACGATTTTTCTGCCCACTGGACTGATGAGGTGTTGGAGCACGCGAAAACGCTGAACGTTCACTTAATGCGCGTGCCACCTGGGTTAACGTTTGTCTGTCAGCCTGCTGACGTGTCCTGGTTTCGACCATTTAAACAAAGGCTCCGTAAGGAGTGGGTCGCTGAGCTGACGTCACAACTGAAGGCTCACCACACTCAGCAAGAATCAACCCCTTCAGGCTAGTGCCCCCTACCCGTCGAGATGCTATCGCTTGGATGATAACTTCATGGAATGGTTTGGGAGATCGCGTTATTAGAAGCGGTTTTTCAGGTCTTTTAAAGTGTGCGGGGAGCAGCATACCGATGCAGCTGAAACAGACAATATTGCGGTTGAAAACGAAGTAGTAGACGCGCTTGAGCGCCTCAACATCGTTGAGGAAATAATTGACGACTCAGACGACATAATTGATAGATACGCGGCTTCCGCTGAAGTTGAAGCAGAGTAAGTAATGCCATATGGCAAAATGGGGTTTTATCTTTTCGTGGCGCTTTTTGTATCTATGCAGCACTGCCCTGTCCGGCTGGACTAATGTTCTACAGTATTGAGCTTGTGCTCGGACCGGAATGACAAGTTCTGTGCGGTTTTTAACCTGCCCAGCCACATCACCGATTTCATTGCAGTCCTCTTAGTACTTCTCTACCACTTCCAACATATCGTCAAATCTTTTAACAAGAACATTTTGCGGACTACGTTGCTGTCAAATAATGATACTACACAAGTACTCCACTTGACGCTATCAGCGCCACCGATCCATCGTTCAAGTGCGTTACTTCCTAGTGCTAGCCCATTTGCGGCTAGATATCCATTACTTCAGTACTTTACGCCGCTATATATCCTCCTAACCACGACCACTTTTCCCTTGCACTGCATATTTTCAGTTTGTTTTATTATTTTACCGGTAAAATAAAAACTCAATGGCATTATTGTCTTAACCCGTATGAAATGACACTTCCAGAACAAAAGTCGCTATTTAACTCCGTTCTACCCAATCATAGCTTTTTATTTATACAATCCCCGGTTTGCCTGATGGCGATCGTGGCCAAGCTGCTGGACGTGGAGCAGCAGCTCTCGCGAGCGACGCAGGTCGTGCAGCTGCACGTGAAGATCTTGGGCGCGTCGCTGGCCCCGGAATTCCCCACAGACTGGACGAGGGGAGGCGGAACTCGCGGCTGTGGTGGAAAGTGTGCAAAGGGTGCAGAACGAGCTGCAGACGGCAACGACACAGCTTTTGTCACTTGCAAGACGTTTTTTGCAAAAGACGAAGAGGTGATAGGATCAACTTTTTTAGTTTACTTTTTAAGTTTTTGAATATGACATGTACTTGTGGTGAAATTGCAGTCGGGCGATGACACGGAAACAGAGGACGAGGCGGAATGCCCTCAGGAAATGCTACAGAACCATGTCGAGATGGAGGAAAACGGAGTTCAGACCGAGGAGAACGGGGCTGTAAACGAAAGTGTTGCTCGAAATGGATGGGATGGAGACACCTTTGGAGACCCACTGCGGGCAGACCACCACGCGGAGGTTGATTCAGGTGTGGGCGCGGTTCGATAAATACACTTCGGCTGCAATTGCTTTCAAGAGCGCGATGACCAGCGACGACGTCGCACAAGTGGACGCTGAGGCAGTTGGAGCCATGAGGAAAATTGTGAAAGGAAACGCACTTGGCGCTAACCGTATTTTTCTCGACCACTTGCACGATGGAGAAGTTGGCACAGAAGCGGCTTCCACATTCGCAGAAGCCACAGAACTCGCTGTTTCCATTTTAACTTTTCGTCAAGCAAAGTCGCAAAAGCGCACCTGGCTGATGCAACTCGTGGAAGACCTCAGCGATATTCTCAGTGCTGCAAAAGGGACAGAGTTCGCACAAGTCTTATCGGTTGTGGAAAAAAGTCGCAATGGCCTGGTGGACTACTGCAGCGGCAATCTCCGGGACGGTTTGGATGACATGCACAGCTATGTTGTATTGACTGAACGGCATCGTGGTATTGAAGCAAGCCGGCTGCAACCTTTCTTGTTAACGTTACTGCGTAAGTTTGTCTGCGATTGTGTAGATTACAGACTAAGGCACGACATTGTCGGAAATGTGGTGCGCACAGGATCGCAATGGGCTCGCTTTAGCGAGATCGGAGTGACATTGGCTAGCTGGATGGACATTTTGTGGAGAGCAAAGATTCCGTGCAGAGAACAGAATGGACAGATGATTACTGATGAGCTTCGAACGTTTGACGCGGTATTTTATGGCAAGATACCGTCTGCGCTGTTTGTGTAAGTGCGCACATGAATGAAACAGCCACATGGCTGCTACACTGGTGTACTTCAATTAACATTTTTTGTTTTCTATCCGCTAACAACATCTTGTTCTTGTTGTAAAGGAATTGGAGCCGCATGATTAGCAGTGATGATAGGAAAACCGCGGAAAGTACAGACGAACTCATGACTGACGTAAATCTAGAGCCCCCAGAGGGCATCAAGACGGCATCTCGACACGTCGCCACTTCGCCTACACAGCTCAACTCCATTTTTTCCTCGAGTGAAGTACAAGACAACGTGAAGGAACGGAATATTGATGATCACAACCTCAAACACACCGCATCCTCGTCTCTATCAGATTCGAATACTGCCGTCCTCCAAGTCAATGACAGCATGGAGGGTAGTGAAATTGGACTGAGGTCAAAGTGTGCGAGCGCTGATGGTTACGAAAGACTGGTTGTTCCTGCATCAACTGACCAACATGTCGAGTATTCAATTAATCTGTTGAAGAAGGTCAAAAACTCGAAACCACTTGTAAATTACCTCGCGGCTGCAAAGAAGATTATGCACGCCATCAAGCGAATGGTCCTCGAGGGAAAAGGTGGCCATCCTAACGGAAATGAAGATCTCGTCATGGAGAACAATTGGGCCGCGACCGTAAAACAGTGTTTTAAAGCTGGCGTTGAGGCATTCGGTACACTTTTTGCTCGTGGAGATGTCGGTGAAGAGTTAGCCGCGGCTTTTTCAGACGCCACGGCAATTATGGTGTCGCTCATCACTACCAACAAGACCAAGTTTTTCAAGCAAGTCTGGGTGGTGGAGGCATTGTTGTTGCTAAACGAGTCCCAAAAGATTGCGGCGAATGAAGAGTTCTCCCACGACTCCCACAACCTTTTACCTGTTGTCGAAAGTCGAAATGCGCTGCTACGCTATTGCGACAAACGTGGCTTAGGCGTCTTGGGTGCGACCACGCACTGGGTTACGAGTATTGAGCGAGTCGAATCACATGGTGTAGAGGCGAAACGCTTGCAAGGCATTGTCTCCGCGCTGGCAAAAAAATACGCAGTGCGAGCATATTGTGCATGTTGCTGAACGAAGCACATAATTGTACGCCGTGGAGTGAAGATCAGTGGCGATCATTCAACAAGCTTGGTAACATACTGTCCTATTGGACGGAGCTCGTGATCCAAGAACTTAATCCGCCACTTGACTGGTTGGAGTCGATGGGCGAGACGCTTGAGCAGCTAGAGACAATATTTCCTGGGAGAGTGCCGGAATCGCTGCTTGCGTAAGTGGTTAGGAAAAACAGTCCAGTACAGATCCGTATCGACATGTAAGACCAGAGCAAGTATCGTGAATGATAAACGGCAAGTAAGTCTTGAAATCCAGCAAGCTAACTCGGATCTACACGCACTTACTTGCCAGGAGGGTCTTAGTCGCGTGAAGTTACCGGTGGTAAAACCGGCCGATATTCATAGCTCTGCAATGTCGGGAATGAAAAGAGCCCGATCAAACCAAAACGATGAATATTACGAACCAAAGCGCGTCGCAACCAATCTCAAGGTAATCAAGGGCGTGAGTAGTTCTATTGATACCGTTGCTGCAATTCACGCGGAGCTCCAAGCGTTACTTGGCATGACCAGACAACTAAATAACAACTTGGAGGTCGGCGAAAATATAGAGCCGAACTCCAAATTTGCGCTAGAGCTTTGGAGCATTGTTAACAAAGCAGCACAAGTCGCAGATATCTTCTCGGTATTTGCGCGCGATGAACGCTGCACAAATGCTTTCGCAGAAGCCATGACGCTGTTGACAGACTTAATTTGTCGCAGCCAGTTTGGATGCTTAAAGTACGTGATGATTCAGACCTTTTCAAGACGGTATGCTGATGTTATTCAAATTTCGAGGCGACAACCCGCTCAACAGGCTACTGTTGAACAGGAGGCAAATTTCAAGAAGCTGAATACTTATTTCGATGAGTATCGAACTGATTTAATCCGGCGATCTCGTCAATGCCACTGAGCGAGGTTCTTAATTGAATTTTAATTGATTGACAAAAATAACGTGGATTACGCTTCAATTTCGCGAGACGTACGAAGCCGGCTGCTTTGAATTTGAAGGCGGTCCATATGCAGGAGTTCAGCTTGAATTTTGAAGAGATCGGAGAAGTGTTAGTCAAGTTGTTGGCTCAAACGATGTCTGGCTGCTGAAATACGATTCCGACATAAAGTAAATTGATTCAGGTTTTTGTAAGCTGGGAATTCAAGTATACTAAGTTTCTTGTGGAGTGGGTGAGACTGTTGGAATACTGGTGCGCACGGAAAGCTCGTAATTTAACTTTGTTTCATTTTTGCTCGTTGAATCGTGCAAGTTATGCGAGTTACTGCATGCTACATGTCATGAGTGCATTAGTGCACTTTGAACTATCCCCGTCAAAGCAGTTCACGATATTGACTACCTCGAAGTACGTTTTAGACTTCAGCAGAGATGTAGATCCTGTCTATTATTTTCATAGTATCACTGCGATACTTCGTGCCATGTTATGATTTATATTATCAAGTAGAAACTTTGTTTGCTGTAGAGTAGTGTGACCAAATGGAGACGTTGTGTCAGATCGAGGAGCAGTTTGGGCGGTGGTGACGATCGTGCAGCATCATAATAATATTATTCAGTTCCAAAATCAGTTCCCCACTGGCGGAACTTCCTGCATATTTCCAGAGTCGGCGTCAGTCGCAGACGTTCTGTTCAGTATCGACCGACTGCAGGACCAGCTTCGCCTCGCCACGCAGAATCGCCACCCAAGCTCAATAGCCGAGTATCAACGAGGGAAAAACCTTGAAACGTAGACGGACTAGATGGAGAAATTCCTAAATGAAGATCGTGACGAAGGTGTTGGCAGCGTCAATGGCAACGGAAACGACAGTGAAGAGGTCATGCCGCAAATTGGAAGCTTGATTCCCGTGAAACTGCGACTCGATTGATGAAGATCCGCAGTAGCATCAAGAGATTTGGTTATTTAGCCAAACAAAATGCAAGTTGGATGAAAAGACGAATGCGAAGAAGCTCAACCATGCCATGGCACAGATCTATCGTTCGAGCACCGGAGCCGCGGCTTCTATGGTTAAGTTCCTCTCGGATGGAGGGATTCCAAGCGACGTGTGTGCAACGAGTTTCCTTGATGCCACTGTATTGCTTCCTGGTATCGCTGCACGTCACCAAGTACAGCAGGACAAGTCCAATAAGAACTGGATTACACAAATGATTAGGAGCATCAAGAAGATTGTGGCATATGCAGACAGCACCTCGAAGCTGCCATCAGCTCTTTCGGATCCTCGCTTGCAAACTGTGCATAAAGCGCTCAAAGAGCATGCTGGTGCCAACTGCTTGGATAACCTGCAAAAGATGAGAGGATTCACGAACAGCATGAAGTCTCGAAAGGGAGCTTTGGACCCAAACAAAATCGAGGAACCTCTCAGAAGACTCGCTTCTGACTATCATCGCGATTTCAGACTTTACACAGCGCACCAGAAGACTAAGAAGACCACACCACGTACAGAGGAGCGTTGGTCAATGCTTCGGAGTGGATAAAGCAAGATGCAAACGTGAACATTCTTCATTTGATCCACGATCACATCAGTGATATACTCCACTAAAACATACAAACAGTAGAAACATGCTTCAGCCAATTAAGTTTAAAAATGAAAAAATTGACCAACGCAAAAGCTAACGTGTTACGTGTCTAATAATTAAAGCGCGTGATGTTGCGCATCAACGTCAAAGCAAACAAAATAAAATCTCGGGAAAAAAACTAGTACACCACTGCACGATAATCAGGCTACTCACGCTGCTCAATGCTACTTCGAAGTAAGAAACTAGCGCTTTGTACTCTTTGTGCGTGACTCAGTCCTTCCACTGCGCGGTGGCAACCATTCATCGTCCTCACTATCGACTGGCACTTCAATTTCGTTTTCCAGCCAACTGAATTCATCGCCTGTCTCCACCATTTCGCCTGGATCAGCCTTGCCGAAAGAAATTACGACACACTGGTTAGTACTGATCGCATTATCCCACAAAACGCAGTCATCACCGTGATTCACCTGATTTTCAGGTCAACAGGACACGTCAACAGGCACCGTCCCAAGATGACTACCCAACTTCACTATCTCATAGCGTAAATCGTCTTGAATCGTTGCGATGTTCTTCTCCAAGTTCTCACAAACCACCACTCTGCCACATTTTGTTGTCGCGTGCGACGTCGCTCGTTCTTGCTCAGTGCGGCTATCTGCAATCAGCAACCTGCGATGATGGCGGACAGCTGCTACTAGTTGCAGTCCATGCAACTTGACCTCACCCAAGAGTCCTTGCTCACTCCCACTACCAGGAGCGAAGTGTTGAAACTGCAGGTTACGCATTTCCGCCAGGACTAAAATCGCGGCGCAGCTTTTGACCCATTCGACCACTTTGCAGATTTCGTAGCTGAGATCCTGTTGCGAGTTCTGGATCTCCACGATACACGCTGCACTTTGTCCTTCAGTTTTTTCTTCTGGGTGAGTACTCGAGACCACACTTTTCAAAGCTCGTCGGTGACGATTTACCACCGCGACAAACTCCAACATGTGCAGCTCCACGTCACGTAGCAGCTGCAGCCCATAGTCACCGATTAAATGCGCTCGTACGTCAAGTTTGCTCTCAGCTCCGTCAGCTTGCAAAACCTCGTTTTTGGTCGTAGCTCCATACCCAGCTGCAGTCTTGAGACTACGAGACCGCAGAGCGTGCTGCTCTAACTGGCAGCCGCCCTCTTCTCCCGCAACGCAGCCGTTCGTCTCTGCCGCGCGTGCGCCGCCGCTTCCTTGCTCTCTGGTTTTTGCTTCGTTTGCTTCGTTTTCCTCGTCGTCTTTTTCGACTCAACGTGGCGCTTCCTCTTCTTCCGCTTGGCCTTCACAGCGACAGCTTCCGTCTCCACCGCAGCTTCCTCCACACGGACAAACTCGTCCACGGCACTGGACGGCGTCAGCATCGGCACCGGCTGCAGAACCAGCTCCGGAGCTTGCACCGACGAGGCCAGCGCCGCCATCAACTTCCCTTCTGTAGCGTAGGAAAAAAGTGTACTGTAGTCACTATTGAGCAGAAAAAGGGACAAGTTGACAACCAAACAAGAAAAAGATGATGAAGTGGGATCGACGGAACCTGTATGCTCTCAACTGATAAACGTATCTTGACACGACTGCTGTCATTTTAAATTCATGGCGATTGTGGCACTTCAAGCAAATATTTTCTGAAAATTTTAAAACGCGGAGATTTAGACGAGGGCGTCGCCACCATCTTCAGTCAAGCTGAGGAAACTCTCGCACAGTTAATGTACTACTACCCTCCGGAGTTCTTAACTCGAGCGTCTTTGAAATCATTGTTGAGACAGTCAACTCGATTTTATGAGATTCCTACGATCACAACAGTTGATTCCGCCCGATTCGCTGCGCTTGTGAGTTTAAGCTACGGCAGACTTAAGCTAAGTTTGCAGCGTCATTGGGATGGCTACTACTCAGAGCAATGCACAACCACGTCAACGTGACAGAGAACCAGATTGTAGATCTGGATCCTTGCCGACTCGAAGCTCCGACGCATCAACTGATTTGGCAATTATTTGACGCTTGTGCATTCGTCTGGTTCAAAGTCAGGCGTGGAAACACGAGTAATCGTACTCAACTGCGAACAAGTTTGATGGAGGTCAGGCTTGCATTGAGTTGGTGGCTGGGGCGCATTGCACCACTCAAAGCTAGAATGGTGGACGTGCAGCTGTTACCCAAGTTGTCGGCGAAATTGATGAAAATCGAAGCAAAAGTGCCCGAGAGCGTGCCTGTATCTCTGATGAAGTGAGTACACCAGTTGCCATGACAATCTCGTTATGTACTGTAGTATACTCATCATGTGCCGAGATGTTTTCTTTGATGTAGGAATATCAAGCGGCTGACTCCATAACAAGACAGGAGAGTGAACGTCGTCATTAATGTGCTTCCAGCTCGATAGATCTCAAGCTTGGCCGACGATTGTTCAAGTAAAGTACGGGATACTAAGTTGTCATATCGATATGCTCGCTACAACTCATGTGGACCCTTCCGAGACTATTTGCATAGCTTTGTGGGGCTATACCTCTTTCCTTAAAAATACTAACGGATGGATAAGTTTGAAGAAACCATAGCTGCTATTAGATGCAGTGCAGTTACGGGGAAGGAGCGAAAACACTTTATGGCCTTGAGCGAAAACTATAGGAAGCTACTTGTTACGCAGTTCCCAGGCTCCACAACTTACTGATCCGAACTTGAAGATTTTGACTTTTGCTTTGACATTGGCTTCTTTATTTTTCCGAACTCGGACAGCACAGATGAAACCCTGCAACATTTGTAGCACTCGAAAGTGCAGCAAAAATGAGTTAGAAGCAGATTCTCGAAAACGACAACCTGTGCATGGAGTACTTACTCAAGCAGCGAGACGGGTACTCGGCCCGGATTCGCGATTGAGAAGCTCTAAGCTGCCTCTCAAACTTAGACAAGAAAACTGGTAGCTTTGGTTTTGTAGAAGCCAGATCAGCCTGCTTTATCCACTCCGCTAGTACTTCGCCAAGTTCGGCAAAGACTGCCCAACGCTCCTCTGTACGTGGTGGGGTCTTCCCAGTCTTCTGACGCGCTGTGTACAGTCTGAAATCGCGATGATAGCCAGAAGCGAGTCTTCTGAGAGGTTCCTCGATTTTGTTTGGGTCCAAAGCTCCCTTTCGAGACTTCATGCTGTTCGTGAATCCTCTCATCTTTTGCAGGTTATCCAAGCAGTTGGCACCAGCATGCTCTTTGAGCGCTTTATGCACAGTTTGCAAGCGAGGATCCGAAAGAGCTGATGGCAGCTTCGTGGTGCTGTCTGCATATGCCACAATCTTCTTGATGCTCCTAATCATTTGTGTAATCCAGTTCTTATTGGACTTGTCCTGCTGTACTTGGTGACGTGCAGCGATACCAGGAAGCAACACAGTGGCATCAAGGAAACTCGTTGCACACACGTCGCTTGGAATCCCTCCATCCGAGAGGAACTTAACCATAGTTGCCGCGGCTCCGGTACTCGAACGATAGATCTGTGCCATGGCATGGTTGAGCTTCTTCGCATTCGTCTTTTCATCCAACTTGGCAGTTTGTTTGGCTAAATAACCAAACCTCTTGATGCGACTGCGGAGCTTCTTCAATTGAGTCGCAGCTTCACGAGGGTCCAAGCTTCCAAATTTCGGCATGACCTCTTCACTGTCGTTTTCGTTGCCGTTGACGCTGCCAACACCTTCGTCATGATCTTCATTCAGGAATTTCTCCATCTCCTCGTCCGTCTCCGTTTCGGCATCTGAAATTGCAATTTCTTCCGCCTCAACTTGGCAGTGCTTGTCGTCGTCTTCAATAGCTTTTTCCTCGATGGTACTCGGCTGTTGAGCTTGAGCAGCGATTAAATGCGTGGCGAGGTGAAGCTGGTCCTGCAGTCGGTGGATATTGGCCAGAACGTCTGCGACTGACGCCGACTCTGGAGATTTGCCCAAAGTTCCGCCAGTGGGGAACTGAATAATATTCTTATTTTGCTGCCGCACGATCGAGACCACCCCGAAAGCTGCTCCTCGACCCGACGCAACGTCTCCATTTTGGTCAAACTCGTCTTCAGCCAACAATTTTGCGTGTACTAATCAGTACTAATCAGGGTTGTAAATTCTGTAATTGGTACTGGTACCACGTTTCAAAAAATACTTCGAAGTACCGTCGAATGCCAATGAATTTGCATCAAGCGGACAAAAAATGGATCAGTCGGACAAAATAAATCCATTGTGCCATCGTGGGATGGATCATTTTGTCCACTTTTGCGCTCGGCATTTTTGCGCAAGCAACAGACAGAACTGATCCATTTTTTTGTCCGCTTGATGCAAATTCATTGGCATCGAACGGTATTGCTAATCGGTAAGTTCGAAAAAGACTGATTGCAAAAGGTTTGACAGGGAGACCGACATGGTTGGGTTGAAAACGGCCATCGCGTGCTTCGAGCTGCACGATTGCGTACTCCCCAATATTCGCATCTTGTTGGTGAACATCGAAAATTTATTGAACGACGGAGCTAGCCCTTTGGAACAAGTTGGTAGGCAGTGATGGCAGTAGCGTGGCTGCAGTGCAACCACGAGGAGCCCATCAACGTGCTCCTGCACCATACCTGATCTTGAAGCCGTCAGCTTGACAGCGTCATGTATACGAGTGGATGCAGAAGTGGCGGCCAACTCTGTGTACTCCGGGTTGGTGAGCGATATTGATGGCCGGTTGGGTGAGCTACAAGTGACGAGCAAAACAATTGTGTGTGTACCTTATTGGAGATTGACGATGACGAAGAAACAGATAAACAAAAGACGAATGGGATGATATCGAGCTGAATTCACGTCGCGCCAGCGAATCTGCCATTCGGGAGGCCTATGATACCACAGCTGTTAGCATTTCGAGCCCAACAGTGAACAAATTCCTGCATGAGTAAGTAGGCGGTGACTGTGAACTTAAGCGTGGCTCAAACCCTTATAAGGCCGAGGGCGTTCAACAAAATGAGCGCGTGACTGCAACCTGGAGGCGAGGTGGTTGAGTCGAACGTGTTGAAATTCTGCTGGTAAACCCACAACGACTGCTGTGTCAACTGACAAAGACAATATCGTAGCGACTCATGTGGACAGTGGATTAAAGGCTGAAAGAGCCCACTTGAGCAATACCTTGCCATTGCTAGTGACGCGAAGGAAGGGATTGTCCAAATGGAACACGAACAAACTGAGAGCAATTGCTCTGTAAGCGTGAGTTCACTTTATATGAAGAAGTGGATAACATACGACAAAATGGTTTGGTCTGACATACTCCCCGGTGAAGCCATGGTGATTATCGTGGACTTGATATGCCGACGCCCGTGTGGATGCATATCACATGGGACACTGAGCGACTTGTTGAAGCAACTTTGAGTCAGCGTTCAAGTTACTACCGCAGCCGGATTTAAACTCAAGGCGAGCTACCAAATACAAACATACGCGATTATTGGGACAAGAATTACTCAGATCCGTTCGATGCAATCCGCGACCATGATTATGCAGTGAGGAGTCCTCACATGAGGACAGAAACTTAAACCCAAGCCGATTGCAAAACCCATCTCTGCAACTTCGCGTTTTTAGAGACCATAAAACGGGTTGATCGGCTATCCGCTCCGAAATGATACTTGTAGTACTTCCAATACTATTGGTGATGATACTTGTAGTACTTCCAATACTATTGGAAGTACTACATTTCGGAGCGGATAGCCGATCAACCCGTTTTAATAGTATTGGAAGTACTACAAGTATGTTTCGTTTGGAAGGAGATCCCCTAAATATTATGACGGAGTTCGGACATGTGTTGAGATCTTGGCTTCAGTACATTATAGATGCTGGAACATAGAAACTTCAAGTATGACGATTGCAGAAGAAACTGATTAGCATCGACGCGAAACTACCTGGAAATATATCTGCTTCGCTTCAGGTGTGCGTACTGTACATTTGTTCTTGAAAACGTATATAGCACATTCTAAGTTGTGACTAACCGTGTAATGTTTGCTGTGTGGCTTGGCGAATCGTTTAAAAAATAGCGACATGGAGTGTTCTTTCACAACTGCAAGGTCATTTAAAGAAGTAGTTCACTTTTCAACTCATTGACGGTACGTCGATTTCATATTTTGTGTTAGTTGACCTCGCTGTCATCGTTCAACCCCCTTATGTATTTATCGACGATCCCGCTGCCATCGTGTTGCGATTGTCTCAACTTAATACTGCTGCAACTCCAGCGTCTGTGGACCTCTCATGACTCAGTGGTAATTGCGGAAAATCTGCGTCTCGATTGTTGTCGGGTTCACTAGGCGCTGAAACGAGAAATATATCTCACTTCGTTCATTATCAGATGCCGATATTGACACCGAGGCAACGCATACTTTCAGCAATGATAGCTTCTCTGCCTCATCGTTTGCCGTTATCTGGTTTTTCAGTCCACAATTTTCTTGCGTTAGCTCCTTCCCAAAGCACTTTGTATACTGTACCAGCCTCAAAATGAAGGGTTTTCACCATGTTAGATAGATACTCGAGCTGTTTTCAACGTTTCAGGATTTTCACCACTGCTTGTACGTAGTACTTAGTTTGGTTTTCACGATACACTGCTGAAGAGCAATTTTCTGACACGAACTGTAACGTAAGGATAACACGAATGAGTTTGCTGCCCTATCCACTGGGTATTATATTGAAGCAAAGCTCCAATTGCTGCAGCGTCTTGGGATCTGCTAGCATGTGTTGGAGCTTAGGGAGCGTTTGCATGTTGGAGCAAGGGATTCATTTGTGTACTTTCTTATCGTCATTCAATCGGTGATCCATGATCACCATGATCGTCACATGTATTGCACTTCCAGCAAAATAAACGAGAAGTCATAGGGGTCGTTGACTTTTGCAGTGACCCAACGCCACCAGCTCACCTTCAGGGTAGAAAAACGAATTTTTGCCTACTCCAGAATTTTTGGCTGGCTCCGCCCCTGTGAGCAGTACATACAGTGCTGAATGTGGAAGTACAGCCGAGTCTTTACTGTGCAGATCCCTGGATCTGCAAGTGAAATCATGAAAGATAATTGAGCATGTGGTTGAGAGAAGGCTACCACAGTGGTACTTCGAAGTATTAATAGCTCGGCTTGTTTTGAATCCTCCTGCATTGAGCCAGTTTGCGTTGAGATAAGACTTATGCTTTGCGAAGCTTTCGACTCATTACGTAAACTTCTATTGAATTCGTACGCTTAGAACTGGAAATAATGGCTTGCCTATCGGCTTAATCGATATGTATACCAACGTCTCTCGATCGGCGCAATAGCAAAAGATTAGTTAAAGAGCGAATGATAATTTCACGATTTCTGCTACAGGATCAAGGTTGTTCGATCTTCGAGGCAACAAAGACGAAACACAATTTCGTATGCACCGGTCCCATCATATAAAATATCCCAGTATGAGTTATGCAACCGAACATCTTCACCGTGATCACGCAGAGATGAGTCTACAGTTGCTGTGTCCAATGCAGAATACTGCTAACGTCGACTAATAGTTCGTGATTTACCTTCTAGACCTCAAGCCGCTAGTGACTATTGGATTTCATCTTCACGACCAACAATGCGTCTGCTTTACGGCCTGCTGGTGATAGTATTTGTTCTTCTCGCAAATGGTCACACGCAAGCATCGGCTACTACGTTGCGGCAAAACAAGATTTTGAAGGTGGTGTCGTCCGACCACAGTACCATCAACAACGAAAGACTCCTGCGGGGCGTTGAAGGAATCGAAGAGGATGATGGCATTTCTCGTGTTGACTCTGCTTCGAATTCACATGACGCTGAAGATAGGGGCATTTTTCGTCGCTCTAGTCCAAACTGACTTCGCTCAAGAAAACAGCATCCAATAATGTGAACTGGAGGATTTGGGTCGGAAAGGGAAAGTCTGAGGAATTCGTCAAAAGTGCACTGGGGCTTGGTGGCGCAACAGGTGCAGTGCTCAAGGCCCAGCCGAACTACAAGTACTTCGAGAAATTTCAATATGCGACAGAAGGACGTAAGCTGGACCGTTTGATGTTTGATGATAC
Organism: Phytophthora constricta; assembly: GCA_011947335.1. Taxonomy (NCBI): domain Eukaryota; phylum Oomycota; class Peronosporomycetes; order Peronosporales; family Peronosporaceae; genus Phytophthora; species Phytophthora constricta. The sequence goes on from JAAVTI010001590.1 coordinate 334,742, forward strand.
CCCCACGCTCACCGTCTGGAAAAAACTGGGCTTGGACGGAATCCCTGCGAATAAGATCGAGAACACGGCCGAGTACAAGACATACGAGCGCTATGTGAAGAAGTTTACCAAGGACCACAGGGATTTTCCCGAGAAGCACACGCTTACATACGATGGCTCGCCGGCCGAGATGTTTGCTAAGGTGAAGGTTTGGGCTGAAGTAGATATGTCGAGATCTGTGGTTAAGAGAATGCTGGGGCTAGACAAGCTGACAGACAAACAGCTTGTTAATGACAAGGACTACAAGTTCTACGAGCAATACTTGAAGCTATCCGGGAAAACGGGTTAGCAGCTGGAGATGCGGTAATGCGCAGCGTATACATCAAAATAAAACTCATGCTGTGGCAAACACATACGACGTTAAAAAACTGTTATTTTTACTATAATGCGACATCATTCTGCTTTGACTCAACAATTCGTCACAAAAAGATTGTTGTCGTGGACTCCGGGTTTATTTGGTAAAATACCGCTTCGTTAGGCAGTGCGCAATTCATTAGGAATACTACAAATGTTATTCCAGATTGCTTAAAGCACTTAATTGCAATGCGAAGTGAGTGCCTAGACTACAGAACTCGCAGCTGTTTGAAACGAAAAACAACAGATGAATCACAAAGCTCCAACACTAACATAGCTGTCCCTTTATTATGCCAATGTAGTGTGCATTGTTACTTTCAGCTAACCGTCCTAGATACTAGATACTTGCTATGACTGGGAGATCTAGGTTTCCAATTCACCGTGTGGTTTAATTAATAAGTGATATTCGTCTGCGGCGAATGGTTAAAACGCTGAGGGGAGGGCTCCAATCCACAGATAACCATATATCTCCATCATGTTCTGCTTAGGTTGATAGAATCCATGCGTTGCGCATTCTGGAAAGGAGGAGGGTGGCAGACCATTAAAAATTTGTTCCAGCTCTGAGTAACAACGGCAGGTTTGTTGTACAGTAAAAGTTGATCAGTCCATTCCCAGAAGTACGAATCTGTGTATCGGCGATGAAGGAGCGTCGGTAAAAACCTGTGACACCATGAGAAAGTTCGAGAACGTTAGTATCGTCGATGCCAATCGGCTCCAAACCTTCGATTTCAAAAAACTTTGGAGGCACTTCACTGATGGGATTGCTGCTGATGGGGTATAACACTGTTGGTATTATTGTGCGTGTTCGATGATAACAGGCCCCAGCAAACCACTTCAAGTCGAGGTCATAAGGAAGTTCGCGCAGGTTTGCAGCACACAACTCAAAGTCATACAAGATTTGAGGAATACCCTCGGAGTGAAATACTGCTGGGAAGATTTTGTCGGTCATGATCACGCGAGCCATCACGAGTGTCAATCTCTGCGTGGTTCGTATTCGATTCCGCATCAGTACTTAGATTAGTATGATACTCGTTCAGAGGAGCCAAACCTACGAGTTAATCAATTTCATTTCTTCTTCTTCGCATCGGCGCGTCATCAATGATCGTCGTCCATTGATGTTGAAGCTGATGATCTTATGAAACTCGATAAAGCGTCTGGAACGTCAAGCGAGGGGAGTGCTTATCCCTCGAGACCTTAATCCACATCATTACAGCCGTAGTCCCGTCAAACGCCGTCGATCTGACCGGGATCTCCAAACGATAGCAATCGAGGCGTAGCAGGAGGCATGATGGGTTTGAACATGGCCCAATATCGCCTTTGCGACAATGTCCACTGGGGTAAAGCTGGTTGCAGGAGGCTTGAATGCGCAAGTCCAGCACAAACAACCCCCACGAAAAACAAGAAATGCACACAATTCATCATCGCGTGCGAAATACGATGGCGTACTGTCGTCTCCTATGTTAGTGTCGCTGACTGCGGGTTTTGCTTATCCCTTGGCTGGCGCAAATCGATGAGGTGGATGGAAGCTACACGACTCCACGCTTTGGGTTTGACACAGCAATTCCTTTATGTTTGTAGTGGTCACTACCAAATAAGCAATACAAAATCACACGACCAACAAGCGACACTACCACAACCATTAAAACTAATTTCCTCCTGAGTGTGCTGCTCAGCCGATTCTACGTGGCAGTGCTTGTACTCAATTGTTGGCCGTCCGCGATAGCCTGCGCCTTCTTGTTTCCGATGCGAGAAGGTCGCAAACGGTTTTGTGAGTCTTGTATGCGATAGACCTTATTGCCTGTACGGGTGTCACGCTGATCGAGGTGTTAGACTACGCAACCCGGAGACCATGGATTTTGGTGTCAATTCATGGTACGCACATGTAGATGAAGTTTGAACGACTCATGCAATAAGCTTGAACAGTTGAAATCTGTTTCGAAAAGCTCGCGGCACATCGACAACGCGTGTAAGTATCTCCCATTGACGCCTTACCGTCCATATTGGTCGGTAACGAGATAAATAACAAGATAGGAGGAACGTCTGCGTACTGAAGAGTTGACACTATGCTTCTCCCCGGCCCTTTGACTTTCACCATTCCTACGTGAACAAGTAATGGAATAGTATTAATCGCAGTGACGGATTCACCCCATGGTGCTAATTGCAGATTCCGGCCAACAAGTTGTTGGACATCCCAACTGTCGTCCTCGACGAGGTTAAACTAAGCTCTTCGCGACGAAACTTTCAGCATGACACCCCCAGGAATACGCTTCACTGTCGTCCTCGACTCTGATCCATGTGGTGCACAGCTCGTGAACCATTCCTGCGACTCGTCCATGTCAAATTCTAGCGTGCAGACCTCCCTCTTCTGCGATGGCGCTGGCTGCAAAGCTGCACGATGTGGAGACGCAGCTCTCCCGAGTGGTGCAAGTCGTTCAGCTGCACGTGCAGATCGTAGACACTTGTGGAGCTCGACGGACCGTCTGGATGGAGTCGACATTTCGTCGTCGGAGCTTTCGGGTTTAGTGGCGAGTGTGGAGCGAGGGCTGACCGAATTGCAGTCGGCTACGGCGCAGCTTTTGACGGTAGCAAGGTGATATTTGCCACCGCCAACCATTGCTGAGGTAGGTTCCTTTAGCAAAAAAGTTAACCGTGAGGATACGTGAATTCATTGCAGTGGTTGTTGAAATTGTAGACTGCAGATGGTGCTGATGGTGATGACACGGAGACGGAAGACGAGGTCGAAATCTACGAGGAAAAAATCGAGTCAACATTAAAGTCGAAAGTGCTGAAAGTGTGGAGACTCAACGAGCTCGAGGTGGACTGGAAAGTGGCGGTAGTGATACCGTGAAAAACATAACTGCGCTTACTGCGTCAACTGGCCACACTGCTGGTAAGGTGCGCCACTTCGTGAATGGATCGAAGAAAAGCACATCGCTTGAAGAATATATTCAAGCTGCCAAAACATCAAAGCACTCGATTGAGAGCATGATACGAGATCAAAATACAAGTCGTGCTCAAGACGATAAGGATCTGCTTGTTGTGGAGAAATGGGCTGCAACTGTACAACAGTATTTTCAGGACGCCAACCAGGAGTTCCTCTTATGTCTGGCTAGACATGAAGTCGACCAAGATATGGCGACGGCGTTTTCAGAAGCCACTACGCTTACGGCGTCTCTTATTACGACCAAGGATCACCAATTTCAGCACGCCTGGATCATTCGAGCAATCGTAGCTTTAGATGCAATCTCTACGCTAGCCATGAACTCGATGTTTGCGCGAGCACTTCAACCAATACTTGACTGTCAGAATGATCTGCTAAGATACTGTGAAAAGCGTTTCCCGAATAGCGTTTTCGATACTGCCGCCTATGTGAAGCACGCAGAAGGAAGCAAGCAAGCAAGGGTGAAAGGCTACCACCTGGGTTATCGCATTCAAAGCTGGCCACAATGTATCGCAGTATTATGATGCACTGTATGCTGATTGACAAGACGAATGAAATTATGCCACGGACGGAAAAGGAATGGCAAACCTTTAGTGAGGTTGGTCTTGCGTTGTCAAACTGGACGAAGCTTGCACTAGAAAAATCAAGATCACTGTCAAATCGGCTGAAGTGGATGCGAGGATCACTTGAAGAATTTGACGCAAAGTTTCCGGGCCGTTTACCGAAATCTTTGCTTGCGTAAGTGATCATACTACTAACCTGACACAAGCAGGCAGGACGTAAACTAATCCTCTCAGTGCTGCTGTATTGCTGTATCATTGTTGTTTTAGGTTGTGGGGTAACCTTGAAACAAACAGTATAGGTGCCGATGAGCTTCTTGCCTCGACTAATTCTGCAGTAACAGGGATGAAGCGGCCTCGACCAGACTCGGATGCTGAATGTTCCTCACCAAAGCGCGTTGCGACAAAGAAGGAGACGCGCAATCCAAATACGGATGATCGCGCACAGTTAAAAGTTCTCTAGGCAAGATCAAACAATTTCGAAACAAACTCGAGGCTGGCGATACATCAATCTTCGAAATAGCGAAAGATGCCAACCTTTTGGTCACCAGATCGATAGCAGTAAACAAAGAATTCATGGGGCGCATCAAGAGCGGAGAAATCGACAGACTGCACTGCAATCGCGTTTGCAGAAGCCTCTGAAGAAACGACGCGGTTATACTGCCAATCCCCGTGGGACTTTACAGGACGGGCAGCCTTGAAATGCATCAAGAAACAGTTTTCCAGCATTCTTAAATCTACCGCGGCCAACGAAGGTCTAGCTTCAATGATAGCACCTCTGACAGCTATTCACACGCGACTTCAAGAGTATTGGGACAAGTACTACGGTAAGACGTTTCAGTCTATGCGCAACATCGTGGAAGAAACCGAGAAGCTTGCCACAGACACGGACTCTCATCAATTCGGAAAGCAAGTTCAGCTAGTGATCTGTCAGTTGTGTGATACTTGCGATGTACCGTAAAGGATCGCAAGCCATGCCCTCGTTCCCAAGAAATACGAGAAAGTCTCATGGAAATCGGACTGGTGCTGAGTCGTTGGCTTGATGTCGTCGTGGAAGGCAAAGGACGGGTTTTCGACTCGGAAAAGCTACCGAAGCTTCTGCCAAAACTGATGAAAGTTGAGACGAAGCTGCCAGGAAGTGTACCAGCTTCACTGGTGGGGTAAGTGAATCACTGTGGCAACTCATTTGTTTGCGGCTTTATCTTCTAATATCGGAATGCTGCAGGAATATCAATCGACTTGTTCAGGATCTCAACAACCAGATGCGCTAAGTTAGCGAAGGTCAATTTTCAACCGAATACGCAGAAAGCAGAGCGAGGTAATCATGAAAAAAACTATATTTCTTTATGTGGCTTAACTGTCGGTAGCTGCAATGCTATTAACTATTCCATGAATTCCATGAAGGACAGATTTTTGTCGGCGTGTTTTTGGTTTATGCTTGTTTCTTGTTATCCTCGGTCATGGAATGACCATTAACTGCCTCACTATGGAATGAAGTAAGGATCAAATTTTCCGGTGCGGAATGTAGACGGCTAGAAGGCTTCTCATTCTTTAACCAACTGGTTTCCAGTGCTTCACTCATGGTAAATCGTTTACTTGGGTCGACGTGAAGCAGACCTTCAGCAAACACTAGTAGCTCCTCCGAAAGCTTGCAGATGGCTGATTGTTCAAGATACATGACCTTCATATAGGAGCGCAGTCCTACACGCGTGAACATATGAAATCCGTTGTCATCCGGCCCAGCAGCACCAAACAATGGTTTCTTTGTTAACAGAAGGATGAACATGACTCCTACAGACCACACATCAGCTTTAAGGAGGTCCAGCCGATCCCCAGACTTGGACGCTTCAATCTCTGGAGCCATGTACGTTTTGAGCGGTGGCATTGGCAACTTTGGTAGTAGTTGCGGCTGGTTGTCAGTACCCACGAAAACTGCGTGCTCAAAGTCGCCAATCTTCAAGATGTTTTCGCTAGTGACAAAAATGTTTTCGAGCCCGAGGTTGCCATGCGCGATACCATTTGCGTGTAAAAATGCAAGGCCTGAGCAGATCTGGAACATGGCGTCACACACTTCACCTTCCGTGGGCGAAAAAGTAAGTCGTAATCCCTCTTGTGGGGCCTCGATGTAAGCACTCATAAGGGTGCCTAGCTCACAGAACTCGATGATCTGGTGCAGTCTGTCGTTGGACGAGTAATATCCAAACATATGCACAACGTTCCGGTGAATTGGCATTTTGTAGGTTTCGCAAAAGGTAGCGATGTAGCACATGATCTCTAGCTCGTTTTGGGCGAGTGTCCTTGTGTCACAATGCACACGTAATCGAGTGTTTTTGTCCACAAAAAGACCCTTTTTCGCTTCCGAAGCAGCTTGATGCTCCCCACAACATCAACACGCCGTGCCGGATCCACTTTGTCGCACAAATTCCACTCCATCGTCAACGATCGGGGGCTCGTGAAGATTTGTGGCACATTACCCTCACCAGGTATCACCAAACTCGTCCGCACGACGGACTTGTGACGAACTGCTGCAGCGACTTGTGGCTCGAGTTTTTCTTGGAAAAGCTGCTTTTCGACTTGGAGCGCCATCCAAACAGTGACCGAAGCTGCTGGTGCTCTGAGAGAGCATAGAGGAAGTTGCTGACCCGATCCAGCACGTTCCCCATGGCCCACCCGACTAAAAGTCCAACTTGACGGGCGGCAGCACAAGCAGGATGTAACAGACGCGTCTTGAGAGGATACCTGCTCGGCAGTTGGGGCAGGGCACTCTGACCAGGAATAGCAAACGACACGCGCTTCTGAATTCGTCGTGGACGTTCCCGGCACCTGGTGCCAGCACACTTGCTTGGTTTTGTTTACCTATAGGCAACTTCATCCCATGATCACAAATATCAACATTCACCAAAAGCACTCGTACTCACATTTTCTGGTTACGCTACCTTTGCACGGTCTGGAGGTCTCCTTTCACCTCGCGTGTTGCCAAGACTACTCGATCGAAATGTCCTTCTCGTCGCTATCACTACTAGCCTCGTCGAAGTTAATCTTCTTCGCCACATTCAGAAGTGCAGCGTCGTCGTCAGCAATTGGGGAAGGAACCGGCTCTTCTTCTACTTGCGTTGTCTCGATGGCAATGCCCTTGTTCTCATCTGAGTGTGCTGCTTCAGCCTCCGGAACGGGGTCAGTGATAGTCTCTTCCGTCAGCAAAGTGTTATCTACTGGAGAAACTGCAATTGACTCCACGACTGCCACATAAGTTGTTTCAGCTGCAAATGATTTCACAACTTTCTCCTCAGCTGATGACACAGACGACTTCTTTGATGCACGGGACTTTGCCCCTGTCGATGAGGACGGGCCAGCGCTAGACGTAGCTGAAGAAGCGCGGTTGTGACTACGCGTTGCACCTGCGCGCTGTTTTTCCTTTCGCAACGCCCTTTTCGCCTCAAGCTCACCCTCTCTTGATAACTTGGCGAACTCATGGGCCTCCAAGCCACGACGCACCTCATCAGCGCTTGACGAGAGTGACTTCTGCTGCTTTTCAGAAAAAACATTCGCAGCTCCATTTGTCGTTTCTCGGATTTTGCAGCGTTTTCCTCTTCTAGGCGCTTACGGCGTTGATACTGCTCTTGAGCTCGTTGGGCGTAGCCTGGAGAATTCTCGTAGTTCATATACCGCGGTACAGTCGAATTCAGCTTCTTCCTAGACAGAGCTGATCGCACGAAGAGCTCAGGTGGCCCCTCGAGCGACATTCCAGCAGTCAGCGACGCCCGACGATCAACCGAAGATAATACAGCACTCACACCTGCGGATCCCAAACTCTTCCGGCGTTCCGCAAGGATAAATTCCTCCTTGGTAATCGTCTTTCGAACGACTGCATGGGTTGACCCTGATTTAATCCCATCCAACACCTTACTCTTGACTGCAGAGTATCGGCTGCTTCGAGCAGCCGGTTTTGACATTGACGGTGCCACAGGGAGCTCCTCACTCTGCTCGGCCGCCATTTTCGCCATGTAAGAAGCTGTCGGCGCCATGATGGACGCTCGTTTTGGTGCTACTGGAACAGTAGGAGTTGGCTTAATGAAACCCTTCGACGTATGGTGCTTAGAAGCTGACTGATACTCAACGGCCTCGTCAGCCCGATCTGGCACGTTCCTCGCCTGCCACGATGCAGTAGGCGCTGTAATGGACGCCCTCTTCATCGGAATCGGAACAGTAGTAGCCGCTGGCGGGGGCTTAATGAAACCGGTTGTTCCAGCAGTTCCCTTAGTCTTTGACGCCGAATGGTGTTGCTTCGGTGGCGTTGCTTGATGGGCTTCTTCGGCTTCTGCAGCCTTCCTCGCCATGTACGAAGCAGTTGGCGCCGTTATAGATGCTCTCTTCATGGGGACAGGAACAGTCGGAGCAGCAGGTTCAGGTTTAACAAAGCCAGTCGGACCAACTGTACCCCTCACTTTATGTTGCTTCGGTCGAGGTGACTTTTTGTGTAGTTCCGCTGCTTCCACAGCTTTTTAGCCATATACGAGGCAGTCGGTGCCGTAATTGATGCACGTTTCATAGACACAGGAACGGTGAGCGGAGTCTTAGCAGATCCAGTTGAGCTGTTAGACGCCTTCCGGGTCATTTTCGGGGATGGAGAACTTTTGGATGAATGAGATGACTTCCCCGAGTTTTTCCTTGAAGAAACTGGCTTTGTCTTTTCCTTGGGTGACGTGATCCCTGCAAACAATTCATGAGCTCGCAGCGTCTTCGACACAGGCTCGAACTCGTCTTCCCCATCCGTCATTGGTCGTTCCCCAACAACTACTGTGTCCTCTGTCTCGACGGTGTGATCGTCTTCCATTACAAATGATCTCTCGGTCGTCAGCATCGGTCGTGGTTTCGCATCTGGTTTCTCATTTGCTAGTTCCTTGGATTCTGCTACTTCAGGCTCGTCTAGATTGATTTCGGATAGGCCCTGTTGAGGTACCACATCCGTTTGGTCTTCTACTTGTGGGGTCACGTCCACAAGTTCTTGGTTCTCCTCAGTGGCTTTATCACTTACGATCTGCTTTTCAGGGGTAATGATATCTTCACTGATCGCATCTACTGTGGAATCAGCTTCTTCAGCATCCGGAGTAACAGTGACCACTTCATTAATCTGCATGCCGGCCACAGTAGTTGTTTCCCCACCTCGGTACTTATAAATGCATCGTCCTCCGAAGACTTATCAGCTTCCAAACTAGTAATGTGCAATTCGTCCGTCTGCGTGTCGGTAACAACAGTTGTCTCCTCCACATCAACTATTGTTTTGCTGATCTCCATGGACTTGTCCATATCTGAAGTATCAAGTTCGTTCGCCTGCACGTTTACAACCTCAGTTTGTTCTTTCACATCGGTGGCAGCAGTTTCATTGACTTCTGAAGAATTTTCAATGTCCAAACGTGTAGCAGCAGCAGTGACTTCCACATCGGTAGAATTAGTTTCAGCGACTTTTTGTCAGCATAAACATCGACTTCACCCACTTGATCATATTCCTTTGCGTTGAAATCAATGGCTTCAGATTCTTTCGACGAGTTGTCCGTACTCACATTTGGTTTAGCAGGAGACTTCGGAGAGTGTGCCACTTCAACAGAAGGCTCATTCACTGCTACACCCGCAATCTTCATGCTGGATTCAGCTGACGCAATCACGGTAGTATCCGCTGGCTCAGCTTTAACAGTTGAAAGCTCTTCGTTGACTATAGCAGAAGTTACTGCAGCTGTATGAAATTGCTTTGGCTCTGCAATATCTCCCATCTTGGTCTCAGCTGCAGTGTCTGCAGCGTTTACCACTTCAGCGACTGAAACATCATCGTGAACCGATGGGGATACTTCATGCATTGCTGTGGAATCCACTATCAAATCCGCTGATGCCTCAAGATTCGCTGTCGTAGTTGAGGTCTGCGTTGTGTGCTTCAACTTCAACTGCTCCGATGACTTGGCTGCTTCTTCTTGCTGCTTCTTTAGTGCCTCAAATTTGGCCTTCTCGGCACCAACGTGGACACTACGCTTTTCCGGGAAAAACTCGCGGACCGTTCGGAACTTGAGATTGTCGAGAGATTGGTTCGGCTGCGCCTGCGCCTCGTACTTCTGCTTCTCAGAGCCAACACGGACACTACGCTCCTCGGGGAAAAACTCGCGGACTGTGCGGAACTTAAGACTGTCTAGTGATTGTTCGTGCTTGCCCTCAAAACGGCTCGCGATGCTCTTCACAGGGGTCACAGCCTCGTGCGCCTTGTCAGACGTGTCAGCAGTCTCTTTTTCTCGCTCGGGCTTTTCGGACTGGAGGTAGTCATAGCTGCTACATCCGACAGATTGATGGCGAAATCACCTGAACGCTTCGCGGACGATGCAACAGTGCTACTTGATGGTTCAGCCGCAGCTGTGGGCTCTTCCGCTGATTTATCGGTCTCAATCTGGTATTGCGACGTTACTTCTGTCGCATCTTCCTTCGGAGGAGATTTCTGGAACATAGAGCCAGTCTTGTACTTTGACTTAGCCTCTTCTTCAGCCTTAGTTTTTAGCTTTTGTTGTTCCGTCAAAGCTTCATACTTCTTCTTCTCCGCACCGACACGAATACTGCGCTCCTCAGGGAAGAATTCACGAACCGTTCGAAACTTTAGGCTATCCAGAGATTGCTCACGCTTCCCCTCAAAGCGGCTTGCGAGGCTCTTCACAGGGGATAGTTTCTCGGACTTTGCTGGCGCAGTTGCTCCAGTCGGAATCTGTGCTGTCGGCGCAGCGACTGTCACCGGCAATACGTCGATCTCGGACGAAACGTTTACAACTCGGGCTTCTTCGTTTGACGAAGAAGCGTCAACTTCAGCGTCAGGAATGTCGGAGGACTGCTCGAGAACATCAGGCTCCAAGACTTCACTCTTGATTAGCTCAGATGCTTCCGATTCTGCTACAGGGGCTGATGTCTCTGCGACGACCGCAGTTGCCACTTCCCCTGTAGACTTGGACACTGTCGAACTAACCATTTCTTCGACCACCTCCTGAGAAATGATCGATGTAGCCTGTTCTTCGGGGAATTATCAACCTCCTCTACAGTGATTTCGGTTTCAATGGTAGAATCTTGCACAGGCATAGATACCGTCTCAGTATTTTCCACAGGAACCTCGACAGCAGCAACCGTTGAGTTGTCTGCTGCTTCATCCACAAAGTCACCTGTTGGTGCATCTTCAGTACGCTCAGTGATCGCTCCGCCAGCAGTCTCTAATGTCGTGGTCTCTTTTAGTGAACTGCTGGTCGCTATGTCAGCACTTGCATCCTCGACTGCTTGATTTTCAACCGTTTCGGTATTAACAGAAGGCTTCGCCATTGAACTGTCGACGACTCCAGCGGCTTCAATATCAGCCGGTTCAATCAGTGTCTCTTCACTCAACGTCGTGCTCGAAGGCGGCGAGCGCTTCGCAGCCGCAGCAGCTTTAACGGCTTCTTCTGCCTCCGTCTCGAACTTGCGCTGCGTCTCTACAGCGTCATACTTCTCCTTCTCCGCACTCACATGAACGCTCTGCTCGCCGTCACCGAAAAGTCACGCTTCGTACGCAGTGGCAGGTCGTCCAAGCTCTTCTCCTCCGGCACTTCCAGCTTCTTCACCGCCGTCTTCACGGGTGACGGGACCACTCCTTCCAACTTGGACGCCGACTCGGTCCGGCTCGGCTGCTTCTTGCGTCCCACCTTGCTGGTAAACCTCGAGAACATGGACGTCACACGCGTGCTCGTGTCCTTCAGCAAGTCCAGCGAGGACGTTCGCTCCAGCGACGGAGGGCCCGGCAGGTCCATCGACGCTTCATCCTTGCTGCTCGCAGAGGCAGCAGCAGGCTCAACCTCCGTCTCCTGCTGCTGGTTGTCCATCTCCCTCACAGTCTCCTCCTCCTCCTCCTTGGGCTGCACGTCCTTTGCGGCCTGCTCGTCCTGCTCCTGCTCCTGCTCCTGCTCCTGCTCCTGCTCCTGCTCCTGCTCCTGCTCCTGCTCCTGCTCCTGCTCCTGCTCGGGCTCGGGCTTGTCCTGCGCGTGCTTAAGCGCCTCGGCCTGCATGTTCTCCACCTCGCTCTGCGTCTTCTCGAGGCTCTTGCGGCGGTTTTTCTTCTTCTTTTTCTTCTTCTTCTTGCTCTTGCTGGCGTCGCCGACGTCGCTCGTTGCGCTCTCCTGTTTGTGTAGTGCAGGACTGGGCGAGGGAGTAGGCTCCGCCTCGTGGGCTGCAGCCGGGACCGGCTCCGTCAGCGCCGTCTGCATGGCCTTCACCTTCTGCTTCTGCTTCTGCTTCTGGCGGTGCCACTGCGGGTTCAACTTCGCGAGTGTCCGGGCGCCGACCTTCTCGCGCTTCTGCGTCGACGTGTCGACTCGATTTGAAAAATCTGTCGGCTGAAAGGTGAGGATCGCTATACGCAGTGAAAACTATCCTTTGGAACAGACTTTTCAGTGGGTTTATCGATATATGAAGGGTTGTATCAGGTTGTGCAGGTGATATGGTCGGGATAGAGCTCTTCTCGAGCGGGATAGGCATGCATACTAAAAGCAAGATGTTTTGGCCGTTGAGAGCGTCTTTCTAGCAACAAGTCGCAGTTGCAGGCAGTAACGTTGCCTGGTGACCAAAGTGTCCATGCAGACGACAGCAGGCAAAATGCAGTTGACACATGTCTGCCATCCATTCCGCCTCGAAGATAAATACAGTACAGATTCCATTCAAATCACAATTAATAAACCTACCTTGTGGTATGTACATGCACGGACTGGTCCGTGGCTCACAGATCCAGCACCATGTCCGCAAAGCCGTCGGCGTCTTCAAGGATGTAGTCGTTGATGAAGAGGCCTTCCCACCGGATGACCACGGACGAAAAGGCCTGGGCCAACTCTTCGAGCAGCACGCTGCACGCGAGGCCGCCGCTCTCGAAGGCGCCCACGCCCTGCGCGAGGCAGCCTTCAACACGCGATCCGTCCTTCTGCTCCTGCACCGCGTCTTCAAAGATGTAGCCGTTGCATTCGTTCTCCAGCTCGTACTCGCCGTCCGTCGGCTCGTCGATCGTGCGATCGGCGTACACCCAGCGACTTGTAGAACCAGCGGGCGGTGCAGTGGGGGCTAGGAACCGAGCCAGCACTGACTGTGTCAGATCCTTCCCGGGCAGCGCCTTGACCACACGCATCACGTTGACGTTTTCGTCAAACACCTGAAGGATCTCCATCTTCTGCACCTCCGGGAAAGTCTCCATGTAGCGCTGCTGATCCACTTCTTGCATGCGCTTCCCCAGCTCCAATGCACTGACGCCTGGGAAGAACTTGCGGTTCCGCGCGTAGTACTTGTCTCCTTCAGCCCAGAAATCGAACTGCCAGCCGAAGATGATGGGGACTTCACGGGCTGCACTTGTGACTCCAGCATCGCCACCAGCTGCCGCGAGGTGTCCTCTACAGCGTGGTACACGAGATCACGGCTCCACTGCTGTGGTGCGTCGCTTCCGATGCAGCTCACCAGATCGTCTGGCAGCGCTCTGTCTTCGAGTTTGACGCTCAAGTTCAAGAGCGTCGGATCCAACTCGCTGCTGCTTGTTGAGCAGATGCTGCCTTCACTGACGTTGGCAGCTGTTGCCATTGCGAGCTGCTGCGCCAGCATCTCGTTCTCGTGCTGCAGCACCTGGATGCGCTGGTCTTGCTGCCGGCGCTCCCACTCGTGCGACTGCAGCATGTGCGCAATATATTCCTCCAGCTGGAACACTTTGGTCCGCAGATCTTCCGTCTCTTTTCTCTGGCGGTAGCGGCAGCGCCGCGATGCCGCCCGCACCTGCTCCCGCCTCCGCTGCGCCTTGTGCTGCTTGATGGCCTCGGCGTTCATGCCTTCGAGCGACGGTCTCGCTGCCGGTTTCGGGGAGTTCTTCGTAGCGACTTGAGTCACGTCCAGACGGAGCTCGTTCAGCTCCTCGTCGGACGGCCAGCTGGCGTCCGTGCGTGGCGAGGCCGTGTCCATGTCGTTCTCCACCGAGGAGCTCTCGGAGCGCAGCATCCGCTTCTTGGGCTGCGAGGGCGACCCTGCCGGGGACTCGAACTCGCTCCGCTTGCTGCCGGCGGACGTCGGTCTTCTGTAGACGGCCTCCAAAGGGATAGTGAAGCTCAAGTTGCTGCTCGGGGCTGCGTTGCTTCGAGTGCCCACCATCAACTGAGTGCCGCCGATCGATTTGAGGAATGAAAGCAAGCAGAGGTGAAGTGCTGAGGCGGGTGCGGCTCACTTGTTTTGGCGGCACATCACCCTTCGGCCCGTTTCTACGAGCAGTCATCGTCGTGATATCTGTCGCCGAACCGAAGCTTGGATTCAGTATGGCGATTTCGGAAATGGACCTGATAAGGGTCAACGATCTGGACGCGTGCAACGGGTTGCCCTGTCAAATCCCGATTGTTTAAGCGACCGACGCAGCGTCAGCAGTGTCCACGGTTTCCATTGGCCGTGGTGCAGCATTCGTCTGCATCATGGCCATCAGCGCATGTGCAGCGAGCGACACGCTTGACAGCTCTTTCTATCGCAACGCGAGGCTGCTTTCGCTGCTAGGTTGACTGACGTGTCTGGCAACGATATGCTGCAATAGGAACGAGACTATCGTAGTTGGGCAGCCTAACGGACTGAAAGACACCATGCCTTCAGAGATGCCATGGGGACACGCACACACATAGCAAATGATGGCTCAGTTAACTCGCAGCGCGTCACTCCAGTTCAACTAGCCCCGTCCAGCAAGGCATCCAACTGTCTTCGGTCATCTCGCCGCGCCTAACCGGGGATACACACGTTCGGTCTCACCTGGGCTTCATCGTTAAAAGGTGTTGCCAAGCGAGCACCCGACGGACGATAGCTGGACTCGGTCTCCGCTGAATGCTCACCATGATGGACCCTCCTCTCCTCGTTGCCCTCTTCGAGCGCTGTTTGCAGTGCACACTATGTACGCGCTAGCCGGTTCGGAACCATTGCGACGTCTGGTTTGTAAAGATGGCTACGGCGGACGTCAGTTGACGTCGACGACGATGGCAATCGAACACGGGCCGCGTTACTGTTACTGTACGCGACTTAGAACTCTGACTCGGCTAGCACGAGCGCGAAGCGCACCGTGCTCTTCTTGAACGCGGCGTACATCCGGCAAACCACCAACGGGCTATCCTCTAGCTCCTGCTCTGGCTGCGAAGAGCCCAACTCACCGTCTTCCTCATCGAGCTCGCCGTAGTATTCGCGCAGGAACGGACGCGGACAGACGCACCGCAGCACATACTCGCGCTGGATAGGTGTGGTCTTGGGTCCTGCTTCCGCAAGCGTCGGATTCGTGAGCACGAGCGCCGCCACGTGCTGCCGCAGGTGTTCTTGCTTGAGTAGCTCCGAAATCTCGATCTGCTGCCGATGCGAAAATGATGGCAACAACAAAGGTTTACCAGCGCCAGCGCACTCGGGTTCATGTTCGGTGCTGGGAAATAGTGCAGCAGCGCCATCACCTTCGTGACCAACACTTCCACAACTTCCAGTGCTCGGACAAGCTTCCAACAGGCATCCAAAGCCATCTCAAACGCTACTTGAAGTTGCTGGTTCTGATGAGCCGCTGCCAGCGATGGCTTCTCTTGACCACTTTCACGTTCACTTCTACTTCGGCCAGCAGCCGGGAATGCGACCTGCGACTCTGCCAATGCTTCATCCAGCAATGAAATTGCACGGTTTCCTCTCGTACACAGCTCTCGTAAAGCCCGATGCACCACCGGTAGCGTGTCGGCTGATACACGCACGGGTAATGCTGTTTCCAGCGCATACACACTACTGGAGATAGCACCTGCCAACATCTGGTGGAAGAGCTCGTGCGGGGACAACGTTTCCATGTAGTGGTAGATCTTTTCCGATTCTTGTAGCGGGTCAAACAGCCACTTCTGCCGACTGGCAGGCACAGGCGCACTCGTTTCCCACATTTGCTGCCACAGGTGTTCGTGACCCTGCCCGAACCGCATGCGTTCCGAAAGCATGCCGTGCTTCTCAAACCACCACACACCACGACCTTCAGGAGGCAGTTCTGTCTGAAATGGGTTAACCGAAGGCACAAACGGAATCCAATCCTTGGGCGAGTACCATCGGATAAAATCCGCAAGGCATGCCCGTGGGTTGGCGGCCTTGAAGGACTGCATGTCCGAGATTAATGCCGTGCTCTGGATCTGTTGTCGAATTTTATCCGACTCAACACTCACGCCTAAGCGAGTGAGGAGGTCCTGCTGCTGCTTCGCCACATCTTCAGTCATTGGCACAGCTGTCTGGGTCACAGGCTCCATCAAAGGCTCATTAGTCTGCAAGCAAACAGCCCCAGGGACCTCACGTAGGACACCTTCAGGGATCTTTGCTGCTCGAGATGGGGATGGCAGGGGTGTTGTATCTTGCTGCTCTATCGAGTCGAAAAACTCGTCGTCACTTGGGCTGCCCTCTATCTCACCGTCTCCATCCGCTGCCTCAGTACCTTCGCCAGACGACGCCGCGTTGTGCGCCACAGTGGCTTTCACCTCCACTACTCCACCTCGTGCTTGGGATGCGTTTTTCTCTCAATTATATCCTCGGCGATAGATGTTGGCTTGGATGACTGGGCTTGTCTGGGAAATCGAAAGCAACATAGTTAATTCGAGTACACGCAGCTTGAGGACGTCCCAACTTTACCTAAGGATGCAACAGTTCAGTAGTTGGAGTTTCTGGTGAAGAAGACACTGACGGAAATCTGGTACTGGAAGCTGCATCGCGTCTGGATCAGGAGGAACAGTGCATCCAGAGAATGAGAGCTGGTGTTGTGATCAGCACCACCTTCTTCAGTTCTCGTGCTCTGTATTATTTAGAATCAACAAATATAAGTGTTAGTAGGAATGACAGCACTATACTATTGAGATAGTTTTCGCACCATGAAAGGAAGAAGCTGCTGTTCAAACCATCGGTCCCGCAGCGCCTTGACAAACTCTACCCATAACAAGGACATTGAGTTGATACCGTCTGTAAATATTAAACAGCAAAATGACGGGTAAGTTAGCTCACGAGCGGGACCTCAACAATGTCGTGCTGAACGTACGCAACTGCCCCATTCGGCTTGCAAGGATAGAAACAAGTTCTCCCAACGGTGCACCATGCTGCACGGAGCTCGGCATGGTCGCCAGAGAAGGAACGGAGCTCCCTTGACACTTTTATTTCTTTCTCCACCAGCGCTCTGCTCCTCTTCTTCATCGTTACCAAACAGCTCAAAAACGATGTGCCGTATCTCCTCCACATCGCTTCCTTTCCATGTTGCAGCGGATACTAAACTCGAGATAGCATTTCCTAGCACTACCGCAGCTCTTGCTGCAGGAATCGACTCAGGAATACTTGATGGTGGTTGGGATGCAACAGTCTCAGTGGACCCACTGGCACTATGGACGCTTGCCGACTTCGGTGGTGAAGTTAACGCTGGCATCGGGGGTGCCAGCTCGGACACCAGAATGTCCTTGTTCAGTTCCCTGGAATTTGAATATACTTGCACAAGATTCGCGATCTGCTTGCTCAGTGGCAACTGAGGCTTTCGAGGATTTTCCGCTATTAGGTCGTGGAAGCGCACACTCAGCATCCAATCAGGTGCAGAGCTCGGGTCAAGCGTTGAGTGCACCACGTTGTCAACGTATGTGCCTTCGCGCAGCTTCGGCCAGCTCACTGTGAGATCCATTCCATTCAAAGGAGAAGTAGTGGTACCAACCAAAGGAGTAGGATGGGTTTCGCCAAATAGGTTTGCTGTGATCTCCTGAATTTGGCGCCGCTCCTGCGTTGACAGCTGAGACTCCAAAGTTCGCCACGCCAACGGGTTATCTGGTACTACCGCCTCTCGAGGGTCATCTGCCCGGTTCCATGAATATCCGAACGAGGCTGATACCATCATGCCAATTGCGAGATCACCCGATTCGTCTGCCTCAACCCGGCATCTTTCCTCGATATGCGGTGGGAGCTGCAATTTCAGCTTGAAAAGTCCAGGAGCCCGCTAATACAACTCTGATTAGGGTTCAGCTCCGGAACTGAGTCCGTATCAAATGATATCGATACGTTGCCTGTAGCACCGGGCACTGCGGAGCCAATCCAAGTGCCTCGCGATGGCTCAAGCACGGGAACAAATGCTGGAATTGTGCAATTGCAGTTATTCAGTGCCATCGTGAGCGCTGACAGCAGCATACCAGCTTCGTTCTGATCCACTTGGATGTCCGCCATGGCATCTTCGTCCACGTCGTCGTCCGCTTCGTTGTCCCCTGCGCTCTCTTTACGCACCTCTGATCGTGGTCGAGGCTTAGACCCCGCATTAGCCACAGTCTCCGCTCCATCTTTTTCATTCTCTTGGTCGTGCTTGTTCTCCACGCTAGCAGCCGTCTCCGCGTTCGTCACCGGCGGGTGCTGCTGTTCCTGTCGCTGCTCCTTCCTCTCGTGCAACGAGGACCTGCTCAGGAAGAGAAATTCGTCCACTCCAAACCACTTCTGCACGTTCTTGAACACCGTCTTCCTGCTGAACCTGGCGTCTCCGTCGTCCTCGAACACTGACGTGTAGTACGCCGTGGGCTCTCCGTCCGTCTCGTCGAGCAACGTCGTCTTCTCCTGCTCCGCTCCCTCCTCTGCGTCCACCCCCACTGGAAATCCCCGTCCCCGTCCGCCACCGACAGCATCGTGGGCGTAAAGTGCTCCAGTCCCTCCTGCCACTTCTTGAGCTTCTGCGTCGCTCTGGGGGTCGCCTCCTCCCCGTGCAGCGGCTTATGCTCTGGATGACGCGCCACGAAGAGCGACAGCGCGTAGTTCTTGGGCGTGCGTTGTCCGGGAGGCTGAAACTGCAAAACTTTCGTCCAGATGCAGGCGTCGGCGCCAGCGTGCGGCCTCTTGGGCGCCCAGGACGGACTTTGGGGGCGGCTGCTGCGAGGGCCTCCAGCGCCGCGTGGCCCTTTCCGGCCAGCTGCCACGCGATCAGCGACTGCTCCACGTCCGCCACGAACTGCTCCGAGTCGGTGGCGTTCGTGAAGTCCACGAACTGGCTGCTCGGGTCCTCCTCCACCTGCATGGCCGGCCGCTCTCTCCGTCTCTTGTGTCTTTTGAAGAGTGAATGCGGAGCTTGAAGCGATGACGAAGGAGAGAAGTGACTACAAGGAAGTCAAAGAAGGGAACTGACTTTGGAGAAGTCACTTTGAAACGATACGCCGAAGTTTGTGCAGATTACGACCACCGAAATGTTGAAGTTGGTGCTGGATGGCGGTGCTGTGGACGGAGTTGCGCGTCGCGATGGAGAGCAGGGCGCGAACGGGAAGCAGACGGAGATGGAGGATGAGCTGAAGGGGGAGAAGAGGCGGCGGGGAACGAGGCTGTGGTGCAGTCAAGATCCTCTATGGACGTCAATGGACTCATAGAGACAGAAGGACGAGCTGCAGAGTTAGCTGCTGTAAATACAGAGAAGGAGACTAGGGCTGTTCCGTGCAATGGGCGCCTTCCATAACCCTCCTAAAACAGATTTTTAGTACCCTAACCCGCGCATTAAAAGCCGCATTAAACGGCACTCCTAAAACGGAGCTTAATCGCCTATCTGTTTTAGGCGATCAAACTTTTCTAGAGTTTTATGTTTTAGTTTTAGTTTGATGCCGCCCGCATTAGACAACTTCAACGTCCTAATTGGACAACCTCGCGGTTTGAAACTCGGCGTGATCTTGAGAAGGCGCGAAAATCCGCGGGCTTCCGCTTGCGAATCACTTTCGGATGTAGGTAAGCGGATTGTATGTGTAGCAGTCGCGTTCAACAAGCTAACCCCTTCATGTTGCAGCGTAATGACTCCGACCAAGACGACGAAGAGGGCCAGTAGCGAAGCCGGTCTCTCGCCAAGCCCAGGCCTTGCCGCCAAGCGGGAGGGAATTCACAAGCGCTTGCGGGCGTCCTTGCCCGCCAGGTTAGATCAAGCCACCAAATCTAGTCTGCGCCGTTCTCCAAGTAAGGGTGCCGTGGGTATCCGACCCAACACGCACCCGTCCACGCCGAAGGCTCTCCCGACAGATGATGAGTCTCGCATCCCTCGCACTCCAAGTAACGCCTGGACTTGTGTCAGCGTCAAGGCGGGCGACCGTGAGGTGATATGCCTCGATGGGTGTAGTGACACTTGCAGCGAGTCCAGCAACTCACCTGCTCCTACGTTCGCTTCGACTTCCACGTAGAGTGGATACCCATCCGATTGTACGAGACGGCTGTCGATTGAGGCGCGTCTGCCTGATGAAGGCGGTGTTGCAGACGAGAGGAGCTCACAGGAGACGCTCACTCAGTCTCTACCCGGTTCTCCGACTGTTGATGACAGTTTCGTATCGCCCACTGCCTCTGAAGATGACAGTCCCTCGCCCGATTGGCAGCCTGCACATTGGCCCGTGTATGTGGACTGTATCCATAAGCATTCAAATTTGGAGAGCTGTGTGTTCAAGCCTGTCCAAGACAAGAAACGTTGCCGTTGCGCCCGACGATGCTGCGCGCTGACGTGCAGCAACGCCATGGATAATCGTGTCTGCACAAGTACCAATTGCAACTTCGGAGGAGACTGCGGAAATGCGCTACAGGAAATCCGAATCTTGTGTTGTGCGAGGACAGTCGAAAGGGGGACCACGGCATCAAGACACTGGGATACATTCAGGGGGGAGTGGTCGGCCAGTATTTCGGGCACTTCATGGGTGTGGCCGATGTTCCGAGTCGGGCGGCGGGCGATAACGGGTACCGGATGCTGTTGGACACCCCTACGGCGGATGGTAGATCCGTTGTTATGGACGCATTGTGGTGCGGTGGCAAGATGAGGTTCGTTAACCACCATTGCGACCCAAACTGTCGATTTGAGGAGGTACAAGTCGGAGAGCATCTAACGGTGGTGGCAGTGACGCAGCGGGACGTATCACCAGGCGAGGAACTCACTGTGTCGTATAGTAACCAACTGTGGTTCGTCTGTCGGTGCGGTTGGTCGGGCTGCCAGCACCGCTACCTACAGCACCTTTGAATGCGAGTGTTGTTGAAGATGGTGACGATGCTTACAGTGAGGGCCAGTATTAGTTCAGTGGTGCATTTTACTTAGTCTTCGTATGCTCTACTGCCATAATTCATTTCATGGGAAAAACAAGTGTGTTGTCTCCGGTCACTATGACTTTAGCAGAGAAGTAGAGAATCAGAGAAGATGGCGAAGGTAGGTCGAGCCACTTTCGATATGTTTTTGAGTATGATGCCATTGAGTTAACGCAGACGTTGAGTGTGTTGTCATTGTGCAGAAGGGAAGGCAGTCCGGCTATAGGAACTACAGCCATCACGAGATCGTCATGCTGTGCTTGATCGTGAAGGAGCTAAAGCCGCTCGGCGCCAATCACTGGAACGAGTTAAGCAGGTGTATGACTACGGCCGACCGAGAAATTGGCCTGATGGAGACGCGGACTCACTCAAGCGCAAATTCAAGGACCTTGCAGCCACTGCGAAGCCGCGGGCAGGGCGGCGATGCCCGTTCACGTGGCCTTGGCGAAGGAAGCGAAAAGGGCGATGGACGAGCACACATCCACGCAAACCATGGACGACGGGATGGATGAGGGAGATGACGACGTGGCGCTGCTAAAGCAAGTTGCCGCGGCTGCTCGAATCGAGGCCGATCGGACTATGAAGAAAGTGAAGTCGATGGGAGCGGTTAGACGTGCAACGAGGGGGGTGGAGGAGTCTTCAAATGGAGGCGAGAGTGAGGAAGAGTCCGCGGCCACAGAGAGTGTGGCCGCCACCCTAGAACTGACAGCGGCAGCTCCGTATGGCAGCCACGAGGTTGGTACAGAGTCAAACCTCGCGAGTTCACGGGTGCCTGGTATCATTTTGCGCCGCGACGGGACTACCTTGGACGCGGCACTGGCAGCAGATTTGGAGCTGTCAGACGACTCGACGCCCGAGGAGGGCGCCACTGAAGAAGAGAAAACGAGCGAAGTGATTATCGACGGAACTGCCGCAGACGTCGCGAGAGAGAGTGTGAGCCCCCGAGGGCCCGCTACAGAAGGCCAGCCTCCGATTTCGCATACTACCTTGGGCCCGCCAATAGATCTGACCCAACCAAAGCGCACGAAATCTGGTGCATGGACGACAGCGACCAGCCCATCTAATGACCCTCTACACCGCGAAGCGGCCACACCGTCTGCTGATCCGCGAGAAAAAAGGCAGCGTCCAAGTTGTCGACATCATCTGCTCGATTGGGAGGCCAGTACCTCAGAGCATTCAGGGACAATATTGCACTCGTGGCCAAGAGAACGTTGGGGGATGCCTCGGCACAGTCTGGCGACAGCACATACACCAAGACGAAGCGAGTGCGCACCGCCCGGAAGCTGTCGGACATGGAAAAAGTCTAGCGGCCGTTGAACAGCAGCAGACTTCGGGCAGGAGCGAGATTATGGAGATGATGCTCCTCTTCAGAGAGGAGTCGGAAAGGAAGGAGTCTGCAGAAGCCAAGCGACGCTGTGAGCAACGCCTGGAACGAGAGACAGCCGAGCGACGCGAACGAGAAGATCGAGATCGCACTCGCCGCGAAGAGATGGAGGCAGCTGAATTCAGACGTCAGCGTGAGCTGGACGTCGCTAAGTTGGAGCGTGAAGAGCGCTTCAGAGCCGATAATGCAGCTCAAGCGCTGCGTGCTGAGCAGTGGGAACGAGAAAGAGAAGAGAACCGTCGACGCTTCGAGCAGCGTCTGGAGCTCGACCGCGAAGAGGCCAAGAACCGTCATGAACAGATGATGTTGCTCTTCTCATCGATGCAGAAGAAGTGAGAGAATGCATCGTGTCGACCGATAGCTTTTCATCTGAAACTCAATCTAGCTACTGGTTATCCTCAACACCGTAAAAGAACGTAGTTCGAATCTGGCTGATCCCTAGAGATCGCACTCGATAATTGGATAGTCTGAACAGATTGTCCAAGCGTAGCGACCTCTTCTCTTAGTCCGGAGGTAGAGGGTGCAACAAACGCTTGTACACCTTCTCCACTGAGCCCATGCCCCACTCAGCAGCCTGTCTGATGGAAGTTATCGCGGCGGACAGGATCTTGGCGGAGCTCCGTACTGACGGCACGAGTCGGCCGAGATCGCCCTCCTTTAAGGGCGTCAGAATACGACCAGTCATATGACCCGAACACGGGAACGCACTATCGGCCACGATGCCGTACCTTTGATCCGGGCAAAGACTAACATCGAGCAAGTTCTCGCGGAACTCTACGCAGTTTTCCGCATCGTTCCAGCTGCCTGGGCAATTGTGTTTTGCCCAGACTATAAGTCCATCTGCACTGAAGCAGAGCGTGCCTGTGACGAACACACCGTGCAGCCAGCCGTTGTAAATGCATTCTGTTCATCAGGATCGGCTGGCTGCAACACCTGCTGAGCACACCAGACACACATACACACATGTCAATTCGTCACGATATCCCCCATGTGAAGCATGCCTACAACCACCTTCATGTTCTTCCCGTCGATGAAGCCCCACGTAAAATGTAGCAAGGGCTCACGCAGCTCTGTCAGCTTTGCAAGTGCCTTTTGACGTGTCAGAGATGGCCACGAAATCCGCGCTGGCGCCAAGCTCTTTAGCGCTTGGCCAAGAGCATCTTCTGCGGCGTTGAGCACCCGACTCAGCGTCGCAGGCGGAGCCCCGAAAAACATGCACGCCATTTTTGCATGAAGTGAGTCCACGTAGAAAACGAGAATAACTGCAAGAGCCTGATGCTTGAACTTGAGCCGAGGCGGCCTGCCACCTTTGGGGCTGATCTCTGGGAGGCGGTAGTACCTCGAAAACTGTCGGAGCAGCGAGCCGAACGAAGACCTAAACAGGTAATAACACATTTAAATGTGAGTCAGGTCTTCAACTACGGCTTCGTACACAGATAACAAACACTACAACCTGTCGAGACTGGTGAAGTGGATGAGGTTTTCGTCCGTCCCTTCCTTCCACAACTTCATCCAGTCCGACACACCGGTGTCCGGTATGCAGTCTAGAGTGGCGTAGTGACGCACACGTAAAAGACGCCGACGCTCCCCGCAACATCTCCTCGTGCAGCATGATTCGCAGCCGCTTGAGAGTCTTCGAGAGACGACCGCCGGTCCGCAAATGCGCAGACATCACAAGAAGTAGTCCGGCCCCATGCATTGCTATCTTCCCCGTCAAACTTCGAAATGGCACGTGAGGTCTTCGCGCCCTCTAAAGATCTCGAAATTTGGTGTAGATTGAGTAATTTTGTCCTTGCATTACTGTCGCTTTTAAAGTTGTTTTGTATGCGAGTGTGACAGTTGGGCTCGGCCACATTAAACGCTTTTAGGGAGGTTTCGGTAGGACTTTTGCGTGAATGCCTGCCAAGAAGCGAATCGGCGTCACCTACCCCTAGGTATTAAACTCCTTCCACAAAACCGTTTTAGAAGGGTTATGGAAGGCGCCCAATGCACGAAAGTACTTTCGTGCTGCATTAAATACTTTCGTGCAGCAGAAAGTGCGTGCACGAAAGTCAACTAGAATAATTTATTATGATGATAGCCCCAAGCAAAAGCTACTGCACTAAGACTGCGCAGGTCACGCTACTACACTTGCTACGTCAAGTTGATGCCTTAGGAGCTTTGATCACCGAAGGTAGGCAAACACCGCACCAGATCCGACGATACTGATTAGCATGTAAAAAATGAAGCCGGGGTCTTCATTCGACGAGTCCTCACGAGCTTCAGCAACAGCTCTCGTATTATTGTCATCTGCGTCTCGACAAACATCCTCAGGTTCTCCATTACAGTCGGTGTGGTCAACTGAGGATGCTTCAGAATCGTCATCGGAGTCGCCACCAACCTCATATTCTGAGTTTGGATTGTTGCCGTTTGATATATCGGACACTGGTTGTTTCAATGGTTTATTTCTGAGATTTACATAACATAGCCATACTCCGTGTTTCGTGCACCTCTGCACGAAACAGCTCTAAAAGACGATAGATGTGGAAGTGGAGGATGATGACGGGGGGCTGAATCTGCGGGCGATTAGTCACGTCAAGAACAAGGCAGTTATTGCAGCGAAGAGTATTGTTATACTCGCCGCCTGAAGCTGACGTGGCTACAGCAGAAGAAGCGAGTGACATCCTTGGTCTTTGTGATTTTTGGCGCTGCGTCTCTTACTCCACCAGAGATACTAGACCCCATTGAAGCAAGATTGCTGGCTGTATAACTAGGTCTGGTTTGCCACGACAAACATTTGAGCTTCGTTCCCAACCCATTTGTCTACAGCTCGAAGCCGATACCTGTTAGTTCGATTGCATAATTGATCTAAGTAAATCAGTATGGCGCGACCCCGACAAAATCCATCAGATATAGTGCGCAATCGCATACGAGGCAAATCGGTAGGAAGCTTCGTCACGCTCGAACCAATCGGAATGGATAACGACAGATAGCCACAGATAATGTCACGTAAAAAGACAGTTGAGTAGAAGGCGCGGCACGATTGAATTATCAGGAGCAGAGGTGTGAATAAAAATTTCAGTATCACTAAAATCAGTTTTTACAATATAAAAACGGATTATTGAAAATCTCACGAAAAATACAATACAAAACTGCACCAATTTTTGCAATACAATTCACAAAAGTACGCCCATACGAATTTCAAGTTGCCGATCGAACTGCTGGACGACAGCAGCTCAACTCACCTGCATATCTAGCAATCACTATGATCTATACTTCCGTCTAGACTAAAAATATTCACCGGCTAGCGTGGCAAGCAGTCTGCAGTCTGCAACGCCTCGCTCTCTTTCCTCACTCACTTTTAAAAGCACCCCCACCAACAAGGACATTTGCGCCTACTTCTACGAGACCCTTGGCCAAGGTCACTATCGCTGCAACCAGTGTGGTAACGAGCGCAAGCAGATCGCCAGCACCGGCTACTCAAACCTAATCGCCCATCTGGCCCACAAGCATGCCGGCTTCAAGACCCAGTTCGAAGCAACGCTGTCCGGCAGCGAACGACGTCTCCAAGACTTCGGCTTTGTCTCCGAGGAGACGTCCCATCGTTTCCAGTGGATGCGATGGGTCGTCGAGCGAAACATGCCCCTCTCTGAGGTCGAGAATGAGCTGACACGCTCCATGTCGAGGTGGACCTCCGTTTCTGCGCGTGTACTGCTCAATGCAATGCATGACGTAGCCAAGAAGGTGGACAAGAAGCTCGAGGCGATGCTGGGCATCTGCTTTGGGATCATGTTTGACGGATGGTCAAACGGTTCTATGCACTACGTCGCTGTGTACGGCGTGTTGGAGACAGACGGGACTCTTCATTTACAGCTGCTCGCCGTGTCGCCGCTCATCGACGGATCGCAAGATGCAGATGCGCACATCAAGCTGTTTGATGGTGTGCTGGACGTGTACAGTAAGACACTCGACATGGTGGCGTTCATTATTGGCGACAACTGCGCGACCAACCAGTCGATCGCCACTAAGCTCCGCATTCCTCTGGTTGGTTGCGCAAGCCATCGTTTCAACCTAGCCGTTAACCGGTACATCGTTGAATTCGAACCGTTACTATCGAAAGTTAACACATTGATGTCAATGTTATGTCAAGCTAATAACTTCGCCGAGCTCGCCAAATCGACAAGCATTCATCCTATCAAACGGAATACTTCGAGATGGAGTTCCAGCTTTGAAATGCTTCGTCGCTACGAGCGCATTCGCCCACAGATCAAGACCTTGGACGCCGTGGAGGAGCTTATACCGACTGGAGCGGCGCACCGCAATCTTCCGGGCTGCTCGGCCACATGAAGAAGTTCCAGAGCGTGACCAAGAAGCTGCAGTGCGACGGGATCGACTTGGCCGACGTCCGCCTTCTGTTTGACTCTGTGGTCGACGAGTACCCCTGCATGCGTGACCAGCTAAAGGCGACAGCCAAAATCGTGCACTCTCCCATTTTCGAGTCTGCAGTCGTTAAAGTCATCAACGGCGGTGCGCTTTCAAGTGCAGAGGCAGCAGCAGTCAAGCGGAAGAGCGGCAGCAAGAGGAAGACTCGGGAAGACGACTACGCGAGCCAGATTCTCCGTGCCGGACCGAGCAAGCGCACCAGGCAGGGTGGGTGTGACGACGCTGCTATCTATAGCTCGCTGCTGAAGCAACTTCCCCGACATCGAATACATGCGAGAGATTTTCTCGCAGTGCAAGCTGGTTCTCACTCCGCAGCGTACTTGTATGCTGCCTGCGAATTTTGAACTCATCATGTTTCTTCGTGCGAGCAGGAACATGTGGGATGTGACAACGCTGGCCTCGGTTGGTAGTAGCGAGGAGCTATAGTACAAGTACAGCATTGCAGTATTTGCGGCAGTTTTTATTATTGCTGGTTGTTGTATTGCACTTACTACTATTGCAACGCTTTGCAGACAATCCCGTATAATACTGAATTGGAGAAGGCCTGATTCAGGGGGCCGTCAGCTCTCGGCCGATTAGATTTGTACACAAATGCTTTCCACCCATCGCGTCGGTCGACAAGTTTACGGTATGGTATATTTTCTTCGTTCGAGAGGATATTAACGATTCGAACAGTCCCTCTACGTGTAGATGTTTTCTCTTTTTCTCTTTGTCACAATGCTTTCCTTTACTTCAGCCGGCAACGAGGAAAGTACCATACTTTGTTTGCAAAGCCATTGTAAACACAATCACACCTGTACAGCAGCCCTATAGTGTGGAAATAATCTCAAGGCATTCCGATGCCGTGATATCAACTGTGTAGCTCAAAAGAGAATCGTTGAAATCCCAGTAAAATTTGGTGAAAGCTGCAGGTGCGGGCGTGCACACCAAGGATAATGAGCCACCAGAAGATAAAAAGATAACGACAGCGTCAAATAATCTGCGTGAGCATTTCAAGTGTGTACCGTAGGTCGAGCCATGCCCTGAAGTGTATACGGAAAATGTTGGACTGTCCTCCCATTTCACAAGGAGTACTGATGCGTATATTCCAATCTGCTGAAAAATACTTGTTTTGCGTTTATCAACGTAGCAAGGTGCCCGAATTGGAGTGGTACTTTAGATACAGCGCTTATGTTATAGACGGCCATGAAGTTACATATCAGATTGTGGTAGCAATAGCTTTGGAGTGGCGTTATATCAAGCTAAATTCCGGGTTGTTCCGATGCAACCATTTATTATCGCGACGTAATCTAACTGTCGGCATTCTTATCATCAAGACCGTAGCGAACTAAAAGGACGGCAACGGCTTCAAATTCAAAACTGGTGCATACACGTGCTCCTCAGTGTACCATGGAACCTCTGGGGTAGCCAGCGTGAACCGGTCACGCCAACAGCGCTCCCAACGCTGCATCGGCAGCTGGATTAGAGGACCGAGAACAGAGATGGAAGCACAGTTTCCGCAACATTGAGAGGTGGAGAAGACGAGAAGATAGTGCTCCGTCTTCAACGGAATCATGATGGACTCACTTGGAATATATTATGGGCTACAGACGAGTACCAACAGAGTGATGAACTGAAAGCCTGGGAACGCTTGATGGGTATAGCTTTCGAACCAACACCAGTTACAGTCCTTTACCCTGGGCAGTGCCAACGGGAGTTGGAGCTAGAAACCTCCCCAACGCGCTTCGAAAATAACGCTCAAAAAGATTTAAACGACACCTCCAGCATGAGCTGGGCCCAGTGAGAAACAACATTCAGAACAGAGTGGAGTCTTCCTCGTGGAGCAGCGCAGCTCTCAACAAACGCCACGTTAAATATGGGACCGTCAAGGAATATTCACGGACTTTCAAAATTGGACGATTTACCGGATTGCAATTGGAACGCTCAACCTGTACCACGAGGGCTGGCCAGAGGACCGCTCCAGTCCATACCCAGAGTGCCGGTGTTTGGAAGAAACAATCGACCACATAATTTGGGGCTGCAGTAAAGCTGAAGCCGCATGGATGGCATGAATTAACATGTGGATGGGGTTCACTACGAACGCAGACCAAAAGGAAGAACTGCTCCATGCAGCAGCAACCAGAGAAGCACCGCAGATCCAGCCAGCCTTCCTAGCGAATGCGCAGCACTGCATCGGCAGGTGGACTCCTCTTCACACGAAATCCATGGTGCTCCTGTGGCGAATCTGGGCAACAACTACCCCAGCACTGCTGTGGCGACTACGCAATGACGCCGTTTTAAGAACAAGCTGACAGCCAAAGGGAAACTCAGGCAGCTATCTTAGCCACCGGGAGTACCAAGCACGAGCGATCGCTAGCGTATGGCGAAAACAACAAGCGAAAAAATCCAAGGCCGATGTCTCGGAAACTGTATTGACATCATGTTGTCCGTGGATGCAGAAGAAGAAATCCCAGACGTTGAGGTATGGAACATCAACTTCTGCACTCACAACACTAAGGACAATAACACGACCAGTGGATGGGTTCTCTACAATCAAGCAGCAGGACACCATTGGCAACCAGTTCGAGCTGGGTGCATTCAACTAGGGGTGACAGAAGACGGGGTCGAACAAGCAGCGCAGACTCTGAACCACGGGGTGGCGGAGCTGATGGCAATTCTCTTCCCCGGAGGGTTGACAGTCTCGACAAGACGCTCCAAACCAAACTCCAGCAAGACCACGAACCAACTACAGCAGGAAGCTCAGCTGCCACACTCGCACAGAAGATGAAATCGTTCTTCTCAGTGCAGTGGGGAAACCAGCGGGCTCAGCATTCACAGCAGCCAAACGCATGGCCCAAACCAACACGACGGTCATTTATGACCCACAAAGCTCCACAAGACCGATGATACCTAACGCTCAAACCAGAACCGTTCTAGCGGAATCATCACCAGAAGCAACACGCAAACCAACCAGACAGACGAATGACACCCTGTCACGACTACTTTTATATAAGGCTTCTATAGGACAGTATTGTAGGTTCTACTCAAAATTGCATTGGGCGATTGGTTGAATCGCCGGAGCCGAATCGCCAGGCAATCGCCCAAGGCATACAAAGGCATAGATATTCGTTTAAGTACGATGTGGACTGGGTCTTCCAGCTGGATCATGCACTTTCTATGATATCCGGCGATTGCCAGTTGACTAGAGTTTGTATGAGCGATTGGGCCAATAGCCCATAAGCGTCAAACTTGGCCGAAATGCACAAAAAAAACTCAAATAGAAGGCCACTTCAACCTCACATATCATCAAGACCGTATGTTTCATTCCAAAACTCGAGAGAAAATAATGTGCCAGAAAACGATGCAGAGCAGTCAACAGCCTGATCGAGCAAGTCCCAGTTGGCTTCCGATGCGTTCATAAGCAATGGCGACCCATCCAGGCGAAGTGGGGCGCTGAAGTTGACAGATTAACCAGTTTTGACCGCTTCAAGATCCGAACAGTGGATGGAGCCGGTGGCATTTAGCAGCGGTGGGACCCCCAACGTGCTTTCAACGAGATGATCAATCCAAGACCAGAAGAACGAGGTGTTGGTGTATGATAAATCAACCTGTAATAGAGTCGTGGTGGGCTGCGTCACGGTCATCGGTAGTTCTTACACTTTAGTGTGACTGAGGATCAGGAATCCCATTCCTTCGATTTCAAAAAGCTCCGGGGGCAGATCTGCGATCGGATGACCCGCCAATGATAGAAAGTACGGCTTCAGTCGTGTGAGCACACAAGGAGCGACTGTCAATTTTTCATTCTCCATGGCAATAGTCGACCCAAGATGCCACTTCGAATCGAGATCATCCGGCAACTCTTTTAGATTTGTATTGCATATAATTATTTGCTTGAGATTGAGGGGAAGTCAAGCGCCTGAAAGCCATGCGGGATGACACCATTCGTGATATTAACTCGAACCACATACATCGATAGCAAGTTGGGGTGATTAGTATTCGTGACGGCAGCTTTAGTTCCCCAATGAACAATGTCGAATTGTAAATTCTGATCTCTTCCAGCTTACTGAAATCCTGAAAGCTATTCGGTACTTCCAAAGCCGAACAGTGCAAAATATTAAGCGTCAAAGCAGTACTGCGGTCAAACCTGTTCCACTCAGCCTGTACTTCATCTTTCGTAGTCGACAGGCCCAGCTTGTGGCAATCAAAATCCACAAAGCAAGAAGATGTACAACAGCCATTGGATGCACTTTTGGCTTGCATTCTGTTAGCGGTGTTTGGATTGATGCATGTACATGCAGCGCCAACACTACGGCACCCCATGCGGCAAAAATGAAATGAATCACCGCGTAAGTTTGTCGGTGACATCGATTCGTTTGCTTGTACTGCTGTGCAATCTCCTTGGATGCGGTAACATTTTGAGTCAGTCTGGCTTCTCTTACTCCATCAGAATGACAAGGCCCCACGGCCGTGGTGTGAATCGTGTTTTTTCAGGTCTGACATCACCCACGACTCGGTTCCCTCGTGTTGGAATGTAGTGAATGAGGTCTTTCATGTCGGCAGTAGAAACAATGAGCCCTAGCGAGAAGATGGCTCGACCTGTGAGGTCAAGCCACGAAATTACCACAATCATTTGCGCCTCATTGAGCATTTGAGCAACCCACGCAGTGTCTACGAGTAGCTCGATACTAAAGCCTTCAGTCTTGATGTCATATTGGCTCACATAACTCAATATGATTATTACGGGAACCCCAATTGATGACAGCAGATCGAGTACACAATCACATATGATCAAGGCAAAACGGCGCCGAGCCTCACCACGTCCAAACACCGAGAGTGAACCAGCACCGGTGACCAACAGTTAACCACGAGTAACATTACGTAAAATCGATTGAGCAGTATGCGTGGCAGGAGCTTGCTCATTCGGAAGGCTTGAATTGTCTGGAGTGTTGTCTCAAGCACTTCACGACCGACGAGGATCGTATGGAAGTGCTTTCCGTGCACGCTAAATACACCGTCTTGACCAACAAGTTTCTCATATACCAGAGCGAGAAAATTCATGACTGGAGCTGCACAGCTGCATCGGGTTTTCGTGTAGGCACCAAGAACATTATTGCGATTCTGTCTGTGGGTAGAGTTTTTGGCATCAGTATCCGACCATGGAGAAAACACCAACACGCGTCTCCAAAGTGACCCAATACACATGAAAAGCACACACACACCATGCACAGCAGCCAACGATATGTGAACAACAGCAATGGCGGGAGAGTTTTTGCGCGGCATTCCAACAGCGTAACTTTCCAGCACGTAAGTCAACATGATGTCATCGAAGTCCCAGTACAACATGGCGAAAGCGGCGTTGTAGGCGCAGGCAACAAGATGAATGCACAGGATCACGAGCCACCAAAAGACAAACCCGCAGAGTGAGAGATCCACTAACTTCACTTGAGGATTCAAAGCGTGCACTGCAGGTCCACTCATCACGAAGTTAGTGCAAGTGACATTGTGTACGTTCTCGGCGGATATGCATATATTAATACTACTTTCGCCAACAAAAAGTATATTTGGACGATAAGTATTGCCTCCTCGTATTAATGCACAATACGATGACAATAATGACGATGTATTGTCGCAATGACTGCTTTTTGGCGACGTTGAAGACGACGAGGAGACAGAGACTGAAGACGAAAGGGACGAGTTGGTAATGACATAAGGGCAGAGTTGAAGGGAGGAGAAAGTGGAGAATATTGCAGCAGAGTCTTCTAGTGGGGATTTAGGGTGGCAGAGTGAGGACGAGGACCACGAGGTTGGGAAATGAGGTTCTGGTGCAGAAGAAGGTAGTGGTTCTCTACTCGAGATGCACGGAAATGAAAATGTTCGGGAGCGAAGATGCTGGAGATTACAATGATTGTTCGATGATGGCTAAGTTCTTAGCAGAGGGCGGTAAGTGCACTAAAAGTTGGAGATGTATGTTGGTTGCGGATACGGCTAAGGAGGTGAGTAAAGAAGACGTTGACGACCAGGAGCTAAGGGCACGAATTTATGGACTGAAGTGCAAGGCAGCAAACGCAACCAAAAGTTTCCGTCGGTATGTCCAAGCTGGAATCTCCACAGTAGAAGCAGCAGCGACGTTAATCTATGCAGTCACGTGTATGACAGCGGTAGTAACGTGTCATGGCGCCAAGTACATTCGACGACTCTGGGACCGAGCAATTACTGGCAGCACTTGACTCGATCCTAGAAAGCACCCACGAGTAAGAGATATGCAGTACACCAGCTAGTCCGCGAGAGCTGCTTCCAACTTCAGCAATATTGCACCTCACGTTTTCCTGGAAAACTTTTCCAGACGAATTGGAGGATATGCTGAACAACGTGAAGTCCCCTCGAGTTGCTGCACGAGAAGAACGCGTTAAAGTCGGGTAAATTTAGTGAACTCGTTCGGCGCCTCATCGAGCAACTTCGACGTGATTGTCGATTGTACATCAAAACAGGCGTTGAAAGAGGCTTCGAGGAGAAATGGGAGAATCGGTCCAGACTTTGCTTGGTCCAAGCTAGCTAAACTAAATGCGGCGAGGTTCTTGCAGGCTTTACAGACTTTGCGTGCATTTTACGCGCAATTTCGAATCGCATACCTGCGCAGATTCTGGGGTAAGTGGTACTGGCAATCGACTATCATGGAGTGTTTCTACAATTGTCTAACCTGATCACATGTATCGTTTCTCATTTGATGTTGAAGTCTCATCGTGCAAAACGTAGCTTTAACTAAAGCTTCAAGCAAAGCAACGCAAGGTACAAGAAAAGAGGTGATTAAAACAAGATCTGCTAGCAAATTGCATCAGATGACAAAAATAAATGCTTCAGCGAGGTATCTATCTAACGGATGCAAACGCGGAAATCCGAGGAAATGTAATTTACGGCACTTGCAGCGATAAAAGATCTCATAGTGACCTCAACAACAGCACCCCAGAAGCAAAGAGGTCGGCACACCGACATAAGCTGGCAAAGCCAGTTTTACCGTAATCCGATATGGCGACGCTGCAAATAAAGTAACATTTCCTGATTGGACAGGTGAAATCAACTACGAAGTATTTGTGAAGCGAAAGTGATACAGTACAAGCAATTAATGGTTTGAAAAATGCAGCGACAGCAGTGAATGATTCAGTGTACGCATTTCTGGAGAACGGTCGACCTTACAAGGTTGCGCGGTTCAGCTACACTAGAGCAATCACGGCGAAAAAAGGCGTGACTTTGCCGGCGCACTGGATGGAGTATTTGTGGCTTACGAAGGTAGTGAATGACCTGCATCATGCAG
Source organism: Phytophthora constricta (assembly GCA_011947335.1). Taxonomy (NCBI): domain Eukaryota; phylum Oomycota; class Peronosporomycetes; order Peronosporales; family Peronosporaceae; genus Phytophthora; species Phytophthora constricta. The sequence continues at coordinate 368,803 of JAAVTI010001590.1, forward strand.
GTCATTTAGGCTGCATGTCGTGTTCAACCTCGCTTTTTCCACAATACTGGTGCAGCAACGCGAGTCGTTAACTTCCAGTTCAGATAAGGTTAAGACAAATTTGGACGAAAATTACACATGCGAAGATTTAAAAAAACTGGAGAAATATGTTCGATACTTCAAGTTTGACCCAAATCGGTTATATGATCCTAACACGGTGAATGGCCCGGTATATCAAAGATTTCGAGACATACAGTATTAAGGTTTGGTGAGTACATAAGAAAACTGGGCACGTTTTCGTGCTTTGGGCAAAATTCTTGCTCTATGGGCACTACGGTTTTCACAAACAAAACGACTTCCAGGTCCGAAGCTCTGGTACTAGAGTGTACTTACTGAAAAACTTTAAGGCGTTCGACGAGAACCATCCGTGGAAGCTGCCATCAATCTCTGCTAGCATGTTACTGTGTTAGTGTTGCATTTTCTGGAGCGAACAAACTAATTCATGTGCTGCCTTTCCTTTTAAACTCGGTATTGTGCGTTCGATTCAAAATTTCAGTGGTCGAGTGGTTGAATCGACCAAGCTCAATCGACCCGCCAATCGACCACGCCATACAAATCTATAAAAGCAACGAGTCGCACTTAGCCGAGCTGTGACTGTGCTACCCTATAAGTTTGGGGCGATTCGCACAATGGTGTATTCCATAGCGCAGCAAGGGAATTGTGTTTTCCACTTCAAGGTACATCATTATACCGGTAAGTACCGGTAACTACCGGTATTTACCTGTATATCCTGTGGTCGTGTGCTCGCCGCTCGCTGCAGACCACCCGTGCTTGCTGTTCTCCCTCACTTCCAGTTTGGAGAACAGCAGACCACGCAAGAAAGACCTGCCTCTCCACGTCCCTTATCGGATTGAGCTGACGGTCATGCATAAGCTCCCATCAATGTAATTTCGTTTGACCCCTACATAGAGTGGAAGACTTGGATTTGTATTGGATCGGTTTTGACTTGAGCACACAATCGCCCCAGATCGGCAAATTTGGCCGGAATTCACAATAAGATTATAACACAAATTGGCTGCGCGGCAGGATAATACATATGAGGATTCAAGCAAATCAACAGAAGCAAACCAAGCAAATCAGAAAAGGAAGAAAGGGGAGTGGAGGACCCGAGGAAGCAGTAGTTACCGTCGAATGCCAATGAATTTGCATCAAGCGGACAAAAAATGGATCAACCGGACAAAATAAATCCATCGTGCCAAGGGTCAGAAAAAGGATGGCACGTGTTATTGTGCCCCAATGGAGGATTATGATATGATACAATTGCGCCCGACGAGGCACCGATCAAGCCCGATTGTACCCGATGCACTGTTTCATCACGAGTGTGTAATGCGTATACTCCGGGTATTAGTTCATTGGGATGTTGTTGACGCTGAGCAGCTTCAGTCCGCTTGCATTTGAGACAGAAGCTTTAGAGCAACTAATAATGGTGAAGATAACAATAATGTGAAAAAGGATACATGTCATGCTAATACGTATTAGGTAAGGAGTCAATCTATCGAAGCAACCGATGCTGCTTTACTTTTCACATGCACATTCGCACGTAGCGATATCGCAGATACTGCAGCGTCTTCTTCCGCAGTGTGCCGACATCTTCGGCTCCGCAAAACAGCTCCAGCGCAAGTAGAACGTAAATTCCACAATTGTAGCTGTCAACTTGCACTCCCATGTCGGTGACGTACCAGTCAACTCTATAGCGCTCTGATGTCGCTGGCAAATAATGCACGATGCGTTGGGCTACCGCCCGCACACTCAATCCGTAGCTGGACTTCATCGGGTCGTAGTGCTTGATTTCTCGTGTGTTCAAATTCACCATAATCGCACACCAGTGGTTGCTATTGCAGTTGATTGGGATCAACACACGTTCGCCAGTGATGCCAAAGAACATGTTCGACATGGCTTGGTCGGGTGTGTTCGTTATTCCCTCAACTACAGTACCCCAATTGGTTGGATCGATGACCACAATATCTGACCTCGAACCAAACAGTCTTGCCAATGCTTCCATCATAGCACGGTCACCCACATGATTTCTACCAGCAAAATCTATTATATCCATCTGCATAAAAACAGCAAGTTAATCGCTGATCACAACGTTGAATAAATTTGAGGTCTTACCTTCTCCGATAAAATGGGCTCAGAAATTATCTTAGTTGGCAACCCGGCGTCTTCGTCGATTCTATATGGAGGCGGGACTTCGGCAGAAAAATCCATCGAAGCAATCCATGCTAGTGCTTTATCGATGACATTCAATGCAAGCACGGCTCTCTGCCATTGTTTCATAATGCCGATGGTCGATGTTGAGAGGATGCCCAAACCCAGAAATTCGACCGCAATTTGTGGCTCTGCCAGTCCTTTATGTTTCTTCTGTAGGGTGGTTACCTTTTTATTTGTTCGCTTGATCAAATCATTCGGCAAATCACGTGAAATATCCACGGGTTCCATGAGGGGTTTGTTGGCAGGTAACTTGGCGATAACATGCGCTATCGGTGGCTTCATCTTATGCTGAAAAACAAATAACTTAAACTGTCTGATTTGGTCTGCACAGGCAGTGTACGTAGCACCAAGCTCAAGAAGGTCTGGGATAGACGCGAGACTCAACTGTTTGTCATATAGCGCTGAGTCATCGCTCGCCATATGGATAGATAGATTTCGCTTCGCTTTCTTGGCTTTTGTTTTCTGTTTCGACGGCCGCGCGGTCTTATGGGGCTTGCAATCTCAAAACCTGTGTCTGCTCCGTTAAGTGGTGCTTCACCAAGCATGCTTATCTGACATTCGTCTAAATCCGTGCACGACTTAACTGACGGTGCCCCGCATCAACCAAACGTGCACCGAACTAAGTGCCCGACTCAGCCAGCACCAAGCCCGACTGCAATGACGCCGTACCCGACTCGGAAACTTGAGTGCCCGACTGCCCCGACGCCGCGCCCGACTCGGCAACTTGAGTGCCCGACTGCCCCGACGCCGTGCCCGACTCGGCAACTTGAGTGCCCGACTGCCCCGACGCCGTGCCCGACTCGGCAACGTGAGTACCCGATTATCCCGACGCCGTGCCTGACTCGGCACCCAATCCAACCGACGGCATTAACCCGATCTCTTCTTCACCGTACGCAGCATCATCCATTGTAAAATCTACTGCATCTAAATCAGCTTCACGATCTGAACTAGCTGTACGTTTGGAGCCATCACCATCAAATCGCACCCGTGCCATATTTTCTATCATTTCAAAGTTCTTTTTCGTGAAGAGCTCTGCGACTTGAGATAATGCTCTCATCGCAACTCGAAATTCACTCATACCACACTGCTCACAGCATCGCTAATACTGGTGGTGATGTGATTTGCCTCTCGGAACTTACGATTAACGTCCCATGGAGCTTTCGGCCGCTGTAAGATCGAGTTCACAGCAAATGAGTTGGTCGGCGCATCTACTGACGATCTACTTTCATGCATGGAGGCCAATAACCAGCGTGGATTCAGCAACTGCGTCGGGATGATTGTCTCCATTCCAAGACCTTTTCGTGTGAAGAAAACATGACGGCATGGCAACAAGCGTGAACTATTGAATAGACACGAGCATTCCCAGGTCAACTTGTTTACCGTGCACTCCACGCTGGGTTCATCCAGACTATCTTCACCCACTGAAACGTTCTCGATAAATATCATACCCGGGAAAGCCTCATAGAAAGTGTAAGACGCTGGGCCAGTTGCGTAGACGTATTGCTCATAAATTAGAGAGCACACATGCTCACTCACCAAATTGGCAATGAGACTCATCTCGCTATCATACCCCTGATGATGAACAACTGATACTTTGGAGACTTGGTCGAGCAGCTGCTGTTCGGCTCGCACCTGGTAGAACATGATTGATATCAAGCATTCATCTAATCCCATAAAGGAATTCACGACCTCTTTCATTTGTTTCCACGAGGCCTCTAGCCGATTGTTGGTATTATTTCCCAACGTCACTGCATTTTGCCTCGTGTAGGAGCACCACAAACCTTTGCAATTGTCCCAGTTCTTAGTGAAATACTGCTCGAACGGATGGAACGAACTGATCTAAGCCAATCCAGCGCCCACCACGCCGCTCGAACGGACCGCTCCCGATCCAGTATCTACCACCCCAACCTCACCGATTGCCACCGACTCGTCGGTCACCGCACCGACTGCCCCAGACTCATCGTCAACTGACCGGCCTGCACCGACCTCACCGGAGTTAGTTACCGTAGCGATGTTTTTCGTGGCGACTCGTACCAACGGACGCCAGGTATCTCATGTACCGACGGTGCTTATCGTATTCACGCTCACTTTTTGCGTACACCAGTAAACTCATCACCGCTCGTAATTGATTTTCTACCACTCAGTGAACGCGTAGTCAGCACATGCAATCTCCTCGCGCAAGTACTTCACGACGTGAAATTGGCAGAGCAAAATTCGCAAAGTCGGTAGTGCAGCTTTCAGTACTTCAATTTCAGTGAAGTCCTTGTCAATTACAACACACTGCAACTTGGACCAGGAGGAATTGTTCTTTTGAACTCCTCAATTGCAGTGAAAAGCGTTTCAGTGCGCTCGTTTTGAACGACTGCATGCTGCACGTATTGACCCTTCCCGAAAACATCGTGCACCATGAAAGAAAATATCTTGTATTTCGATGCATTTGTCCCATGTGTCGCGTCAATCATCAACACCGCTGGAAACCTGTCATACAAATCCGCCATGTGCTTTGTCTGCAGTGTGATGCATGTTGCGATTTTCTAAAGACACACAATTCAGCATAAGTCAGCATCTATCATTTTAACGTCACATCAAGAAAAACAAAAGCAGACCTTTCCACTGGACGGGTCGACAAAGATCCGACCGATGTTGCCAGGAAATTCACAAAACTCTATCATCCAGTTCTTGAGACGCTCCGCACGGGTAGTCGAGCCACGCTCACGTTCTTTTAGAGAGTGGACGAGATTATGGATGTCCCTTGGTGTCGGATTACTCTCCGTGTGCTCCACGAAAACTTCAGAATGCTTTTTGTTTTGGCTCCCGCTCTGCGCAGCGCATTAACCGTACCCATTGTTGCTTCATCAACAACCAGTCGATTTACTCCATATTGTTTGTACGTACGCAGCCCCAACCGATGATTGTGCGTGAGGGTCGACTTCGTGACAAATACAGCAAACTCTTGAGGCGATTCAGTCACTAGACGAACACATGCATCAATCTAGGTTAAGAATAACAGCGTCAAGTTAGTATTAATAAAGTGTACCAGAATAGAAAAGACTGGGGCAGACTGACACCGACGGTTTCAGACTGACACCGACTCGGCAGACCGACACCGACTGGGACAGACTGACACCGACTGGGCAGACCGACACCGACTGAGCAAACTGATATTGATAATCACCGAAAACTAACCTGTGCCTTGCAGTTTGTTGGCAGTGTTTCTTGGCGAGGACTCTTTCCTTGTCCACGGTATCTGTACTTACCACCATGCGTGCAGATGTAAGTTCTCGCATAGTCCGTCCAGTGACCCGGGATCAGCACGGCGCTCGATTTCTGAGCTCCCTGGATGCTCTTGTTCCTCTCTGCAACACTTTTATTAGATCGACTACGAAACACCTATTAAAACAGAACAAAAAGTAGTGAGGGTTTGACATTTTCAGTAGATACATCCAAATAGACGTATTCTCACCTGGAATGTATGCTTCTGATACTCATCTATGTATACGCGGAATGCCTCCCACGATGGGAACTGGGTCTGCTCTAAGTCGGGGCATTCCTGGTGATGGTCGTCTTCGGTCTTACTGTCGTCGCTCGTTCTTCTCCTGGCCCCTCCCTTTGTCCGGACTCGTCCACGGGCGCACAAAGGTTACTCGACTCAGCCGATTCTTCAGATTCGACGTCCCAGCTGACGTCTGTGATCGTATCGGCGTCGTTTGCTGGGGGCGTTTCCTCGCCCTCGATGGAAGCTGAGACCGCTCCATTCCTGGTAGCCTCCGTGTTTCGACGCGTTCTCCAAATGAGTGGTGTGAGAACGCGTATACGCCGTATACGCCGTGTATCCCGCGTAACCGTACAGATGGGGCTAGGTCTCGTGACGTGCACTTTTTATCGGGCACAATAACCACTCTCAAAAAGGATTGGGCCAAAATGATGCATTGCTCTTCAGCCCTGAAAAGATGGATCACGCTGCGTGTCTATCGCAGATCGCCGGGGCCTTCAACGTCGTTTGAAAACGCGCGCGAACCGCATTAGAAAAGACGCACCAACAAAGAGCGTATGGCGCGAGGAAGACCAAGAGAGCTCCCGTCGCGACTTCCGCGCTTAGATCCTACCGTAGCGGTAGATCGAGCGCTAGTCGCTGTCCGCCCGCAGTCAAGGCGAGATGCTCTAGCGACAGCAAGACACGAACGGCTGTTAGCGAAACAGATGGAGATCGCGCAAACTAAGCGCGAAGTCGGGGTCGGCGACAGGTGCAAGAGCTTGCTATGGCGTGCGAGCATGCCAGACTTGCAACTGAGAAGCAGCTAAAACGATTCGAGCTCGAGACGGCAAGAAAGAAAGAGGAACTTCAGAGACTGAATCAATTGCGTGTCGCCGTTGAAATGGGTGAACCAATTGACTTGAGTGATGCTGAACTGAAGCGGATTCGACGCGTGGCAGGGCTTGGAGTGAAGAAGCCTCGCTTGACTGAGAGTGACGATCGATTGATTCGTGAACTCGGAGGATCAGAGACACAGCGTGAAATTGCATGCCGTGTTGGGTCTTCACAAAGCTCGATCTGTCGTCATCTGAAACCGGTGCAACCTGCCCGTGAAGAACGGCGTGGACGAAGACCAAAGGTGACACGAGATATGATATTTGCTGCTGCACGCTTTCAATTTCTTTTCGGGACGACATGCTCGCGGCTCACAGCCGCTTTGTTTGGCTTGCGTTCGGCGTTAATGTGAGCACCAAGACACTACGTCTTCATTTAAAGGGGATTGCAGGCTTCCGGCTGGGTGATTTTCGCCGCTTCCCAAGAGGCCGAAACTCTGAAGAATCGATAGTTGCTCGTGACAAATATGTAAGCGAGCTGTCGACGAAGAACGGACAAAACACGCTGTTTGAGGCTGTTTACTTTGATGAAATGAAGTTAACGAGGAAAACGAAGCGGCGTGCGTGGTCGATTGGAGGCTGGATTCCTACGGTACCTGATGAATTTTACACTGACAGCCCAGAACACATAACGCTGATGTACGCAACGTCTCCCTCTTTTGGTCTAGTGTACTACGAGATTGTAGAGGGAGCAGTAACGAGTGAGACAGTCCTCGAGTTCATGAAATGTATGGTGGCAGCGTACATCGAAAATCCAGTATCGAATGGAGCAAACTCAGGAGCCTTTATCATGGACAACGCTCGGATTCATCACAGCAACAATGTGACCGAATATCTCCGGGGAGAATTCGTTTCTCAGTTGTTCGGCCAGGAGTTTTTGCCTCCATACTCGCTGTTCCTCAACCCTCTTGAGGAGACATTTGGGTTGGTCAAGTCCAGGTTATGGAGAAAACGATCTAACAGCAGAACAACGGATGAAAGCAAGGCAATGCTCAAGCGCAGTTTAGCTGAAGAAGTAAATGCTATCACGGTGCTCGACTTGAGGCAATTCTATTTTCACGTTGAGCACTTCGTCGAGTTTGCGTTGGAGAGGAGACCGGTATTCACGCAGCGTTTGTACGAAGCAAGTCACGGCGGCGACGAACTGGGGCTATGCCCACTGCTGCCAAACACAGTGGAACGTCTTCTGGATAGTTATTTACCGGAACGATACGAACAATTCACTGCCGATGTTAATGAGCTCATTATGCGAACGTTTGGATGCTCAAGACTGACGATGGACGTGATCAGTAACATCCTGGATGCAATGAGCGAAGACGAGGATGGAGCTGATAAAGATCATGATGCGCATGATACACACGAATTACATTTGTATGAGTTTGTAGTCGAAAATAAAACAAAACAAAAAGCTAATTTGTGCTGTCTGCTGTTTGTAAAAACGGAAGCTGCGATTGAGGACAAAATGATCCAACGCCGACCCTTGGCACGATGGATTTATTTTGTCCGGTTGATCCATTTTTTGTCCGCTTGATGCAAATTCATTGGCATTCGACGGTACTATTATTCAACTGGTGAATATCACTTGTGAACGTCATCAGTGGTGATATCGCGAAGATTTGAAACAAGGGACTATCTGATCAAAAAGTGTTTGGATTCTAATGATCTGTACCAATCCTCTCAATTCAACAGGCTCTCGCAGCTTGTCTGTCGTTGCTACTTTGACCTGCAGTCAACTTTCGTCGAGAACGGATTAACACCCAAGCAAACAGCATCGGCAGCTGTAGTGGATGCTGGGTATCAAGCCTGGATTCCACCGTTGACATTTCTTAGATCCCAGATCTGGGACCAAGGAAACTGCAGTCGCAGACTGCGACTTGCAGGCTTCCTTGGGAAGGTGTGTCCGACGACAGACAACCAAGGATTGCATGTTGCATGTCGTGCTGGTAAGGCCTCCGGGGCCTGTGCCAGCTTGTATAAGGAATTGGTAGCTCTACATTTCTATTCTCACTTTGCCTTTGGCTTTCAACTACTCAAGTGGTTGGGAAGTCTGATCAATACACTTGGCTATCAGTTCCGTGCGGGTTGAGCCCCCGCATTGCCGTGTGTTGAAACTTGGTGATTCAGACCCGGGAAACACTACAAAGAATTCTTTGTGGATTCTGCTGCTTGAGTGCGGCTAACGTTCGTGCTGCACCGCTCAGTGGACTTCTGAAGACCTACTTGGAGCTTTGCTGAATCAAGGATGGTGATCAGCGAAGCGAGCGGATCGAGTCGTGGCCAAACGGGCACTGTACCGTTGTTCACACCAATCCTTCCGCCGAAGATTAACTCCATCTCTCACGAAGCGCTCGTCCAGTGGAAGCGTGATCGTTGGGAGTACGAGTTGAAGCTCCGCGCCAAGTGCCGCGTCGCTGGTGAGGATTACGACTCCATGGTGGAGCCCGTCACACTATCATTCGGAGCCGAGCTACTTGAAGTGTTTGTGAGTTGAAGCTCGGCGTTTCGCCAGCGGGTATCACGGACGATTTGCTGTTGGAGGAGATCAACCGCATTGTGTCCAGCGTGAAAAACAATACCCTGCCGGATATTAAAGCTCTTTTCAAGCGCGAACTCAAGATGAATATGGGTGGGAGTGATGTCGATGCCCGTGTCTTGGATTATATCAAGACGTTCAACAAGATAATGAAGGACAACGGACTGAGTGATTGCTTTCGCGAGGAGAAGGGTATACGCGAAAAGTGCAAGCGTGTACTGTCTTCGTTACTGCTGGTCTCACTGAAGAAGCAGGTAAAGCAGTGTGTGCATTTCACCCACAAGGCCGCTGCAAGTAACCCGAAGTTGCTTTTCGACTTGATAGTGGAAAAAGCGTAGGAGAATGAACGGCAGTTCCAACGGCTAAAGCAGCGGAAGCAGGATGCTGTTGGGCGCGACCAGAAGGCCCCAAAGCCTGCCAAACCTGCTGCCTCTCCAAAGCCTCGCTGGAATAGCGTACAACGAGTTGTTGCCTTGCCTGCGCCTGTCCCTGATGTGCCGAAGAGCAAGAAAGCCGGTGAAGCTGGATTTGGCAAACCGAAGCGGAAGGTGACTGGCCACCCGCCAGGGCCATGTCCAAAATGCCAGCAGATGCACTGGCTGCGCGAGTGTTCCGCGGCGACGGAAGAAGAAAAGACGGAGCTTCTCAAGCAATTGCGTGAGGCTAGAAAAGCTAAGAGAGCTCGTCTCAAGCAGCTGGGGAGTTGCTGCCAACGTCAGGTGACGTTGAACGGAGTGCTAACACTACCTTACTGCCCGGATAGCGGCTCCGATTTCACTGTGATTGGGCGATCGCACTGGGATTTGCTCCGGGCGGCGGACCCCAACGCGGAGGCGGAAAGACTTGACGTCCCTGTGCTGAACTGAATCAGGCATTTGGTTCGGCGCGGGTGACAGCCGAATGGAAGGCAAGTCTCCACATCCTGATACATACCGTCGTTGGACCTGTGGAGCCCATGGGCCCTGTTGACGTGCTTGTAGTGGATGTGGATGACAACGAGTTTATTGTGGGGAACGACCTATTGACGGCGCTCGGAATTGACGTCGACCGTCAGCTTGAGCAGCTTGCGGGTCGTGATGAAGATGAATGCAGTGAGGATTCAATCGAACTGGAAGCTGATGACACTTCGGTGCCGGTGGATGAGCCTGGAGCGACGGACGAAGACATCTTCGCTGCCGTTGAGCGCATGATATCTCACGCCGTGGAGAACGGATTTCCGCTGGATCGCGTAGAGCAACTGCGCACATTTGTGCACGCGTACGACGTGTGGCGATTGGAATTGCGCTGACTCTCCAGCGAACGTTCCACCGCTGGAAGTGCGTCTGCGTGACGGTGCCCGCCCTACGAAATGTAAGCCACGAAAGTACCCACCCTACGAAATGTAAGCCACGAAAGTACCCACCGCACATCCGACAGTTTCTCCGTGAATTTAACTTTCGTCTCGTTTCGCTAAATTTGGTTTACGAGAACCCGAAGTCTCGTTGGGCGAGTCCTGTCTTGCCCGTGAAGAAGTCAGCGGACCTCATGGACCTACGCCAGACTGCAGACTATCGAGCGATGAACGAGCAGACGGAAGTAATGGCTGCTGTGATGCCGATACTCTCGCTAGTTTTGGAAAATGCAAGAGAAAGGAAACATTTTGGTTTGTTTGACTTTCTCAAGGGTTTTTGGCAGTTGCCATTAGCTGAACTCTGTCAAGAGTTTTTCTCTTACATGACTGACGAGAAGATATTCACGCCATGCCGAGTTCCGCAAGGAAGCAGTGATGCTGCCATTCATTTTCAGAAGACTATGGAGGAGTGTTTCGCTAGCTTACTGTATGAGCACCTACTCATATGGATTGACGATTTGCTGTTATACGCCGCAGACATCGATACTTACCTCGACAAGCTTGCTGAGTTTTTCCAGCTCCTTAACCAATTTGGTTTGAAGTTGAGCGCGAAGAAGTCACGTTTGTATCAGACAGAGGTGAAGTGGTGCGGCAAGCTGATCAACCACCAAGGTGTAAAGCATGACCCAGAGCGAATCGATACACTTCGCTCCATGCCGTATCCGAAAACCGCTGGTGAGTCGCAGCAGTTGTTTGTGCCATTATCGTTGACTTTGCTCGGCGTGTTGCACCTCTTCAACAACGGCTGGATGCTGAGCTAGCTAACACCAGACGTACTCGACGAGCCGCTGCTGGGATCGATTTGGAGTTGAATGAGGAGGAACGTAAGGCTTGACTGCGTGAAGGAAATGCTAGCCACAGCAGCCACGTTGGATTTTCCTGACGACCAGGCCACAACCTGCGTTTTCAGTGATGCTAGTGATGTGGGTTGGTCCCTCATCATTACGCAAGTGCAGGATTTCAATCCGAAGGTGCCTGCTACTGAACAGCAGCACCGCCTTCTGCACTGCATGAGTGGTACTTTTACTGGCAGTCAGCTCAACTGGATGGTCATTGAGAAAGAGGCCTGGCCAATTGTCACGGCTTGTGATAAACTCGACGATCTCCTACTCTGACCCAAACCGTTCAGGATGTACTGTGATCATCGCAATATCATTCACGTTTTTGCCCCGCATGAGAGTGTGAAGAAGCACGTAAGGGGAAACTTCTAAGGTGGTCAATTAAGCTGATGAATTTTCGCTATGTGGTAGAGCACGTACCAGGGCCAGACAATGTATGGGCAGATATAATCTCGCGCTGGGCTGGGAACCACACTCCGGCATCCATGAAAAGACTAAACGCTATACGAAATCGAAGTAATCCTGCAACTACTACACCGCTACGGCCATTGGACGAGGAAAGCTTCGTGTGGCCAACACCGGAGGAGTCGTTAGATGCCCAGGCTGCTCACAGGGCCCCTGCAGCTGCTGTGCGTAATGGCGATGGGCTCCTAGTGATCGACAATTGTATCTGAGTGCCTCCAGAAGCCATGGGCCTTATTCAGCGTCTTTGCATCGTGGCGCATTGCGGTGCCCAAGGTCACCGTGGACAACATGCTATGCTGGCGCACCTCCGCCACCTTTTCAGTATTGAGCATCTCACCGCTGTTGTCGCTGACTTCACTCGCCACTGCCTGTTGTGTCTACATTCACGAGGTGGGAAGATTGTGCCTAGACCATGGGGTGAGACGATTGATTGCAGTACACGGAACGGTGTTCTGCATTTTGACTTTTGTACTTGGGTGAAAGTTACGGCAACAGCAAATACTTGTTGGTATTGAAGGACCACGCAACGCATTACTGCGAATTGGTGGTGGCCGACACCGCTGACAGTCATGTTGTTACCGAAGCGTTGCTTGCGTGGCATTCACGCTTTGGCTTACCTTTATCCGACAATGGTACCCACTTCAAGAACGAAGTAGTGGCCGAACTCAGTCGCCGCCTACGAACGCAGCAATTTTTGACGCCTGCATATTGTCCTTGGATAAATGGCTCTGTAGAAAGAATCAACAGGGATATTTTACAGGTGTTTCGGGCAATGATTTTGGAGTATAAAATTGGATACAAGGATTGGGTGTACCTTGTACCGATGGTACAGTCTAGCCCCAATCACACCGCAGTACCATCTCTTGGCAATCATGCCCCTGTTGAACTTTCACCGGATTGCAGTGTCCGTCTCCACTCAGGGAGTTATACCTGCCTGAACAAGGCAAACTACAAGATACCCCCGACAGTGCTACGATCGGGAGCTACGTGGCCACCCTGCGTACCAGTGTGCAGGAAATTCACAACGCAGTGACTGACCAGAAACTAAAGCAGCGTCTCCTGAATAGGAAGCGTCGTCGAGGCGAGAACCTCGTCAACTTTGCAGTGGGAGACTACGTTCTTCGCTCTCGAGTGGAGGAGAAAACCGGCAACAACTACAAGTCACCTGGATCGGTCCTTATCGCGTGGTGCGTGCTGACGTACACTCCTTCCGCGTAAAGCATCTCGTAACAGGGGACGAACTAGACGTTCACGCCTCCAGACTGAAGTTCTACGCTGACGACATCCTGGATGTTACTGATGAACTGTTGAACATATTGCAGCGCAAGGTATACTGCTAGCTGTGGACAGCCTAAAAGATCATCGATGGAATGCCGATATTGGTGATTTTGAGCTCCTAGTGCGTTGGAAGGGCCTCCAATCTATTGAAGACTCTTACGAGCCGTTGCAGAGTTTAGCCAAGGAAATTAGGGTGCTGGTGTCCAGCTACGTCGCCAATACCAATGATCCCCAGCTCAGCGCCGGGTGGAAGCAAATTGAAGACGGCATGCAGCCATCTCCTCCTGTATCGGGCGTGCCGCCGAGCATGACCGGCGCGCCATCACGTCGTAGGCCACGGGGAAACGACGCCGAATACCAACTTCTCCTAGTGAACCGCAAGTTCATCCGAGCACCGTGTGTACGACGAGGCGTCGTAAGCCGAAGAGGAAGCGACGACGAACTTCTGCCGGGAGATCAGTGAGCTGATTCTCACCGCATTCCAACGCTAGCTCGACTGGAGTGCAACTTCAGGACGAGCGTCCACTAGGTCGGCTGATTGCGGGTGAACGCAGCCGGTTGCCTCCTGGTCGCATGACCCGTTCGATGACCGCAGCTGCGCGTGCCGATGTGCAGAATAGCAAGCGGTGTCGTTCCCGCCGCTCTAATCGACATCGCCAGTAGTGCAATCGGTGCGATCGGTTGATTTTGGGTGTGCTTTCACCACGCTATGCAAAAGCTTGCAAGATAGCACGGTGGATCGATGCTTTGGGGACTGTGTAGTGGATGCTGGGTATCAAGCCTGGATTCCACCGTTGGCATTTCTTAGATCCCAGATCTGGGACCAAGGAAACTGCAGTCGCAGACTGCGACTTGCAGGCTTCCTTGGGAAGGTGTGTCCGACGACAGACAACCAAGGATTGCATGTTGCATGTCGTGCTGGTAAGGCCTCCGGGGCCTGTGCCAGCTTGTATAAGGAATTGGTAGCTCTACATTTCTATTCTCACTTTGCCTTTGGCTTTCAACTACTCAAGTGGTTGGAAAGTCTGATCAATACACTTGGCTATCAGTTCCGTGCGGGTTGAGCCCCCGCATTGCCGTGTGTTGAAACTTGGTGATTCAGACCCGGGAAACACTACAGCAGCGCAGCTTTCAATTGCAACAAGTCGTTGCTGTGCATTGCAGAATGAAGTCAAATAAATCACAGCTGCTCTCCTCCGACGGAAACTTGTCGCGACAGTATTGTAAGAGCCCATGGCGTGCAGGCCACGAAGTGGAGCCAACGACGACCATACTGCCAGTGTCGCGAATACTGTCAGTGATCGATTCATGTCTTGGCCACAATGTGAATTTAATGGATCGGAAGTATTGGACGGCGAATGAGCCGACAGCCGCATTGCAACTCCTAGGAGGAGTTTTTCGGACGTTGACATCGTTACAATGAATCACTTACGTTTGACAGTCGCACGAACTCAGCAAAGTTTTGGAAACGCTCCGAACAGTAAAATATGCGGTAAGTGGGTATCCATACGTCGTTGAGAAAACTATTGCGTTGTGGCCTGTCGGTGACCGGAGCAAAGTTCGTAGAGACTGTCGCCGTGTATGGAGCATTATATTTTGCAAGTTACTCACGGCTTCGCTCGACGGGTGCAGATAAAGTCGGTGGTATTTCGTAGCAGCGATAGCTCAATCGTTTTTCCAGCGGTCTCGATTCACCTCGAAAAGACTATCTGGAGGTGTTGTGTATCTCCTCACTTCTGCTTTTGCTCCGACGTAAACCAATCTCCTTCTCGATTCAATTCACCAAGATGAAGGCTTTCTTGTTGTGTCTGCTGCTGTTGACTTGGTACGGATTGACCGTGGCGGACAACAACTCCACGCGTACTCTCAGCCTTGAGACTCTTGATTTCGCCGTAGTTGTAGACGATCTTCAGTGCGTCCTGCACGACAACGTTGACTACATCGGCAATGATGTCGGAAGTGCTCAAGCTTCGACGGTGTGGGATTGCTGCAACCTGTGCTCTGAAAACTCTCGCTGTTGGGCATACACGTGGACGGATTACAACGACGGCACTTGCTGGTTCAAAAGCAGTCGCGGTTCTGTCGTGACAAATGCAAACGCCAAATCGGCAACTTTGCCGGCATGTTTACAAGAGGAACAAGATGTCGATTACGATGGTAACGATATCGGCCGTGCTCCTGCAGCACAGGCATCGGATTGTTGTTCGATTTGCACCAACAGGGCTGGATGTCGTGCATACACTTTCACGTCGTACCAGGGTGGCACATGCTGGTTGAAAAGCGCAAAGGGCCGAACGGTGGTGAGCGCTGGATCCACTTCAGGAACGGTCTACGTCAAGGCACCTACATGCGGTGTTGACACAGGAGTGGATTACGTTGGAAATGACATCGGCAGCGTGCGTGCAAGTGCTCCGGGTGACTGCTGCGATATTTGCAAGACCTAAAGCGGTTGTCGAGCGTACTCGTGGACAAACGGCATTTGTTGGCTTAAGAATCGCAAAGACTCTGTGGTAGTGAAGGAAGGTGTGATATCTGGGCAAGCCCAACCGAACCCACCGGCACCAAGCTGCGCCATGGAGCGAAACAATAATTTCAAGGCGCAGACATTGGATCCGAAAAAGCAGGGATCCGTATGGCTATTGCTCGATCTGCATGAAAACGTTAGGATGCTACGCTTTCTCCTGGTCAAACTACGCTGATGGAACGTGTTGGCTCAAAAGTGAAAAGGGAACACCGGAATCGAAGCCTGGTGTCATGTCAGCAGTTATGTAGCTTCTCTTTCATATCCACGTAATACTCGACTCAAATTGATGATACTGTTTTTCTGCCTGAACTCTTGCAATAACTAGGATATCCCGCTGTATTCGTCCTCAAAGTCAATTGGATACCAAGTTCTTGGTATCTCTTGGCAGGACACGGTGTTCCTTAGAGTTTCCAGTTTTCCACTGATGCGTTAGACAAGATGAGCGACTGACCTTCGCGATATTCAGCAGAAAGCTAGTCTGCCCACCATCGTAAATTCGCTCTAGATCAAAGCAGTACGGAGTTTTATAAGCTGCGATGGTGTGTATGTCTGTTGTCGAGACGTCCGCATTTGTGACGACACTATCCATCCATTCCCAGAAGAAGGACACGTTGGTGTTATCAACGCAGATTTTTACTGAAGGCGACACATTCACAACAAGCTTAGGAAGCTCCAATATGATCGTGCTACCAAGATGAAGATAGCCAATATCACTCTCAAAGATTGACGCTGGAATAGTAGAAATCGGATTCATCGCAACCGACAGATCATACGGGGCTAGTCTTGCTAAGGCAGGTGGAATCTCTGTGAAATTACTGTCTTCGAAATAGATGCTTGCAAAGCTCGACCACTTCAAATCGAAGTCTTCGGGTAATGAATTCAAGTTTGTTACGCAGAAATCGATGTCACACAGGCGTTGAGGGAAGTCATTCGACTGAAGACCATCGGGGAGCTCCCCATTTGGTAAGTTCACACGCACAAGAAATAACAGCATGAGGTTTGGATGGTGCGTTTGTGAGACGGCAGAACTCGCATTCCAGCTCACGATTGTGGAGTTATAGAACTTTAGAACTTTCATCTTTGAAAACTTTGTGAATTGCTTCGGAACCTCAAGTCTTGGGCAGTGACGGATTACCAGGTGTACTGTGGTCGCTAGATTAACGGGACTCCACTCAGTGACAATCTCATCCTCAGCACCATCGATATTGAGTTCATAACAGTTGACAACTAAGAGAGAGCATGACGAGTATGTGCTACCCCAGGGCTTACATTGCATCTAACATTGCGGTAGTCCGGGCAGGAACTCGGCGTACAAGTGAAGAGATAGAATGACAACTCCCCAAATGGAAAATATCACTTGTGTTAACCGGTGCCCCGCCGATAACAACCTATGCGGCTTCCTTTGCTGGAGAGAGACGCTCACATCAGAGAGTCTCGGCTGAAATGGCAGCACCGCTGTCATTCGATGCTTGGTGTCGACACTGCTATCCTCTTCATACTTAACCCTTTCGTTATCAAAAGGGTACATGAAGTCTCTTTTAGTGAGCCATACTGGAATCAAGAGAGTTTACTGTCATATTTTGAGATGCGAACGAACCGTCGCCGAGGTTCTGACCAATGATATCTCTGAAATACAAAGGGAAGACTAGCACGAAGTCAGATCTATTGTGTCTTGTGAGGTACGCTTCTCTAGTCCAGACGAAACATCAACGCCAGCAGCAACGCAGCTCCAAGCTGTGTTCCACTCCATCTACCGCTGGGAGGACGACGAGAAGGATACCGTTACTCTAGTCTGAGGCATGTATTTCATCAGGTCAACGCTGAGATCGACTCGGCTTGAGTGCTGTGGATATTCCCCGGGCTTACAAGACTGTCGCGCAGTCCCAGTGCACTCCTGACCACCAACGCTCAGGAGATTGAGTCGATGGTGTCAATGACAGCGTCATCCTCAATTATGCCATGGCGAAGTACGTGGAGACATCAGGGACGCAGCAACCGTGCAGCCGACGCAGAAGCTGTACGAGGGCACGACCAAGCAGGTGACAAGCAGGCAAGCGTGCTAAATATCACGGTGCCATGTTCATCCAGCCCATGGCCCGTGAACTTCATTTCTCATTGCGGATAGAGCGTTACTGTACTGACAAATCTACACTGTGGTGTTGTGGTTGTCTACATTAGGATATAGGGCAGCTCCACCCGTCCCTGTCTCCGTCACCGTGAACGCCGCTGCCCGCTCCTTGAACACCCGGATGCCGTCCTTACGGCGCAGCTCCTTCCAGCGTCGCGCGTCCGGGTGGCCGTCAGGAGACACCAGCAGCGCGTTGTAACTCGCGATGTTGGCGACCAGCGAGTCGGCCAGCTCCGTCAATTAGATGGCGTCCTGCACGTTCAGATGTGATGGGGCACGCACTGCGCCAGTTCAAGGGTCTTCATGGCGGCGCCGACGTCCACAGGTCAGTGGGGCTTGGTCTTGCCGCGACTCTGTCCTGCGTCCGAGCGATACCGAAATGAAGCTCGTAGTGTATACCGTCGCGCGCGAAGCTTGTGTTTTTCAGCATAAGAGTGCAGCACCGGGATGCACTCGCGCTGCTCCACCATCGCGGTTGAATCGCATTACAATCCGTTGCGCGTATCGGTTCGGCTTCAAGAGCCAATTGTGCAGCAAACCACCCGGTACGTCCACTCATTTTACTAGCAGCTACGCTTCTCAAATTGCAGTTGAATTTTGCTGCTCTTGGCGCTCTTTCAAGAACCTCTGCAGTCTTTGGGTAGCATTTCTACATTCAAATTTGCACACCGTGCATTTCCGCTTTGACCGACTTCTTCCCTGCAGTACCATCCACGATTCTTTTGCTACGCACATCTGAAGTTGATCAGCAGGAACCACAGACGTTGTCATATTCGAGGTTTGTGTAGATGTTGTTGACGCCGCTGTAGTGCTAGTGAACGCCATTCTACAGTCTCTATCTAGGCACTTCATCCAGTCCCCATTGAATAGATCTCGAACGAGTGACGTCACAAACGTCCGGTGCCGGTCACGACTTCTGAACCTAGATTGACCATTGTCGCCTTGTGAAGAAGGACCCTCGCTGCTATCGCGCGCGAGGCCATCGCATATAAACGCATTGCACCTAGCAATATCGATCATGGCCATTGCGAGTTTTTTGTGCCATTTTTGAAAGGAGTGGCCATCGGCTAACGAGAATCGACCGCGTAGTTGATCATGCCGATCGACACCTTGCATGGCCGAGTTGTATTCATCAATGCAAGTAGGGGCAGTGAACGCGACTTGCTTATCTTTTATTCGACGGTAGACAGTTGATAAAGTAGAAGCATCGGCATTGGATACAACATTCACGATTGACCCATCAACCCAACTTGCCGCCACAATGTGCTTTGCTAAGCAGACCCCTTGCTTCATGTAGCCACGGGATTTGTTATCATTCTTTTTGATCATCGTGAAGTGAGGAAAATGTTTGCTCGACGAGCGCACGGTGCCGCGTCCATAGAGACCTATTAACCTTAGACTCTCCAGCAGCAAGCACGACGTGTAAAAATTGTCTGTGTTTACAATTCGACTTGATCCTTTCAACGAAGGCGTAACTTCCAGGACGTGAGAGCGCATTTCAGACGATTTTGCAGTAAGATCAGCGTGCCGTAAAATTTCCTGACGGGGAAGTACGCCGTCCATCCGGTCGCCAAGATCGCTGGAGCAGTGTAGCTTGAAACTTATCACGTACCACGACGTTGAACAACAGCACGCGTACAACTTGAAATGGTACTTGTCTGTAGGCTTTTGCGGGTTGAACACTATGATGTGCCGAGCATATCGAGATCGACATGCTATGCTAGCCTCGTCGACTGCTACATTTCGTCCAGCATCGACTTGGCGGCTGCATCGAGATTTGATGATGCTAATAAGTGGTCGTATTCTGGCGGCTGGATCTCGCTGGATATCTGAGGTGGTCATGGCCAAACGAAAACTTAAATTCCTGCGAATGTAGGTAAATTTACGTCACGTCATGATGGACTCCAAAGAGGTAGCACGAGCACCAGGAAAAATATTTGCCTCCTCCTGATCCACCCAATAGTTTCTCATCTCTCCTTTATCAACCAAGGTCATGTACCACAAAATACCCAAGAATGTCATCAGTTCATCTAAACTTATGGGTTTCGTTGATGGGCTGCCAGTAGCATCTGCGTACGCATTCGTGCACACTACCACTTGGCTCCGAAAGGACAGCGGAATAAAGGCAAAAAATGCTGAAGTTGCTGAGTAGCCGAAATATTTCCGGCTTTCCTGGCGTAGTTTTTGTAGTTGACGATCCGTCAGAGTGCGTGAACAATCCTGGCGGCTGTCCTAACGACATTGTAGGCGTGAAACTCATTGACTCGATTTCTTCAACCTCGGCCGGACTCAAAGCAACCTGCAACTCTTTGCGACCACGAAATACAGACCATTCACGGTACCCTTGTCCATCCATCCCCTCACATTCGTCTGTGAGCGCAGGTATGTTGGACAACGTTGGAATCACGTTGCACAGAGACGTCCACGACTCTCCGAAAAGTAGTTCTCCTTTATGCGTTTTTGCATACTGGCGAATACCGCGATTGATGATGTCTTCAGAAACTTTGTGGACGTGATGTTTGCTTTGAAAGCTAGTACAAGTCCATTGAATCTTAAATTTGGCCGAGGGAACGCTGACATTGGCCGCATTGTTTTCGTTTTGTAATTTGTACCGTGTCACAACACCGGCTAGGTATGACGAGCCAACGTCATGGTACAAACTCAGTGGCATCCACTCCTCATCGGCTGGAGCAAACGCCACGCTTGCGTTAACGAACTTTTCAGCAGCCGCGTGCGCTCTACGCGTCAGCTCGTCTTTCATTGCCTCAGCCTTGGTCTTTTTTTTCTTAGTCTTCTGAAGTGGCGCCTTTCCCCTCTGTTTCGACGTGGCTGCTTGTTTCACTCTTCCGGTTGAGCAGGAGGATAGTTGTTTTGGCTTGGAAGTAGTTCGGCGTTTCTTTTATTTTTCGCAGCCCCCGTCGGCATCGAAGTGGGCATAGCTAACGCAGTAATCAGCGGCACAGATTCAACCCTTCTCTGGGTAGTCCGTGGATGATCAGGGAAGCTTGGCTACGCTCACTGGTTGTACTCATGTCCAAGCTCAATTCGGTAGCATTGGTGTGGCATAATTTGCTGCAATAGCTATTATCACCAACATCTTCGAGGAATCCACCGTTAGAATCCCGAAATTGTAGTGAAGCGCAGACATCATGCGAGCAGAAGTGATGAATGAACTTTTACACCACGTACAGCTGCGACTAGTGGTACACTCGGTATTGTAGACCGCGCACGTTTGATCACTTGCTGCAGACGGCTTCTCAGCTGTGATACAAGAAGAATTAGCGAGCCCGTCCGACAAAGCCGCTGAGTTAACGAAAACAGCGCTTGCAAAGATAGGTTGTGTGTTTGGTGCGGAGAAATTAATATTGTAGCCACGAGAGATGTTGTTAGTGCCATCACACACCGATGCAGCACAATCTGCCGTAACTGAGAGAGATTGGAAATCTTGCTCTTTGCTGCGACCACGAGCAACACCAGCGCGATGTCCTCCAACCGAACGTACCACCTTGGTCGTATCTACACGATCATCCAAACTGTTATCTTCCGCAAATTCTGCTCTGTCATCAACACTAACATCCATACGCTCGGATGCTGTCTTACCCGCACCACCACAGAAATCAATGGGCAACGTGAGTTTGCAATCTAGACCGCCAACAATTTGCCGCTCATTCAATAATGCACCGGCCACCACTTCAGCTGCGGCTTCGGCACACCTCGTCAACTTGGACACATCAGCAGTACTGCTTTGATTTGGTACTCTATTCGTTCTCCTGTAGTGCTCCAGAAGTGATTGTTCTCCCAAAAGAAGTCGGTACCCTCGATCCCGTTCAAGTCACCATTGGGAGGGATGTAGCGGTACAGATCACTGAGACTATTGCGACTAGAAGGCTTGGATGTCCAGCCAGCTCGACGGAGAAATCGCCAAACAGCTCCAAACATTGCTCGATCGGATGCCAGATCTATACGTTAAACAAAACGCATCGAGAGGGTTACCATCACCATATAACATTCTCTGCAATATCAATATCATACGGAGATAATCTGGGGTAGGATGGACAGATTGACCCAAGCGAGTGTTCTGTCGTCGCTTAGAAGTGAGCTCGCTAGTACATTGCGCGTGTTGCTTTCGTTTACCCGACATGCATGCCTTATTGGGCTGCGAAGATTGCGATGTGAGTGTGCGAGATGTTAGCTTTTCGGATAGCCAGTGTACGCTAGATGAAGTTGTCATCCGGGTTGTGTGGGTCGTGAAACGACGAAGATTTTATCGAACGACAATACAAAAGTCAACACATTTGCCCCAGTCCATTCATAGGCTTCAAAGTAGCAGCTTGTTCTTAAACTGCTGGCATCGTCGTGAACAAGCTGTACGACGTCATGTTCGTAGCTGCGGTCGCGACGGACGAGCGGATGGAGTTCACGTCTAATGTCTGCAGGACGGCGCGATCGACAGCATATCTCCGACCGAGGAGCAGCCGTTCCACCATGTGGGCGTCATGTGGAGACTGCAGAACACGCGCGAATACGTGTGCGTGGATACCATGGAGGTCGTGGAGAGACAAGGGCGAGCGGGTGGGGTACAGCATATCGCACTCGGTGGCGTTCTTGCAAGTCACAAGCTCGGACTAGTTCAGCATCGAGCGAGCCAACCTGCCCGTGTGCTGTCTGTTCCGGTAGTAGACGCCGGACACGGTGGACTGCTACGCGTGAGAGTGCTTCAACTTCCGCAGCGACAGCAACGAGCTGCTCAACAATTTGGCAATGGACACAGTGATCACGCGGTGGCTGGGCTTCTCTAAGTACGTCATGCTCCAAGATGAAGACGCTCGTGTGGCGCTTGTGAAATAACTCGGGACTGCCGGTAAACGGCCCCTGGTCATCGAGCCAACAGAGGATGGCGTGGATGCAAACGAGATGATCGACAAGAACGACGGATGGTGAAGCGTGTGCAAGCGCAGCTATGGCTTCTCAGGCAACCGACGTGCAAGGTCTACCGTCGCGACATCTGCTCCAGCTGCTGCGTCAAGAAGCTCGTGTCCGTGCTGGCGCTGGACCGCCGCACGGTGCTGGACAAGAATCGCACATTCTGCACGAGGTGAATCGATTCTTCGCGTGGGTGGTCTTCGCTCTCTATTGAGCGGTATGAGTTGTAGCACATAAGTGCATTGAATAACTATAAACCGATGGACAAGTAAAACTGCTCAGTGTATTATCGATACATCTTTGTACTCTAGCTAGGCAATACTCGCCCTGAAGATGGCGTTCTCTGGTCAAATCATTCGGAAAATACGACCAAGGTACGTCGCACTGCTCGTATTCGATTTGATAGCAGTAAGTATCAACAACTTGGTTGATTGTCAGTATGGCAACCGAGCGCGTTGGTAGAAGCGACAGCACTTAACTCCGCGCCACAACTGGCAGTACACGCAGTCACTTGAGTAGGTGTGCACCTTCCCGGCATCGGGATGGTTCTTGTAAACATATTCGATGTCCGCCGAATGTAGGGACCCTTTCCACAAGGTGTGCCAACATTTTCACGTAGCCCGTGGCGAGCAACGCGACACAACGGGTAGTCGATGATGAATATACGATTCCATGGCGGCATCGGGTTGCGTCATGCATCAGCAAACAAACCGACAAACAACGAGAGATGGTGCAAATGATTCACGCCAAGCAGGACAATCCACACCGCCAGTGATTGTCGCCATCGATCATTGATTCCAACGATACGACATCCGATGCGATTGACTTCAGCACTGATGCCGTTCAAACAGTAGAACAGTTTACACGAGGCATGCCAACCACCAGCGACATGCCGACCGAGCCGAGCATGTGAAACAGCGAGTTCCCAGAGTTGACTAGTCGAACAGACGGTCTAATGGGGTCAACCCTGATGGTGACAAGCTCGCTGGTCGGTCATCCGTCAGTGTGGCGCACCAGTGAGCATGCCGACCGTGCCGAGCTGGGGAGACGGCGATAGTGTTGAGCTAAACTCGATGGCGGAGACTAACGGTGGTCGGTGATCCGTGGGTGTGACTCAATTACCGGCATGATAGCCACCAGCGAGCTTTCCGACCGTGTCGAACATCGTCGACGGGCATGTCAACCATCAGTGAGCATGTCAATCGTAGGGACGGCGATAGCGTGGGGCAAACCCGATGGTGGAGACCAACGGCGAACTCGTAGGTCGGCATCGGTGAGCGTGGCGCGGTCAGTCGGTGTGACGCATCCACGGGCGAGCAGGCATCAGCAAGCATGCCGACCAAAGCGAGCAGGACGGCCAGCGATAAGAGTTACTTGGTCCACATTGCACAAGGACTGCACGGAGAGAGGCTTGTGAACGGCTTGGCAAATTGGAAAATGAGCTTTGGACTGCCGGATTGCGTCGCGCCATCGCGCTTGTGCGTGCCTTCGACCAGAGTGCTGCCCGAAACTTGAAGTAAATGAACTGGACGACCAATCAAACCGATTCATTCTTGTTGATCGCTGTGTCGATTGGTGGAACTGTCGGATCGAACCCGCAGGAGAAAACGAAGCGAACCCGCAGGAGAAAACGAAGGGAACCCGCAGGAGAAAACTTGCGCCGATTCCCGCACCAATTCAAACGGATGCGCAACCCACCGATTCCGCGCTCCTCGGGATTGGTCAACTGGCTTCAACCTCACTACAACTTCAACCCTGAATTACCACTGCTATTTACCTTGGCTAAGAAAAATGATGTGGATCAAATGTCTTTTGCTGAATATGGTTCAATATTGTTTGGGCGTAAGGACTAGCGTAGATAGCGAGGAGTACAGCAAACTCAGCAAGTGCTCGCGTCTCGGCGTTCGGCAGGTGGCGGTGCCGTTATTCGTCTCCACCAGCACATACGGATTCGCATCAATAACGGGGAGATCAATAAACTCGTCAGGGCAGTGCACCGCTCGCGTTTCGGCGTTGGGCAGGTGGCGTTGACGTTATTCGTCTCCACCATCACATACGGATTCGCATCAATAGCGGGAGCTCAAATAAACTCGTCAGGGTAGTGCACCATTCGCGTTTCAGCGTTCGGCAGGTGGCGTTGATGTTATTCGTCTCTGCTATCACGTATGTAATAGCGTCGATTGCGAGAACGAGCAAGCGGAGTCGTTTGATGTCGAAGCACCGGCATTCCTTGGTGTGGAGCTCTCGGACGTGGTAACAACACACCCGTTTCCATTTGTACGTACAAAAATACTACAGACCGGCTAAATCCGCTACGCTCACCATCATCACAACACCTTCCAACGCACAATACGAGGCTACTGCTACGTGTATTTGTGTGTGACGGTGGACATGTTCGTTGACACGGGCAAGCCCGTTGCGCTGGCAGTGCCACCGCGCACTAGTACAAGCCTCCGGTGCTTGCGAAAACTGCCACTAGACGTCTAACGCGAACCAATACCTTTTCGCCCTTAGCATCGCCACCACTCAAACTGTGGCCGCTGCCACGTGATTGTGTGTGGCGGTGGACGTGGTCGTTGCCACTGGCAAAACCGTTGCGCTGGCAGTGCCGCCGTGCAGTAGTAGTACAAGCCGTCGAAAGCTGCAACTAGACTTCTATTACCATACTCAGGGTTCGGTAGTAGCGGCAATTTCGGACTAGTAATGCTATTACTATTACTACCATACTGCAGAAACAGATGATAGTTAGCAGTAATAGTTCAGTAAGCGAGGCCAATACTAGAGTATTACTACTTTGGTACTACTAGTGGTCTACACATTGCAATGATTCCCTGCATTGCTGGAGACGTATAGGGTAATTTTTCAGCAACCGTCAACCTAGGCACACTTATTGGCTGTCAGGCAGACGCAGAAAAGATTGAATCCAGCGAAATATCATCGGGTGTACGTCTTATTAGTAGTAGTACAAGTAGCACTACTACCACTAAAATGTTGGTACTATCTGAACTAGTACCTAGTAGTTGTTGTATTTGGACTCTCTATTAATAGTAGTAGTAGTAGTAGTACGACGATTACTACTCGATAGTACTATCTGCTAGTGTGCTACCAAACCCTACAGCACATGGTCTGAATCTCGTATGGTGGCATACGACCCCATGTCGAAATGACAATGTGTAAGTGGGATAACGACATGTACATTATTAGTCACTCTGAAGTGACTTTGTATACCAATAGGCGTGGTAAGTCTTGGTCGACCACGAAACACAAACTGGGATGGTTTGGCAAAGATGCCAAGCAGAGCAAAATGCTCGTTTACAACCCTCGCGATGACGCACGCATAGTTTTTGCGTCATGACAACATGAACTAATCTTGGTGCGTTACTGACGAAATCTTCCAGTGCGTCATTGCTCGACGGATCAAACACAAGGTTGTTTGCGAATACAACTGTACTTGATTGCATAACGGCCTTCATTGCATTGCTCAGTTGTCGTACGTCACCTTCGTGGACGATTACCTTGCTCAGTCTCGAATGCATGGCTGTTGCTGAAGAAATAAGTGCCTGTGACAGCAGCACTAGTTGATTCTGTACTTCAACTCCAATAGACATGCCGACATGTGTCTCCAGGGTCACTTGAACAACGACATTACCAATACCAGAGCCACCATCCAGAAATATGTCGGTGGACTTTAGGGGAGGTAAAACAGAAAGTATCTTCGTCACCCCCAAATCCGTAAGTTCGCCTGTGTGACGGTCAGGTGTGCTGCCTCTTGAACGTAATTGTTGGCGTGAAACAGACTGGAAAATTTCCGCGACGACACGGTGAGAGTACTCCGGGCCAGGTGCTGGGTCGAATCGCGTGACTGTGCTGGGTACCCTTGAAGAACTGCCTCGGAAACCGGTCTAGGTTTGCCCCATACGTTCTTTTCAATGTTTTGAGGCGAGTCCGCAGCTGATACTTCGATTTTCCAGTACTCGCCATCACCTGGCACATCAGTTTCCAATCAATGATGTGACCTTCATCCAGCTGGCGTTTTGCTAGCTGAAACAACTGCCGATCCTCTGAATCCGAAAAGTCCGCCATTTTCATCGTAAGAAGCCAAAACAATACTGAACCATATTCAGCAAAAGACATTTGATCCACATCATTTTTTCTTAGCCAAGGTAAATAGCAGTGGTAATTCAGGGTTGAAGTTGTAATGAGGTTGAAGCCAGTTGACCAATCCCGAGGGAGCGCGGAATCGGTGGGTTGCGCATCCGTTTGAATTGGTGCGGGAATCGGCGCAAGCTTTCTCCTTTGGGTTCCCTTCGTTTTCTCCTGCGGATTCGCTTCGTTTTCTCCTGCGGGTTCGATCCGACAGTTCCACCAATCGACACAGCGATCAACAAGAATGAATCGGTTTGATTGGTCGTCCAGTTCATTTACTTCAAGTTTCGGGCAGCACTCTGGTCGAAGGCACGCACAAGCGCGATGGCGCGACGCAATCCGGCAGTCCAAAGCTCATTTTCCAATTTGCCAAGCCGTTCACAAGCCTCTCTCCGTGCAGTCCTTGTGCAATGTGGACCAAGTAACTCTTATCGCTGGCCGTCCTGCTCGCTTTGGTCGGCATGCTTGCTGATGCCTGCTCGCCCGTGGATGCGTCACACCGACTGACCGCGCCACGCTCACCGATGCCGACCTACGAGTTCGCCGTTGGTCTCCACCATCGGGTTTGCCCCACGCTATCGCCGTCCCTACGATTGACATGCTCACTGATGGTTGACATGCCCGTCGACGATGTTCGACACGGTCGGAAAGCTCGCTGGTGGCTATCATGCCGGTAATTGAGTCACACCCACGGATCACCGACCACCGTTAGTCTCCGCCATCGAGTTTAGCTCAACACTATCGCCGTCTCCCCAGCTCGGCACGGTCGGCATGCTCACTGGTGCGCCACACTGACGGATGACCGACCAGCGAGCTTGTCACCATCAGGGTTGACCCCCATTAGACCGTCTGTTCGACTAGTCAACTCTGGGAACTCGCTGTTTCACATGCTCGGCTCGGTCGGCATGTCGCTGGTGGTTGGCATGCCTCGTGTAAACTGTTCTACTGTTTGAACGGCATCAGTGCTGAAGTCAATCGCATCGGATGTCGTATCGTTGGAATCAATGATCGATGGCGACAATCACTGGCGGTGTGGATTGTCCTGCTTGGCGTGAATCATTTGCACCATCTCTCGTTGTTTGTCGGTTTGTTTGCTGATGCATGACGCAACCCGATGCCGCCATGGAATCGTATATTCATCATCGACTACCCGTTGTGTCGCGTTGCTCGCCACGGGCTACGTGAAAATGTTGGCACACCTTGTGGAAAGGGTCCCTACATTCGGCGGACATCGAATATGTTTACAAGAACCATCCCGATGCCGGGAAGGTGCACACCTACTCAAGTGACTGCGTGTACTGCCAGTTGTGGCGCGGAGTTAAGTGCTGTCGCTTCTACCAACGCGCTCGGTTGCCATACTGACAATCAACCAAGTTGTTGATACTTACTGCTATCAAATCGAATACG
Organism: Phytophthora constricta; assembly: GCA_011947335.1. Taxonomy (NCBI): domain Eukaryota; phylum Oomycota; class Peronosporomycetes; order Peronosporales; family Peronosporaceae; genus Phytophthora; species Phytophthora constricta. The sequence goes on from JAAVTI010001590.1 coordinate 397,054, forward strand.
AGCAGTGCGACGTACCTTGGTCGTATTTTCCGAATGATTTGACCAGAGAACGCCATCTTCAGGGCGAGTATTGCCTAGCTAGAGTACAAAGATGTATCGATAATACACTGAGCAGTTTTACTTGTCCATCGGTTTATAGTTATTCAATGCACTTATGTGCTACAACTCATACCGCTCAATAGAGAGCGAAGACCACCCACGCGAAGAATCGATTCACCTCGTGCAGAATGTGCGATTCTTGTCCAGCACCGTGCGGCGGTCCAGCGCCAGCACGGACACGAGCTTCTTGACGCAGCAGCTGGAGCAGATGTCGCGACGGTAGACCTTGCACGTCGGTTGCCTGAGAAGCCATAGCTGCGCTTGCACACGCTTCACCATCCGTCGTTCTTGTCGATCATCTCGTTTGCATCCACGCCATCCTCTGTTGGCTCGATGACCAGGGGCCGTTTACCGGCAGTCCCGAGTTATTTCACAAGCGCCACACGAGCGTCTTCATCTTGGAGCATGACGTACTTAGAGAAGCCCAGCCACCGCGTGATCACTGTGTCCATTGCCAAATTGTTGAGCAGCTCGTTGCTGTCGCTGCGGAAGTTGAAGCACTCTCACGCGTAGCAGTCCACCGTGTCCGGCGTCTACTACCGGAACAGACAGCACACGGGCAGGTTGGCTCGCTCGATGCTGAACTAGTCCGAGCTTGTGACTTGCAAGAACGCCACCGAGTGCGATATGCTGTACCCCACCCGCTCGCCCTTGTCTCTCCACGACCTCCATGGTATCCACGCACACGTATTCGCGCGTGTTCTGCAGTCTTCACATGACGCCCACATGGTGGAACGGCTGCTCCTCGGTCGGAGATATGCTGTCGATCGCGCCGTCCTGCAGACATTAGACGTGAACTCCATCCGCTCGTCCGTCGCGACCGCAGCTACGAACATGACGTCGTACAGCTTGTTCACGACGGTGCCGAGCAGTATAAGAGCAGCCTACCATACTGCAGTACTTTGAAGCCTATGAATGGACTGGGGAAAATGTATTGACTTTTGTATTGTCGCTCGAAAAACTTCGTCGTTTAGGGGCCCACACAACCCGGATGACTACTTCATCTAGCGTACACTGGCTTCTGAAAAAGCTCACATCTCGCACACGTAGTCAACGAAGCTGTTTTTGTTTTCGTCAAGGCTAGGACTCCTCTACATGAAGAGCAGCACGAACGTCTTCAGGACCAGGGAACGGATTTGAATAACGCAACACAGCGGCTACGTTGAACTTGTGCCAAGTAGCTTCCATATTTTCGCTGCTGTGAGAGATCTGGGCCAGCCTCTTAGCCAATCAGCACGTCAGTCGCGATGATTTGATGTCGGATGGCTCAGTCGGGAATTTGCCGAGGACACAAGATGGTGGATCGCCGTAGCGATCGCCACCTCACCCAGGTACAAGATGCTGCGCTAATTGATGAAGTAGTGTCAACTAACTATGCTTGTGCTATGTCTGACAATAGCTGTCACAAACCCAATAAAATCCATGCTTCCGACGGCCGCAATATCTACGGTCGTCTGGGTAGTCAGGCTCAGGTTGGTAGTACACATGTCTTCGAAGAATGCTTCTCGATTGAAACATATAGCGCTGCTTGACACTACGCCTGTTCAGCTGTGAGCGGGATATTGGCTTCGACAACCTTTATCCTGTTATTGTATCCTCAACAAAGCGGGTGAGCAAGACCGTTCTTAGTGAATTCAGGCAAGGCAACATAACCCTTCTTGTACTCATCCTTGTTGCCCAGGTCTTTGAACCCCGCTTCAACTCGACTTCTGATGTAGACCTGTTCCTCAAAGAGTTGCCGGTGAAGGAAATGCACGTTGCATATCCACCTGACTGGGAGAACGAAGCCGAATGCGTTCACAACTACATATGGATGATGCAGTGGTTGAAAACAAGCATGGAACTTTCAGAGGTTGTATTGTATAAGCACCTACTTCATATATGATTGCTACACTGCTAACATATGCATACGACAGATTACGAGACCAATGATCCAGGCCAGAGTGCTTTATCTGAATGTTCAGATTGAAGCGGGGCGAGACATTCTGGACGCGCATATGGAAGACTGTATTGCTATGCAAGCAGACGGAACCGTTGATGAGTCTAATATCAAGCACCATCGCCTTTGTGGCCTCAAGATGGAGGCTCAGTACAACTGGGCAATTCATCTGAGCTGTGCGATGGATATCGTCGACATGATCGCCGACCAGCTCAAGAATCAGCAGCAATGGAAAAAATGTGACTGTGGGAAGTGTCGCTACTACCGCTCCCCTGCATGGCAGAGGGATCAACCGGCAGATTCGGCACCACAACCTGTCCCTAGCACTCCGGCCGGAGAGCAAGGACTGCGCTATGCTGAGCGGATGCTAAGCTTCCGAGGTGCCCCACGGCGTGTTCACTAGCTGAGCATGCAGCTTCCCACTGTAGTCAAGTCTAAGTCAAAGATTAGCAAGTTTTTATCAGGTATATTCAAGAATAATTCGTTACCATCATCCACATCTGTAGCATTTCGCTTTGGCGCTGGTTATTTGTTCACCGATCTAATAACAAGAGCCCGCGCAGCATCCCGCGCGTGTCTAGCGTTGCGGCGCCTCCGGCAGGGTCATCGTCACTCTCGGCTAACAGAGCAGACGCCATATAGAAGGCCGGCCGCAGGTTCAGCAGCGGCGGCGTCGTCCCTCCGTGGGGACCGCTAGTTCATCCAGCTGCACGCCACGAAAAGCACCTTTGTGCACGTCTTCCGCCGTTATCAGCCGTAGCCTCTTGCCGTCACGCTACCTGCTTCACCACATCATTGTGAACGAGCAGCTTGATGGCGGCCACCAAGTTGGTCCCATTGGTTCTGATGTCATAGGGACGCTACCACCCTCCAGCACAGCACGCACCTCTAGCATAGACATAGGATGGCCCGCCGCCGCATCCTTAGCAGCGCTGCCGGTTGGCATGGAGCAACAACAAGGCTACTGAAGCAGGACGACCAATAGGTCTCTCTCGATGTCCGAGCCGCAGTCTCAGAAGCGTGACCAATGCCAGACCTTTGCTGGCGCTGTTTCCCGCCAGGAGGACGTGGAGTGGCGGCACCTGCTCGCGCACGACGTGGTAGTCGAACATGGCCATTATGTCTCCAGTGGAGTCGGGAAGAACACCTCGGGTAGTCTGCGGTAGTTGGCTAGCAGGATCTGCACGTCCATGTTGGCGACGTCGCCCCCCGCATGCACCCACGAGCAAGGTCTGGACCTGAGTCAGGTGCCGTGTCGCGATCTCGGCAAACAAATGCGGGCTGAAGAGCGCGTAGCCACCGCCGTGGTAGTACAGCATCACGACGCGCTTGGCCTGCGTTGTGTCCTTGGTCTTGTCATAATTGCAGAGCAGCCACAGTGCTCGAATCCGTCGATGTGATGAAGCTCTCACTCTGGTGGCCGTAAGCCAGCACGCGACGCGATCGTTGGCAAGGTCGGATTCAAGGCAGAGATCTTCTCAATCGTGCTGTTGGAGGCCGTCTACGCGCACATGAGCTCGTACTGCGCGCTCGGTCGTAGGCAGCACAGTGACTGTCGCATGGTGTAGCCCGAGCTCGTCGAGCACTGCGAGAAATATGAGTCCGAGAGGATGCTCACGAGCGTCTTGTACTCAGCCTTCTGTTGGGTCGAGGCCCACGTGGTGGCGGAGGCGGAGTCCACCAGGGCGGCACAGACGTTTTGCATGTCCTTACTCGTCGGTGCTGGCGCTTGGGGGCTCACTTCACACTTTCCACGTGGTTTTCACGGTACTGCTTCTACTGCTATTTTTGATCATCCACAACGATATTGACCATTTACCAGCCAATCAAAAACTAACCGTACAATGGTACCTGATGTATCCTTTTTATCGAAAGGTCGCGCAAAACCTCTCTCTTTCTATAATTTACGCGAATAACCTTTGCAACTTTATGCAATAGAATGTAACCCCAAGTAGGGCATTTTACTTGGAGTTTGTATGGTGTCCCTTAATATAGAAATGTATGGCGTTAACGAAAGGGTTAACATCTTTTTCAAATTGTTCATGTTGCCCAACATACTCAGAGCAAACACTACTCGCATTATCAAGTCTCCAATCGAGATTACCAAGATGATTTGAAATTCACTCGTCGCGTGAACAACCCAGACATCCTCATACCACTTATATGACGGGAACCCAGTGAGCTCGAAGTCGAAATCCGCTACGTAAATGATCAGCAATGTTGCGATGATACCAACCGAAGTCACCAGATCCAGTATGCAGTCGCACACGATGGCGTAGAACCGTCGTCTTGACTGGTTGCTGTGAAAAACAGAATGCACAAGTGCGGTTGACCAGCAATTGAGAACCAGCAAGGCAACATAGCCGCGATTGAGTTGCATACGGGGAAGCAACTGACTCATTCGATAAGCCTGCTGAGCCTGGAGTGCAGTCTCCACTATTTCGCGAGCCAACAAAACTAAGTCGAAGTACTTACCATCCACTGCGACGAGGCCGCTTTTGGAGAGGAGTCCATTATAAAAAGAAGTAAGGGTGTTCTTGCGGAGTTCTTTATTTTCTTGTGTGCTAGTACAGTTTGGTGGTTGTCCACGTGAACACGTTGTAGACGGCGAACACAAGTCTTCGCTTCTTGATTGACCATATCATCATCCACAACATGAAGCCAAAGTGAACTGCAGCCACGGAGCCATGAACAACAGCGATAGCGTGATCGTGGCCACTTTCTAGGCTAAGTTCATAGAAATCCAACCAAATATCTAACAGCGTTCCCGATAGATTCCAATAACACCACGACATGATGGTGAAGTAGGTGAAACAAACCAAATGGAGAGAGATAAAACCAAACCAACACAGCCGCAAAGTGGTCGTTGAAAAACTAGTTTCGCGCACTCCGTCGTCCTTTGCAAGAGTATCGTCGAGCCATTTCCCCGACCCACTAACACGTTTTGAGTGAGCACAGCGCTGCATATTCGACATTCCTCAAATTCAAAGTGGCTAAGCACGCAGAGCAGAGCGCACTTCAATTATAGCCACAACGTTTTACGACATAAATTGGTTCTTAGCTTGGTAACTACGCAGCCTGCAACTGCCATATTTCTGACAGCACGCCGACATATCTCGCGTGACCAACCTGTGAGGGTTTCTTATGCCACGTCTTATCAGCACTCGAAGCAACGTGCTGTCGTTGAGAGATTCTAATAAATAAGTTGCCCTGGCTTAGAGGGGTTAATATTTAATATTTCTTCAGATAAACACCATAAACCTGAAACCTTGGCAGTAGTTAATGTTTCGCTCATGCTATTTAAAAATTAACGCCATTGTTAATGTCATTTAGTGCAGAGGCCGTCTCAGCATAGGGTTGCAGTCAATTGATGACCGAATTATCCCTCACGGCTGGGTCCAGGAGAATCGAGTAATTTGGTGATGACAGAATATCCAATAGTTGAGAATGCCGCTCGCTCCCCATCTTAAGGTCGGCACAGGACGTAGATTCGCCAGCAATTAGTGGTGATGCTCTTATCCTGCTTGTTCGCTCCAGGAGCTGATCAGTCCATGACCAGAAGTAGGACAGTCCTTAGTATTGCTTTGCGTGATAATATTTACCCTACGCGTTGAAAAGAGTATGCGGATTCTTGTGCTGTATTTGCAGATCTATGCTTCAGTTCGTCAAGCACTACAACAGTGTATGCAGCAAGTGCGGCCTTGGGTTGTTCAACGCCTTCGTACTACCAGAGAAGATGAATATCAACAGAACTCGCGACTTTGTTCTCCAAACACAAACCAGTCAAATCTCTGCCTACTGGTTTGAGATTGGGCAGATTACAGCGCAGTTTTCAGAGTGTTAGAAAACTCGCTATGTTCGGTATTAGCTTTAGATTTCACTTTCACGCTCTTCATTGTTGTGATCATTTCAGCATCAGTAGAAGTAAGTACTCGAGTCGTTTTGGAGTTTGATACAATAGCCCTGTTGATCAATGTTATTATGCATAAACTTAGACCGTGTGCGCGAATGTTAATATTTGGTAGCTGAGCTCATTTTTGCAAGAATATGGGAGTTTGCTTGCAGGTGCCGGTCCGGGATAAGCTTGGAAAAAAGTGTTTCTTACTCAGCAAAATGGTACTCAAGTCGCAGACTATAATGTCGTTCGAAAGTGAGCTCCACATAAGAGCTCGTGTTTATCTGCTACCGTGCAAAGCCAACTGACTAAGTATCTCGCAAAAACTCGGACATCATCTAGGATAAAGACACACCACTATACTCATCTTCAAAATCTAGAGGGTACCACGTGCTTTTCTCAGCCTCACAAGAAACAGCTTTTTCCAGTGTAGCCCGATTTGCAGAGGATGCATCCAACAGGATTGACAACTTTGAGTCGCTTTCGGTTATGTTAGTGAATTCCGAAAATGATGATTGGCTTCCGTCCAAAACGTGCTCGAAGTCCCGGCAGTAAGGTGTATTCCCAGCCGTAATATGGGGATAGTCGCCTTCATCCGTTATCACCCACGAGTCGATCCACGGCCAGAAGAACGATACATTCGTGTCACTTAAGTTCACATCAAATAAAGAGGAAGATATCTTCGTGACATCCTCTGGTAGCTGCGATATCAACGTACCCCCAAAGCTTAAGTATGCTACGGAATCACTTTCAAACAATTCTCTTGGAATAATTGATATCGGATTCATCGAGAGGGATAAATCGTACGGAGCCAGCCGAACTAGCGAAGACGGAACTTCTTCAAACTCACCGGCTTCAATATAAATACTGGCGTATTGGGGCCATACCATATCCAGATTTTCTGGCAAGGTACGCAAGTTTGTGACACAGAATTCGATGTCTTCAAGAGACTCAGGAAAGTCAGCCAACTGAAGGCCCATAGGAAGCTCTCCATTAGTCATATTCACACGGATTAGAAATAATGTTGTCAGCATCGGATGATTAGACTGAGTAATTGCAGCATTTTCACCCCAGCTTGTAATTGTTGTGTTGTAAAACTTCAGTTCCTTTAGCTGCAAAAACCCGATCAGTGTTGCGGGAACTTCTAACGCGGGACAGTGACGAATGACCGTGCGCACCACAGTTGTCGGGTCAAAAGTGCTCCATTGTTTGTTAATTTCTGCTTCTGTTCCATTGATTTCACTCTCATAGCAGTCAAGAACGAGCAAAGAACATGAAGGCTCCGTACTGGTCAAGGTTTCACCTGCATCTTGCATTGCGGAAGTCCAGAAATTGAATTCGCATGAAGATGAAGCACAAGAACAATAAGCCCCCATGCCAAGAAAATGAACTCTGTGAGCTTGCTCACCCAGTAGTGTATCTGAACCGAGCTCATACCGCAACCATTTGGAAGTGCTACATTCAAATGCGCTAAGCTGGCGTGATATGGTGCCACAGCGGTTGCTCGGTGGCGAAAATTGACTCCAGGCATCACTGGACCTGTAGGTTTTGCACGCATTAGCTTCTTCATGTTGTTCAAGTTGCCTAGCATGCTCATCGCGAAAATAAAGCGCATTGCAAAGTCTTCCCGCGAGCTTACTAGAATCATTTGAAACTCGCTCATCGCGTACACTCGCCAAACATCTTCATACCACTTCTCAAACGGGAAGCCGTACGTCTCCAAATTAAAGTCTTTGATGTAAATGGCAACAAGCACCGACGAAATGCCCACCGACGATACAAGATCCAAGATGCAGTCACAGATAAGCGCCAACAATCTCCGTTGTGTGGTGTTTTCATGATAGACCGAGTGCACAAGAGCTGTTGTCCAGCAGTTGACAACAAGCAAAGCAACATAGCTTCGATTGAGCATTGTTCGGGGAAGGAGAAGACTCATTCGGTAAGCTTGTTGGGTTTGAAGAGCTGTCTCAACAATCTCTCGGCACAAAAGGACAAGGTCGAAGTTTGGTCCGTCAACCCCGAAAATCCCGTCGCGCGTAAATACTGCTCTGTACACCCAGCAAAGACCATTTTTCAACGAAGAAGCCACTGGCCAATCGTCTCCAATACCAGCGATATCAATCGGAAGCGTGATTACATTGTATACAGCGAAGACCAGCTTCTTCTTTTGAAGGACCACCCGATCATCCAAACAATGTAAGCACCGTGAACGGCTGCAATAGCTCCGTGGACGATGGCAATGGGACGTTCATACTCAGTTCCGATTCCAATATACAACATTGACAGCCAAGCGTCCAGACGGGTGCCTGGCAAATTCCAATAGCACCATCCTGCAATCGCAAAGTATAAGAAACACACGGCATGAAGCAGCATGAAAATGGTCCAACTCAAACGCAGAGCTGTTGGTGCGAATTTATCAGTCCGTTGACGGGCTACTTGTTGGTGGGCTCGGATGTGAGCAAGACCAGGAGGTCGAGGCGGACCATCACGTTGTGGCATGTCGGCAAGTCAGCCACTATAACACTACTGTATAACACAGAGGGTGTCGATTCATTTTTAATAGAGTATCGGCATTTTTAGGCGTGGCGACGATGAACATCACCCACGAAGCAGCTATTTCTGAAGTATTTTGCTTGCATCCCAGTGGGACGACAACAATCAATAAAAAGACAACGAAGAACAGTGATCGCTAGTGCTATCGACATGATAGCTATCCAATTTTGTTTAAAACTATAGGAGTGCTCAACAGTGTGGGAAAAACATGCCGCACACCTCATCATTCGTGGACTAATAGAGATACCACCACGACTGGGTAAGCTATTTAAATGAATAAGTTGTTGCTACTCGTACGACATCAACTGTTGGCCGGTTTTCTACATGTACCCTTGGAGCTCTACCCGGGTTGTCTTGAATGCATTTCCACACTCGACAAGGGTTAATTGGAGTACTGATTTCAAGCCCAGACCAATACAGCATTGTTCTGGCAGATCAAATTGGGAACATGAGCTCCATGACGCTCAACTTATGCTCCAGATTTTGCATAATGCACGGAACACTTTCTCGTTGGTATCGCGAAGCTGAACTGTGTACGCTTATTGGTACGTCGAAGCAACGAGCTAACTGAGTACTTGCATGGTCTGCAGTAGTGTGAACCCCATGATGTTTATTTCAGAAATCATGCGCACTTCTGGTTCTACAGAAATCGAATTTTCGTTGAAATTCTTGTGGGTTTAGGTTGGCCTATCGTCCTGTGACATAGTTTGGCTGGTTGGTCTTTAATATATGAGATTACACACTGATGTTCCTCGTTGACCCCCCGACGGCTAAACTTATCGAGCACGGTCATAGTGTTCAGTGTGCTATAGTTGTAACCTACCTTGAGAGGAATATTTTAGCGCTCACACGTTGCTAGCGCGAGGATGCAACATACTGTGAAGCGGATCTGTCCTGGCCAACCTGTGAAGTGTGTTGAACGCCATCCAGAGCCCAATGGATATCGCGGCAACAAGCTTTCATTTGCGCTTCTGCTGGTTTGCTGGTTGGGCTTTATCACTTTCCACACCCTTTGCTTTGCGTTCTTTTGGACAATGGCGTTGGCTTATTGGAATCTACCCGGAACCCTTTTAGAAGCGTGGCTAGACTACTTTCAGATCAGTTGGTCCAGCGAGAATGATTATGTCGTCGCTGTCGTGCACGGATGCGTGGCTCTAATACATCTTGTTTTTTGCTGTGGATGGTCATCTGGTCATTAATCAAGAGGAGATTTGTCTTCGCCGTGTACAACTTTTTCACTCGCTCAACAAGAAAACCAAGAAACTGCGGACAGTACGGCATTACTGACTTTTTCATCGGATTTATTTCAAAACTTGGACTAATCGGCATTGATGGTCCGTACTTCGACATAGCTTTGCTGTGCCGAGAAATTCTAGAAACAGCACTTCAAACCACCCAAGCTTACCGAATGAGTCGTCTGATTCCGCGAACCCTGCTCAATCGCAGCTACGTTGCGTTGTTGGTTCTTAACTGCTGGTCCACAGCTCTTGTGCACTTCGTGTTTCACAAGAATGAATCGAGACGTCGTTTCTACGCCATCGTGTGCGATAGTATACTCGATATGGTCACTTCAGTTGGCATTACCACAATATTAATTTTCATCTACGCTGAGGATTTCAACTTTGATCTTACTGGATTCCCGACACACATGTGGTACGAGAGCGTCTGGGCCGTGCACGCATTTAGTGAATTTCAAATTATCCTGGTGACTTCCGGAGGAGATCTAGCTATGCGAGTGGCGTTTGCATTGAGCATGACAAGCAACATGAACAATTTAAAAACTTTTGAGTGCGAGATGTGCGCCAACAGTGATGAATGTCATCAATGCCAAGCGTAAAATGAAAGATGTGGCACCGTTCACTCCAACTCTATCAGATGTGAAGATCCACAGCACGCGAAAAGCGTTACGATGGATGGTTCAGGCCGAAAACCGGTTGACGCAGGTTCTCTTTTTGCCTGGGGCGCGATCATTCTAGCACTTCAGTTATACGCGGAGTCGATTCCTGATTTGCCGCAGTGTAAGATGCAGTGCAGGCCCTGGTTTAACTCCCAGCCATCGTGCTCACTGTTGATTATCGACTGCTATGAATCGGAAATAAATGGCACCGAAGCCGAAACAATTTCTCAATGGGGCTCATTTGACGCCACGACTACAGTGCATATTGTGATCCGCCACTGCCCTGCTTTAGAAGTTCCAACGGCCCTGAATAAATTTTCTGCATTGAAAGTACTTAAGTTCTACAACTCGACCATATCATTATGGGACGACAGTTCTGCCCTGAAGCAGACACATCACCCAGAACTAATGATATTGTATGTCGTTCGTGTGAATTTTCAAAACGGAGAGCTTCCTGTTGGCCTATTATCCGATGATTTTCCTCTCGCACTTATCGACATTGAATTTTGCGTCACAAACTTGCGTACATTGCCTGATGACTTTGATGTGAAGTGGCCAAAATTCGCGACCATATACCTCGAGGCCGGTGATCTGACAGAGGTCCCACGTTCTTTAGCAAGGTTGGCGCCGTACGACGTGTCGGTTGCAATGAATCCGATCTCCAGTATTCCAGCTGCAATTTTCGGGAGTGATGTTGCATACGTCCATGTTGGTGGAACACTCATTTCAGAGCTTCCCGAGAATGTCACCGATGTATCATCCTTGCTACAAATTCGTGTGGATAGCTCCAACATCTCGTTCTTTTGGGCTTGGGTCGACCCCGTGCTGAAAAAGCTGGACGGATCCCACCGCACACTCTCAAGATTGAGCCTGTAATTGCAGCTACCAACTCCCCGTACTGCTCCGACCTCCAGAAAATCTTCGCCGATGAACTTGCTTCACTACCGTACCACGAAAATCAATCCTTCATTCTGTCGAACATTTCGGGCGAGAACTGGGCGACACTGAACCTCGCAGTTTCGTGTGAAAAGAGACGAGTGACTTGGTACCCAATTGAATTCGAAGATATCTATAGTGGAATACTCGCACAACCAACACCATTTGGTATCAACAATAGTGTATAATCCCTAGAGTATGCACTGATATTCGTCCGTTCAAATAATACCGGCCAGGTACGCAATGTGCCACCCCAACTTGGAATCATGCACGTTTAAATGCTGACATTGAATCTGCTTAGTTATACAGAACAAACTTAGTGGATTATTTAGGCTCTAAACGTATGAGCTCCCATCCCAAGACGGAAGTTTAAGGCGGGTAGTGCCGATGCTTGCACGCTTTGTTATTCACCATAACTTCAAGCAATGCAAGACTAAAAAGAGCATTTAAAAGCTCCTTGATTCTAGAGTATCACTTTAATAGGTTCTCCATGGATGTCGTCGACGGCACCAAGAGTCCCAGGTCATTTTGTCTGTAGTGGAAAGGCAACAAAAAGTTTCGCCCTCCTGGAATAATACCAGCAACTCTACGAAAATGTAGGTAACACATTTAAGCGGCTCTATCTTATACGAGGAGATGTTATCTCTGTATTACCGGTACCAGGAATTCCGAGCACACACAAAACTAACACGCTAAAGACGTCACGCTTTTCAGTATATTGTTAGGAAATACGGGACGAAGCAGGATCTTTTTTACTTGCCATGAGCATCTGGAAGCAGAGTTATGACAATGACTACATGTGATAGCAATCTGGTGGTTCAATTATTAATTGTCCTAATAAATGACGCCTCCTCTGCATAGGTCCACCAGTTCTACATTTTAGTGAATGTATTGAAAAAAGAGATTTGAGAGGCATGCCATAGCATTAAAGGACTACATCCCGTTGTATTCGTCTTCGAACTCGATCGGGTACAAAATTCTTGGCCATTTATCACATGAGACAGCACTTTTTAGTTTTGGCCAGTTGTCTATTGCCGCGTCAGTTAAAAAGAGTGACTCTCCGTCATGTTGCGTTGCTGAAAACGTAAGTTGATCTCCGTCAAATATGCGCTGAAGATCAGTACAGTAAGGGGTGTTTGTCGCCACAACAGCGATAGGAACGTCTGAAAGTACCGCTCCAACGTTCTCAACAATCGGATCGATCCAAACCCAGAAGAAGGAAATGTTCGTGTTACCTACCCGAACTTGCTGCAAAGGTGAGGCGTCGTGAACATGTTCGGGAAGTTCAGAGATTAGAGTAGCTCCAATGTGAAGAAACACAAGTTCGCCCTCAAATAGTCTCGCTGGAATACTCGAAATCGGATTACCTGCAAGTGAGAGGTCATACGGAGCCAATCTTGCTAGTGACGGCGGTACCTCAGTCAGTTTGCTAGCTTCTAAATACATGCTCGCCAGCTGCGGCCATTTCAAATCAATGTCATCCGGCAAGGTCCGCAAGTTTGTAAGGCAGAACTCAATATCCATCAGTGCTTGGGGAAAATCATCTGCCCGAAGGCCTGCCGGAAGCTCTCCATTTGGCAAGTTCACGCGTACTAGGAACAGCATAATAAGATTCGGGTGGTGCTCTTGTGACAAGGCCGCACCTTCGCTCCAGCTTGTTATTGTCGAGTTGTAAAACTTTAGCATCTTCAGCCGCGAAAACTTTGTTAGCATCATTGGTACCTCGACGTTAGGGCAATGGCGAATTGTCACTCCTGCGGTTGTCGTTGGATCAAAGAAGCTCCATTGAGCTGTCACCTCCTGTTCTATTCCACTGAGTTCGGACTCGTAGCAATCAAGAACCAGAAGTGAGCACGATATTTGCGAGCTGTACCAGGGTTTTACCTGCATCCTACATTGTGGGAGGCTGGAAATGGATTCGGCAAATAAGTGAAGTGATAAAATGACAATTCCCCAGATGGCAAATAGCACTTGCGTGAATCGAGCCTCCAGCATGCAAAATTTGTTGCGCTTGTGGGCAGATAACAAATCTGCAACGCTTGGATTATGAGGTACCACAGCTACTCGTCGATGATTTACTCTGCTTTGCCTTTTTTCTGGCGTGACTTTTGTGCTCAAAAGTTTCTTCATGTTGTTCATATTGCTCAGCATGCTCAAAGCAAACACGACACGCATGACCAAATCCCCCACGAGGTAACGAGCAATATCTGGAATTCGCTGATGAGGTGCATAATCCACATGTCTTCATACCATTTGCGTACTGGAAAATCCTTTATCTCTACGTCGAAATCAGGAAAATATAGAGCTAGTAGGACGATCGATATGCCAACGGAAGACACCAAGTCGAGAGCACAGTCGCACATAATAGCGTAGAATCGACGTTTTAAGGAACTCCCAGGGAATGCAGAGTGCACTGTGGAAGTGGTCCAACAATTGAGAACCAGTAACACAACATACCCTCGGTTTAATTGCGTTCGCGGAAGGAGCAGACTCATACGGTAGGCTTGGTGGGTCTGGAGCGCTGTCTCCGCCACCTCTCGACACAACAGAACTAGGTCAAAATACGGTCCATCTACACCCACGAGACCGATTTTTGATAAGATTGTGTTGTAGACATTACAAACTCGATGATGCCATCGCTCTTTTTCCTCCGGTGTAGTGGATGGTTGAGTCCCAAATATGTTATACACAGCGAACACGAGGCCACGTGCCTTCAGCGACCAGCCAATCATCCACAACAAAAGGCAAAGTGAATTGCAGCGACACAGCTGTGAACAATTGCGATAGTTGGGTCGTGTTCAGGGTCCAGCCCCAGATCATAGAAGAATAGCCATCTTCCGAACGTAGAGTCCGATAAGTTCCAATAGCCTAATGCCATGCTTATAAAGTAAATAAAGCAAAACGTGTGGAGCGCAATGAAGACTATCCAGGACATGCGCAGGGCGCTAGCAGAAAACTCATTATCCTTGGATTGTTCGAGAGTTTCAGCTGCTAAAATGTGGCGGGTCGACTTCACTGCTTCAGCTGAAAAACTCAGCCGTCCTCGAGGGTACATGTTTGGTCAACTTGAGAGCTGGTGGAGTGAGCTTCAAGATGCTGATCGTGGTAGATGACACTCATTTTAGATGCTACGCAAGAACCCGCTAAGTTTGGACCTCAGTGCAAGGCGATCTTTATATGTCGAAGTATGCATGAAGTAGTAGACTGAGCTTCTGATAAAAGCGTGCAACGTTGAAATTTTCGCTCAGATCATTAAATCGCGGAAAGACGGAAAACTCGAGGGATAGACCACTATTTCCGTTGGCAGCTGAAAATGTTTGGGACCGAGTAACGACTTTAGTCACACCTACCGTTCAGATTGACACTAAAACATGTTCGAGTAAAGAAGGCTACTCGAAGATTACTGATTCAATCAGTTGATAGATCCTGACCTCGTTGGCACTCGAGTAGCCAAATCTAAAGTTGATTACATCGTTATCATATTCTAGTCGCGTGGACGAGGAGTCGATGTGCGCTGCTCAAAAGGGGTTCTGGGAGTAGTGAACAGCTTACAGACCCGAGGACTGAGACCAGTCGACGTGAAGTTGAAAACATTGGGAATGATGGCGAGAAAATCGGCCGATTAACTTAGTCTTGTTGAAGTGCTTACCGTTCTGTAGCTACCAACTCGCATGAAATGCCACTGCAGTGTGAATTCTCTTTACATTTAGCCGCAATCATGCCATCGCCGCACCTCTTCTGGTCGGAACCAAAACAACCATCCCCCAAAGGTGTCAAGAAAGCTTATCTCGATGACGACCAAAGGCTTTACCACGTTGCTGCAAGCGATAAGCATGAGTAGAAGCAATGCTTTAAAAACACTTGTACATGTTATCGGAATCGGTAGGATTCAATCATCTCAGGCAGTATCGTCTTGAGTCCAATACTGTCGCCCACATATTCGCTCACTTTGCGACGGAACGGATGAGATTCTTCAACGTTGGAGAGTCCACGCTGTCCACAGCCCATTATTATGGGGTTCCGTTACTCAACCGTCCACACCTCAGGCACGAACTGCTCTATTTGGCGGAGGACGCTACTGCGATGTACCATAAACCGATTAACACTGACAATCGGACGGTAGACATCAACGGATTCCCGACACGACTTCGCTGTGTTTTCTGCTTCTCAAAACCTTGTGATAAATACGTGGTGGAGTTTTGCATTGCGGTGGTTTACATTCCTCGGTGTGCATTTGGTCACGTGGGTGGGTACAATACGGCATATGCACCCTGCTACTTGGCGCTGGATGGCACTCAAATCAGTGCCAACTTGCTATATTTCATCGCACTGGAATGACTTCAGAATATTACGGAATTATTGCAGGTGTCCATGCCATTATGTCGTTGATTCATGGTACGTGCATCGTGACGATGTTCTGAACTCACTCCGGAAGCGAAACCTTGCATTCGCCCCATGGGGCGCATTCAAACCCATATCTCTCGAAGTAGTAAAGCAATCCGCCAAGGTATTCGGATTTGACTTTCGGCCAAGACTTCTACGAAGAATGATGATAGGATATTATTTTATCGTGCGTTGGGAATCCAAGTTCAACTGTTCAACTATGAGCTGCTCAATGAGACGTTCACTGCTTTTATTGCATCTGGCTTTTTCGACCACCTTTGAAGAGTATCTACTCAGAAATGCTGACTGACAACGTCATGTCCTGCTACATTTCTCGAATCGCACAGAGGTTCTCTTTCACGCAATAGACTAATCTCTCTAGGACTTGTTGCCATCACTGCTAAAATGAAAGAAGGACAGGCTTGCTAAGACAGTATACTGTTCTAATCGCAGAATCAACCACCCACTTAAATAATATTATGAAGGAACCTCGTTATTCGTAGCAGCTCTTCCTTTGAGTTGTGTGATTCAGGCTGCACCATTTGGGTGGTTACCAAAGGAGATCCCATGAGTGTTCTCTTTCAAGTCTGTTCTACTCAAGCGTTTGAAGTAGGTGCCTCTGCATTCAACGTGTCCAAACTATTAAATAGCTGTCGTTCTCGACATTTGATCTTCTTCGCGAAGAGCCGCAAGCTTCGGCGAGAAAATCCATATTTGCATGCCCAAATTCGTAACGTCCAGAGTAATGCCATCCATGTGATCCGCAAAAACGATCGCCGGAATAATAGTTCACTTCCAATCGGCGTTCACAGTGTCGACTAGTAGGCATCAAGTTCAAGGTCGCCTGGGTATTGTGTCCAGAAATGTGCATCAATTTTCTGTTCGTGCAGAGAGGAAGGTGCAGGTGGCGCCTGCTCTCATCCACAGCTCGGTCAGATTACATATGGGTTCGCCTTGCAGTTGTAACTGCTGCGCCTCCTGCCTGCTTCTCGTTAAAGTGACCGACGTATCTCCCATCGGCTTGCCTGTGCATCGTCATTTCCGATTCTTCCGTCTCGAGTCACCATTGATACCAAGTTCTTCCTTGACACTTCTAACGTGAAGCATGCGTCTTCCGAACTTCAATTGCTGGGTGCATGCATTACTATCACTCACCGCAATTGCCTCAGACGTCCATGCCCAAACCTACGATGCCATCGTCGTTGGAAGCGGTCCTGGAGGTCTTGTAGCTGCCGAGTACTTATCGCGTGACGCGACCGTTTCTGTGTTGATCCTCGAAGCTGGTCCCAAGTCGTTAGCCGCCACCGGAGGAATTGATGCTCCCGACTACGCCCAGGGCCGCGGACTCACCAAGTTCGACATTCCCGGGGAGTATGATGGCACCATTTACAACTCGGCCAACGAGCAGTATCGAGTTGACTGGATCAGTGATGCCTACATGTGGCTCGGCAAACTAGTAGGAGGCTGCTCTTCCATCAATGCAGCGCTCTACTTCCGCCCACCGGACTCGTACGTCACTCAAATGCAGTGGCCCTTTTCAGCGGCTCAAATGGTGTCCAAGATGACCGAAAACGAAAACATGCACGGCCATACGGACCGTCCATCGACCGACGGAGTCTGGTACACGCAGCAAGGCTACTCAATTGTGGCAGAAGCGCTAAAGGCGAAGGGATACGTTGAGCGTACAATCAATGACGCTACCGCTCGCAATAGCAAGAGTAAAACCTTCGGTCATGCGCCATTTACCGTCAAGAATGGCAAACGCGACACACCTGCCGCCGCATTTTGGGGGCCCATGAGTACTGAAGCAACGTGAAGCTTCTTACTGGAGCTAAGGTGGACTACATCCTAAGAGCTGCTGGTGGCAAGGCAACTGGCGTCATTTACAATGGAGGAACACAAGTACTTTTAAGCTCTCGCGGTGCCATCCTCATGGCGGCAGGTGCGTTGAGTACACCTAAAGTTTTGATTCAGAGTGGCATTGGTCCCAAAGCTCAACTCGACCTGCTGAGTGGACGCAACGGCTTCAACGGTGTTTCTCAAGCTGCAGGTAGAGTCACGAACGCTAATGTAGGCCGCAACCTCTTCGACACCAACGTCGTGTTTGCGTCCTTCTCGCATCCTCAGATGAGCTCGTTCCAGTACAAGACTAAGCCGGCGTGGGCTATCAACCAATATCTGAACCAAGGATTTACGGGGCCGTGGACCAGCTCGGGGCCGACGCTTATTAGCTACGAAAACTACGTCGTACAAGGTCGCACGTACCAGTTCCAGTCAACTGCACTCACGAATGGTTTCGGAGAGTTTTACGATCGCACGGATGCTCTCACCTTGTCGCTTTACGTGAACAATCCGGAGGGACGAGCAGCGTCAGGATTCGACACCAACGGGAACTGGAAAGCGTTCAACGAAGGAGATCTGTACTTCGGAAAAGTCGTGACCTCGCAGCAATGCAGTCCTATGCCCAGCGCATTGTGGGTGCCATGAAAGCTCAAGGCGCGACGTTCCTCTCAGCTGGGTCAGATAACACCACGATCGCCAACTGGGTCACTGCCAATGGCAACTTCATCACTCACCATTTTGGTGGAAGTTGCTACGCGTCAAGCAACACTTCAGACACCAAACGTTGTGCCGATGAGAAGCTACGCGTGATCGGCATGAGCAACGTGTTCGTAGCCGATGGAAGTGCCATGCGTGATGGCACAGTCAACCCGTACGGCTTCATAATGTACATCGGTCGAGAGGCTGCGGACGAGGCCAAGAGTTATATTGCAGCCAGTGGTAGCGGTGGTTCCACCGGAACCTGTTCAAGTCTCGAAAACGGGGTAGATTATACTGGTAACGACGTCACCAATAAGCCAAGCCAGGCTGTCAGTGGATGCTGTCCTTTGTGTGTTAGCACCACAGGGTGCGGGGCCTTCACCTGGACAAATTACAACGGAGGGACATGTTGGCTGAAGAGTGGAAAGGGGGCTACGAATAACACAAGTGGAGCCGTGTCAGCCGTTCTGCAGACATCATGCTCTACCATCGAGGAAAACATTGACTACACTGGAACCAATGTCGGCAACAAGCCAAGTGCTGCTGTCGATGGATGCTGCTCGCTTTGTAAGACGACAAGTGGGTGCGGTGCATACACCTGGACCAACTACAATGGCGGCACGTGCTGGTTAAAGAGCTCCAAAGACTCGGGGATCACCAAGAGTGGGGCCCGGTCTGCTGTTGTTTCTGGTCCATCGTCGTCGTGCACATTAGTGAGCAACGTCGACTATGAAGGAAACGATCTCATCAGTACCCCCAGTGCACCCAGTGCCTCAGGAGCTGGATGTTGCGCTATATGTCGCGCTACGACAGGTTGCAAAGCATTCACGTGGACATCCTACAGCGGAGGCACATGCTGGCTCAAGAGTATGCAAAAAGTGATCTCACCACTGAATGGCGCTGTTTCCGGCAGCATCTAGGGTCAATTCAAGTTCTCGCAAGCGTTCCAATTCCACAGCATGTAGAAAAAGTAATGTATTCTGCTATTCTGTTCATACCAGATGAATAGCGCTGTTGTTGTCTTCGAGCTCAAGCGGATAAAACGAAGCTGCGTAGCGCATCTCGCAATTGACCGTGTGCAGTAGCACAGCGCGATTTGCCTCGGATGGGTCTGTCAAAAACTCTGAGTAATCTGGAGCTGGCAACACGCTAAAACTATTGGCTTGGCCACTTGTGATTTTTTCCAGTTCGGCGCAGTATGTTGACCCGCCCATGAGCAGCGGACGCTTCTCATCTAACTTATCCTTCACGAGAGGATCAATCCAAGGCCAGAAGAACGAAATGTTCGTGTCGGTAATGTAGATGAAAGACAACAGTGGCGAAAATTTTGTCACATTGCGAGGAAGTTCGCTGATTTTGGTACTGCCGATCCCCAGGTACAGCATGTCGGGGATCTCGAAGATGTCAGGTGGGAGATCCGTTATGGGATTTCCGGTCAGCGCCAAATAGTAAGGGTCTAACCTTGTAAGCGCTAGTGGCACCGTAGTAAGTTGGCTGTACTCGATGTAAACCATCGTTCCAGTTAGCCACTTGAAGTCTAGGTCGTCAGGTAA
Source organism: Phytophthora constricta (assembly GCA_011947335.1). Lineage (NCBI taxonomy): Eukaryota > Oomycota > Peronosporomycetes > Peronosporales > Peronosporaceae > Phytophthora > Phytophthora constricta. The sequence goes on from JAAVTI010001590.1 coordinate 416,850, forward strand.
TTCTCGCAGGTTAGTGTGACAAAATTCGATGTCGTACAGTTTGTGAGGGCAATCACTTAATTGGAGACCAGCAGGCAGAATACCGTCAGTCATGTTGACTCGTACCAAAAAAACCAAACTAGGTCAGGATGGTTTCTGTTTGAGATGGCAGCTGAAGCTTTCCAGCTGACAATAGTCGAGTTGTACACCTTGATGCCTTGTACTATGTGGAACTCATTGAGCATGTCGGGGACTTCAAGAGCTGCACAATGGCGAAATAACAGCGTTACGACGGTGGATCTATCAAACTCTCTCCACCTTGTTTCGACCTCATTCATTTTGCCAGTGATGCCAAGACGGTGACAGTCAAGGACTGCCAGATAGCAGGCTGGTTCTGACGTTGCCCACGGACGCACCTGCAAAACACATTGAGGTAGTTCGGGCTGAACTGATGCTTGGATGTGAAGTCCAAGCACGATTATCCCCCAAACTCCAAATAGCAGGTGTGCAATGTGTAGCATGACTCGACCACCACAAGTTTGTAGACCCGTCTCCGAGTAACTATCGCCAAACTTTACGAGCTTCGGAGGTACACGTGCGGGCACAATTCCAGAAATTTTTGGGCCGGTTGTACTGCGAGGCTCTCTCTTGGATGGGATTCTGACGCTATCAGCAGCACAAGCTATTCGTCTTTTACTGCCCTCCGGTGTTTTGCGCAGTAGCTCTTTTAAGCTGCTGGTCGAGAAAATCACTCCGAGCGAGAAAATGGTTCTACTTGCCAAATCTGACCACGAAGTCACGACAACCATTCGGAACTCATTCAAGACATGAGCAGACCAGTTGTCGTCGTACCATATCTCCAAGTCTAAGCCAGTGATTTTCGGGTTGTACTGGTCGGCGTAGCTTATCACGACGATCAGCGGCACGCCAATGCAAGACACAACATCCAATATGCAGTCGAGAACGAGAGAGGCATACCGTCGACGAGCTTCGTTTCGTTTAAATAGCAGCGAGTATAAACGAATACGGACGACCAGCAGTTGATTACAAGAAAAGACAAGTAGAAGCGATTTAGCAGCATGCGCGGTAAATACCAACTCATTCGGTAGGCTTGGATGGTCTGAAGTACAGTCTCCAAGAGTTCACGGGAGATAAGAACGGCGTGAAAGCTGCTCCCATTCACACCAAACAGTCCTTCTCGACCCCAAACCTGGGAATAAAGTCGAACTGTTTGCAGTCTTGTAAATGCCAGTCGAGACGTGTTCGCATCTTCAGCTCTAGGCCCCACCGCTGTCATGGAGGAACCTCTTCTACTGGTTCTGGAAGCATGAGCTGCAAATCCGTCACGCCACGGTGAAAATGCCAACTCACGCCGCCAAATTGAGCCCGCGAGCATCAACAACACACAAATGCCATGCAGAGATGCTACCAACGTATTCACAACTGCGATGGTATGATGGTCCTTTGCCTCCATGCCAATTCCAGCATAACTAATGCATTGGTACAGATAAGTGTACTGCAGCTTCCAGTAGAACATCGCGTAGGCTCCGTTATATCCGCCTGTCACCAGATGAACCAGGAACAAAATAATCCACCAAAGAGCAAAGTTCCGTCTCGATACATCCACATAATGAGAGGGATTCGAAGAAGGGGGTAATTTCAGCGGCATTTTTAATCGGCAGTTTATCGGCAGCACTGCGGATGAAGAAGTGGTCGACGCACATTTCTATCTTGACGGACGAAGCTCGTCTAAAAGTAACTCAGTAGTTTGATTTCCGAGAACATTGATGTGGTTGGGCAATGGCATCAAACTCATCCTGATAAACATAGATGAATCGCTCGGGCTGAAGCTTTGCTCGGCTCCTGGATTTTTTAGATGTTGAACAGCATGCGGTACATAACCTACCTATGCTGCAATGTAGCCTGACAGCCCTTGGCTCGAAGAGGGGCCTTCGTAAGCTGACTCCGGCCTGTGGCTTGCAGTGAGGTCCCGAGGTTTGTGTCTTAAGAAGAAGTGATATTAAATTGTTAAGCTGCTCGGGTCGGCCACGAGGGTTGGTTCAACTAGAGACATGCAAATATGTAGACGAGGTTTCAACTGCCGCATGTCCAAATCAGATACCACAGACGAATCCCGCAATGGCGTTGAAACCACAGACGCGAAGGTTGTCAAGCCTGCGAGACTGAGCCGAAAAAAATGTGACGTGTGGGAATTCTACGAAAGCACACGCCACGAAGGAACACCGTGCAGTAGTGAGGGCGAATTAGCTATGGTTGGAGGCCATAGAGCCCAGAATACGACGGCATTCGTGGCAGGAATGGAATGAATTTACTGTACAAAAGTTAAGAGCAGTAAGATGTGGCCACGCAAACGCTGGCTGTGCCAGGATTACATTTGTTTTTAATTCAATGCTCGACAAGAACGGATTTTTTCCAATATCATGGACAGCAATTAACTCTTCTAAACCAATGACTGGCATCAAGACTATCGGACCAGACGAGCGACCTGCAAGAACTTTACTACATGTAGTTTATCCAGCGTTGCCTCGTCAAATAATGGTAAACGCTTTCATGATGCCTTCGCTTTTTCTTGTTCGCTTTCATCTGTTGGCGCCAAAGTCGCTGTCGCAGTCCGGCATTTCTGCCATTTGCACACAACAATACAGTGGTTAGCAGCTCACAAGTTACTTGTTCGCAACATCATCTTAACTTACTTCAGCAGAACGGGTGCCACGCGACCAGGAAACTCCTTATTTAACTTTTTGAGTGCTCTTGTTGTGCTCCTCATCTGACTGGATTCCTTTGAATCTATCGCGGTGCGCCCGATCCATTCTCCGACCACCGAGGTAATTTCAGTGAAAATAGTCCAGTGCTCTTCCGATCGCGGGGCCAGCCCCAGCTCTTTAGTGGCCATAGCGTGACGAGCATCATGTAGCATGATAACCAAAACCCTGTTGAGAGCAACCTCGAGTGTTTTTCCAACCAAGCCCCGCTTCTGGTTCTCAGACGTGTGAACTAAAGTCTGCATTCTCTTCACGGAATCTCCGTCATGCTCCTCCACAAATTGTTTCACCTTGAGCTGAGTCTCTTCCAGCACTGGGTCCAGTAGAGCTGCAGGTGTCGTCGAGCCTGCACGAGCAAGCTCCACCAGCGTCCCCAGCCGGTCGAACATTGTACTCAGCGACTTCACAGGCACTCTCCCGTGCGTCCGTTCGTCCAGCATGATACCGACGAGCTTCGTCGTCGTGTCCCGATACAAAGTGGCCGAGACGTCGTCCACGTCGTCTCCCTCCTCCAGCATTGCAATGAAAATGTTAGCGACGCTGCGACAGAATCCGAAAGGCCTCGTGGCGACTTGGTCCTGCATTTTCTCCTGGTCGGTGGCTACTAAAGCCGCCGCCGTGTCGGTGGCGTCCGCGAATTGCTGAATCTTGAGCGGCAGCTTCTGCTTGTCCACCCATGGCCGCTTGCGCTCCGGCTGCTGCGTCGCGCTCTCGGCCGCCTCCTGCGCCCGCTTCTGGCCGGCAATTGGCTGCCCGAGCGCCAGCTCCTCGTCCTCCGTCTCGGTGTCCGAGTCTACAGCTGCCGCGACGTCTTCGTGGGGCTTTGCAGCCTGCTGACGGGCCTGCGTCACTGCGACGGTCGTCGCGAGCTGCAGCTCCGTCTGTAGGCGCTCGATTTCGCTCGCGAGGGTCTGCAACTGGTTGACGTCGTCTTGGGAAGCGAAGGAGAGGGTGGCGGATGACGAGGCCTCCTTGGCGGCGGCCACAGCCAGCGAGAGCTGCCGCGCCAGGGTGCGCAGCGGGTCCATCTTGGCCGATTGGCTCGAATGGCACGAACTTAAAGCGAACTTACCGAGATCTGCGACGTGTGAGCAGCAAGATGGCTTCATTTTGTGACGCAATGCTGCCTCTGCAGACTCGCGCCAATTCACAGATTCGTGCTATTATTTTAATCTATTTTAATACCTGTACGGACTTGAATTCAAAGCAGCTAAATGCGGAGATAACCATTATTTGTTCTGGTCGGTTGGGCCCAGCTGACGCTTCATTTCGAATATTCGTAGCACGCCACAGAAGGAGCTAATGACGAGTGCTTCACCTGACGGTTCCAGCTCAGCGCCGAATGGTCCCCGGTTGAGTCTTCTTGTGCGGTCAACTGATCAGGAGGAGGAGGTTTTTTCTCGCCAACCGCGATTCGGCTGTGGTGGATTGGCCTACTGACGCTGCACCTAGTGGGTGGCCTGTTCTTTGGATTCATCGTCTTTGCGTACTGGAATTTGCCTGGTATGGAGGTGACGACGTTTCTGGACTTTTACCGTATTGGCATGAACTCGCAGCAATATCAAGTGACCGCTATCACGCACGGTGTCATTGCTGTTTTGCATGGTTTGTCGGTTCTGAGAATGGTCATCGGTTCAATTCGATACAAGAGACTGCAATTTCGTGAACCGCCGAAGCAATCTCAAGATGCAAGTCGGAAGCCTGGGCGGAAGCAACGTGGTCGTATTAGCCGGGTAGTTTGCAAAGTTTATGGTAATGTGTTCGCGCGTGATGGTTTCTTCGGAGTGGAAGGACCGTATTACGACGAGCTGTTGCTGTGCCGCGAAATCGTGGAAACAACGTTGCAAACTGGTCAAGGTTATCGCATCAGTTTGAAGGTGCCCCGAATTTGGTTAAATCGTCTCTACATTGTCTTACTCGTGACGAACTGTTGGTCCACAGCATTTGTGCATCACATGTTTCGGAAATGCAAGACCAAGATGCGCCTCATTGCTCTCGTGTCGGATTGCCTTCTCGATCTCACCACTTCTGTCGGCATTCCGATCCTCCTCGTGACTGCTTACGCGCAACAATTTGATTTTAAGGCAGGAAATTTTAATATGTTGCGCTGGTTCCAAGATGCATGGCTTGCCAATACGATGAACGAATTCAATTTGATCATGATCCAGTCATGGGGGATTTAGCTATTCGCATGGTGTTTGCGGTAAGCATGCTCAGTAACATGAATACGATGGAGCGTTTGATGACCACAGTCACCGCTAAAGCATACAAATTCACTCCAACACAACCAAGAGGAGCAACAATCATGCCACTCGAGAAAGATAGCACCCAGTCAGGAAACCGGATGGACTTTGTAGCAGTGTTAACACATCGACTGTCGACCTCAAAGTTTGTGCGAGCAATGTTCTTCTGTTGGGGTGTTGCAATTTTAATGCTTCACTTACACGCTCAATCTAATCCGAAGTTACCGCAGTGCTTGGTTCAAGTCCGTCCCTGGGGGTCTCAAAACCTGCTTGCTCTTTGGTACTCACGAACTGTCTCACAGACGGTCATGATGGGGTTAAAGACCGTATTGTTGCTCAGTGGAGTCTGTTTGACGCGAACTCGGTGGCATCACTACTTGTGCGAAACTGTCCGAAGTTGGAGGTACCGCCCATGTTAACATCTTTCCACTCTATGACAACTTTAAAATTCTACAACACTACTATTTTACAGTGGGGAGAAGACGCCGCATTCAGTCGGGACAACCATCCCCGGATGCAGGGATCGATGTTTATGCGGGTAAACTTTACTGACGGAGAGCTACCTCCTGGTATGCTTTCAGCGAATTTTCCACCCTCACTATACATCATTGGTGTTGTCGTTTCGAATTTGAAGCTGCTTCCAGACGATCTGCATACGAAATGGCCTCGTTATTCGTCAATCCATCTGGACACCACGCAATTCACTAAATTTCCAGATACCCTGTGGAAGATAAGCCCGTCCATAATCATTATGCCCAACAACCCAATCAAAAGCGTGCCTAAAGAGCTATTCGAGCTCGAAGCAATGTGGTACTTGGATTTGGCAGGTACCGAGATATCTGCTCTACCCGAAGATGTGTCAACGTTTACAAATCCCCTCATCGGTCTGAATCTGGGAGGAACCAACATCTCGTCATTCCCATCGTGGATTGACCCGTGGGTGCAGCGTCTGGCATCATCATCTTCTCCTCCCCTTGTTGCAGCTGGAACCCCATATTGCATAGAGCGCGACCAAATTTTTAGTGGTGAGCGATCTGCATTTCCTGCAATGGGCTCGACTGTTGGCTCCGCTTTAACGTCTAAGTTAATGGATGCTTCTGAATCAAACAGAGCATACCTTGCCAATGGGGTGAGCTGCCAGCCATCTTTTCTCTATCGATATCCGCTTGCTTTTGAAGACACATTCCAAGATATTTGAACCGCGTTCAAATCCAGAAGTGTAAACATAATATTATTGAATACATGCAGATAATATCCAGTCGTATCTCTGAATTTGTTGTACTAACGCCGTGCTATCTGCTGGACTCTAAGCAAAATACTTTCCTCAAGCCTTGCCTGATTTGTGTCACAAACTGCATTGCTCGCTTTACGAGTTGTACTTGAAGTTATAGATCATCAAAGCAAGCCAGCTACAGGAAGTTCCCGAAACTCTTCACTTAGACCCCTTATCAACACTGTCCGCTGACATTTCGCAGCTTCCTGACGCTGTGGTGAAGTTGTATTCGTTGTTGAGTTATGTTAACTCTGTCGTTGCTAAGGCTTCGTACCCTAAGTCCTGACCGCCCATTATCTCATCGACAGATTTCCAGTTCTTATCCCTTGTTGATACTCTGAGATTTTTTTCATGTGAACAAACAATTTCTGCTCTTCTTCTACTGTAGTGTCCGATAAAAGCGTAAAATGTATTTCCTTTCAATTTCTTCAAACGGAAACTGGGCTGCGCTGCGCAGCGCTTAAAAGGTGCGCACCTTGTGAACATGAAGATTATAACGTGGTATCCCATCGACGTTGAAGGACGAATACAGCGGAATACAAACCCCATCAACCCCGCAGCGTCGTAGCGTCGTAGAGTACTAGCAGACGAACAAGAAACAATGTGCTTCGTGCTCAGGCAAGGCAGACATTTATGTACAGCATTGTGCTGTCGTTCTTGGGGCAATATTCGTGCGAATATAAATAGCTCGTGAGAACCTCACTAAAGCATTGTAAGTGACCTGTTGCGGATAATATAATATTTTATTGGGCTTGTCGTCTTGTGCACAGTGCAACAACACTTGTCCTGACTAACAAACTGATGACCTTTAAACTACAGCTGACACAAATCTGGATGAGACCTGCCTATCTCCTTTGGAGCTCTTGAGATAGCACGTGCCGCCGTCTAGATCATTCCAAGAGAAAGCGGCACAGCCCGCTGTCCTCATGCAAATGGAACAGCATCCGTAAGCATTGGGACTGGACGCGTTACCAACGACTTTTCCTGAATATTCGACATTCAGTTCTAAGGCGCAGCTAGGAGCTGGTGGATTAGCCAAAACCTGTCCAGACTTGACACCAGTCTCCCAGGCCACCTCGCCCTTGCGGTTTTTGAACCAACACGTCCCACCTTCGTGATCGGTCCAAGTGAACGCTCGGCAGCCGCCGAAAGCTTCACAAAGCGCGCAGCAGTCGTGCGGATCGCTTGCCTGAGTGTTTCCAATGTCATTACCAACAAAATCAACGTCGTCTTCAATGCCACAAGTCGGGTCCTCCACGTACGGCAGCGACGACACTGCGTCTGGGTTCACCACCATTTCCCCCTTCGCGCTCTTCAGCCAGCACGTTCCTCCGTCGTGCACAGTAAACGTAGCCGCTCGACAACTTGGAAGCTGCTCACAGACCTCGCAGCAACCTCCTGCGTCGTCGACTCGCACGCTGCCCATGTCGTTCCCGACGAAATCGATTCCGTGCTCGAGTTGGCAGACAGCTGCGAACCGGAAGGCCGCAATGACCCCCGACTTGACGCTCGGGGCCACTGCGATGGAGCCGCGTCCGCTCTTGAGCCAGCACGTCCCTCCGTCGTGCTCCGTCCACGAGTACGCTCGGCAGCCCCGTTTGGCGAACTCCTGGCATTGGTGGCAGCACTCGAACACGTTGACGGCGGCCAGGTGGACGAGGTCGTTGCCCACGTAGTCGAAGCCGCTCTCGGTGACGCACTCGGCGGGGGATCCCGACACGGCGCTTAGTGTCGTCGACAAGATCAACGCGAGACAGAAGTTCTTCAAGAACGCCATGGCAATGGCTACGATATCTGCTACCAATACGATATCCCGATATTGGAGACTTTCGAAAGCGCGACGTCTTGTTGTTCGTATTGAAATGATAGTTAAGATTTTGTTTTTATGTGAATATTAGATGGTCCGATCAATGCGTGACAGACTTGATGATCCCTTCGGCACCGCCATTGCAACTTGAAGCGGGACAAGTTGAACTGCGTCGATCGATCCAGAAACCTCCGTGTCAAGTGCCATGAAAGCTGTTCAAGGCGTTCCTTCACCTACAACTGCATCATCTTGACCAACCTCGACGGTGATCGCAGCAGTCTCATCGTTTTCATCAACAAGACCATACAGTGCGTCCCAGCTCTCCAGAGGGAAATACGTGGACCACGGCGGAGAACAGTCGACGGACAGACGCAGCAACTCCCAGTTCGACTCGGTCGCATTCATCAGCAGTGGAGAGTATCCGAGCTGCAACGGCGAGCTGAAATTGACAGAGACTTGGCTCATAATGTCGTCGAGGTCCAAACAATACGAGGATCCACCAGCCAGAAGCATTGGCGACATAGCCATCATGCTTTCGACTTGTGGATCGATCCACGACCAAAAGACGAGATGCCGGTGCTCGAGACATCAATAAATCCCGGATTTGTTGTGGGTTGTGCCACGAATTGTGGTAGCTCCAGGATGTTGGTGCGACTCAGACTTAGGTACAGCATACCATCAATTTCGAAGAGCTCTGGGGGCACGTGGGCAATTGGATTGCCCGAGAGTATTAGATAGAACGGCTGTAACCACACGAGTGCCGGCGGCACGACGGTCAATTGACTGTTCTCTATGAAAACACTCGAGCCTGCATGCCACTTGGAGTCCAGATCTGTAGGCATTTCACGCAGATTTGTCTCGCAGAAATACACCTCACGAAGATTCAGCGGGAAGTCTTGGGACTGAAAACCAAGCGGAAGGAGACCATTCATCATACTTACGCGAGCTAAGGACATAGTCGTCAGCCTGGCATGATCTTTATTCGTGACAGCAGCGTCAGCACCCCAGTCCACAATTGTCGAGTTGTACACGTGGATTTCTTGCAGTCGGTCGAAGTCCCGAAAACTCTCGGGTACCTCCAGAGCTGAGCAATGCAGAATATGGAGCTTTACAGCTGTGCCGCGGTCAAATCTGTCCCATTCCGCTTGCACTTCTTCTTTGGTGGCGTAGATCCCGAGGGTGTGGCAGTTGAAATTCACGACAGAGCACGACGGAAGTGCACCAGCCATAGGGTACACTTTCGGATTGCACTCTAGAAGTGGTGCTTTCGTTTCTGCGTGCATGTGCAGCACTAGCACTATAACGCCCCAGGTGACAAAGGCTATATGAATTACGTGGAACACCGTGAGCTTAGCACGTGTTAGCCCTCTTGTCTCGTCCAAAAGCTGTTGAACCTTTATCCGAGAGCCCGGTGTCATCAAAGGTTTGATAAGCCCTTTGACATCGCTAAAGAGATTTTGCGGCTCTTTTCGTAATCGATCAGCTGCGAGTGGGTCTACAGAAGCAAGACAGTTGGTTAGGCTCAGAACTTGTACGCTGGAATGTACGACTTGGTTTCTTCCTGGAACATATCGCAGGAGCTCTTTCATGGTCGTGGCTGTAAGCATTATACCAAGCGAAAACACGATGCGTATCGCCAAATCCGACCACGACACCACTAGCACTATTTGCGCTTCGTTCAGCATCTGAGCGACCCACTGATCATCTTGCAGCAATGCAAAATCAAAGCCATCGAGCCTCAGATTATATGCGTTCACGTAGCCCAATACAACAATGATGAACACCCCCACAACAGACATCAGATCCAGTGCACAATCGCAAATAATTAAAGCAAAGCGGCGGTGAGCCTCATCTTGCCAAAACCAGCGAGAGTAGATGACGACGGATGACCAGCAGTTGATCACGAGCAGACTGGTGTAAAAGCGATTGAGCAGCGGATGCGGCAAGTACTTACTCATGCGAACGGCTTGAACGGTCTGAAGTGATGTCTCGAGTACTTCGCGACCAATAAGAATTGTGTGAAAGTGGCTTCCATTCACACCGAGAACACCTTGTCGATGAGCAATTTTGATGTACAAAGTATTTGCACTCTGCTGCAAGCGAACGACAGCTCGCCTCAAGGCAGATTGGCGGTTGGTGCTGGTGTGTCCACGATCATTTACCTCCAGAGCATGGTTCCTCGAACCTTTGCTCATCGCTTTACTTAAATCCTTTGTTGGCATTTTATTCGAGTTTCGGCGGCCACTGACTATGTTTAACCACGGAGAGAAGAGAAGGACCCGATGCCAAAGTGGTCCGACGCACATGAGGAATATACTCACCCATGCGCAGCAGCCAGTGCCATGTGAACGAAAGAAATTGTATGGAAATACTGCCGTGGCATTCCTACACCGTAGTCCTCCAGTGAATAGCTCAAAAATGTAGCGTCAAAGTCCCAGTAAAATTTCGCGTAACCCGCATTGTACGCGCATGTGGTCAGGTGAACACTCAGAATAATAAACCACCAGAATGCGTAGCCACAGAACGAGAGGTTCACGTAGTCTGCAGGGCGGTGTGGAGATCTTGGTGGAGCCTGAATCATCATAGCATATTTCTGTAAGAACGTTTAGCAAACTCGAGAACAACTCAATGTATGTTGCTATTTCGTTGCACCGGCTAACTAAAGACCACACCGAAATGCCGTGCTCTCACACTGGCACAAAGTCTTGTGTGTCACAACAAAGCCCGGGTCTTACTTCAGCAACGACCAACTTGACTCTAATCTTAGGAGCTGGTACTTGAACCAGCAGTGCCGGCCTTGTAATTCGACCACGAAACCCCTTTACAGCCACTTTGCCATGCACTTGGAGCAAGCGTAATGATCGACGCCAGCATGGTGTCGGATTTTTCAATGCCACCAACGGACGATTTCCATGCTTTCAAAAAATGGATGTTTCCATACCGAGTCGGATGCATTGCATGCCCACCGGATGTATTGCATGCAATAATTTTGAGAGTATCACAGTGTGCAAGTTTTATTTTATTTTTAAGATTAAATGAAGATTTTCAGAATAAAATGTAATGAATCTACTCACAACCATCTCCAACACCCAATAGGTTGGATCTTCAGGTTGGGACGATGTCATGCCCCATTCTGAAAGAATAGTTGATCACGTTAGCAAGTTTCTCGACCTCCATCGTGACTGTTATCTGTTTTGTCTCGAAGAAGACGTCCCAGTACCTTTTGCCACCCTTAAAAAGGTGGAACAACTCTGCCAATAAAATCTCGTTCAGTTTCCACACCTTCGTCATCCTTTGTTGTCCAAGTCTCAAGAACACTCCAGTTGATCACACTAGCAGGCTTTTCTATAAGCTTTTGATAAGAGCCTTGATGGTATGCTCACCCTTGTCTTGGTCTTCTCTTTGGAGGCACTTTGCTTGTTTAGGTGGACGGCCTGAGGTTCTTCGTGCCGGTAGACTTCTCAGCATCATTGTAAAATCAAAGTTGTCCACAAGTTTAAGGCACGCCAGAATATGACAGCACATCCATCCGGAATTGTAGAATGCGCTGCAAGTGCAGTGGAATTTCTTGCGAAGGGTTTTAACCTACAACATTAACGACAATCGTGTCAGATTTAGTGAGAAATAACAGGAACATTCCCATGAAGACTTACCACCGCAACGGTCCATTTTGGAGATGACCAGTCGTGTTCGAAGGTAGTGCGTCCAGAATATCAACAGCATGTAGATGGAGGTATCGAAGTTGAATGTTCTCCACTCGCTCCTCCTGTTTCAGAACACCTTCCAGCGACCCAGCAAATACCTTGGATCTTGAAGCGCTGACTTTGAGACCGTTCAGATAGTCATCACGAACCATGTAGTAGTCAGCGTTAAAGAAATAGAGTTCTATACGTGAGATGGCTCTTTGTGATTTTCCTTTGTGCCGAGGATAGTAGTTATCACTCTTGCACAAATCTCGAGCTAATAGAAAAGCATCTGCATCAATTGGACCTTCGGCAAATTGCCAAATGAAGTCGGCGCTTTTATCCCGACCGCAGTGTATGAGTATCTTGGGAAGGGTAGACGCGAGGACGATTGATGCAGCGGCTCGTAGGTGACCCGCAGCGACTTTTTAATGACGCTGTTAAATCCCTCGACTGGATTCTGGTTAGGAATGACACATGGGGATTCACTCGCGGTTACAAACCAGGAATCACATGGATCCGACAGGTACTGTTCATCAAACCAATTTGCGTAGTTGATTTCACCACGCTCTTTCCAATTCGATACAACCAGATCAGAAAGAGCAGCGAATAGATCGCGAGAACGAGCATCATGGAGATAATTCAGCTGAGGCTTGATTATGTCGATGTACACCTCTAAATCAGTCAGACTACCAATATTTTCTCGTGCTTTTCTGTCCAGGTGGGGCCAACAGTATAACAGCACTATGTTGGGCCATACGATTTGAAATGCGGCAGAAATGGCCGAGCAATGATCAATTGATCCAAACCCCAGGTCTAGGTGCCCACCAAAGAATGTACCGCAACCTTCTTTTACAACAGTAAACAACTTGGTGTACACAAATGTCGTCTCAGCGCGGGCAAACATGAATGCACCGGGATAGAATCTGTGCTGAAACCCTTTAGGTGGGACAAAGTGGACACCACCCACTCCAAATGAAACCAATGTCCAGTTGTTGAATGAGAGTTTGTAAGTCCCGTCTGTCATCCCCACGAGTTTGTCCAATTGACCCAGCATTCCGCGCGCAAAGCTGCGAAAAGCTTCCTTGACGTAAATATGATACCCCAAGAGTCTTGTTTGCCTGTGCTAGGATCGGAAAAGACTTCCAGGACCAGCAATTCGTTCCGATACTTAAATGATCGTTTTGTGAAACGAGTTGCATCTGTACCCGGGCTGTAAGTTTTCATCCCTTTACAATAGTCTACTTTTGTCTTGCACATTCTCCTTGTGGCCCGCATCATGATTTTTGCGACGCACGAGATATCGAACTCTCCAACGGATCGGAGACGCCGAGATCGTTTTTAACTGTTCTACAGTAGGAAGTAGCCCCAATGTGCTGCCATTATCTTAGTACGACATTTCCAGTGTAGTCAAGCACTGTGTTGGTCCCTGGCCCCCAAGTAGGAGTCCGTTAATTTCATCGTCAAAAAATTGTGGATGTCTGTACGCTGATCGCCAGGTGGGGTTTTGTCGAGCGAATGTTCACCGCTCACCAAAACACTAAACATTCCAGATGTGGCCTTCCTGATCCGAGCCAATGACGTGCAGCCTCGGTATGAAGCTGTGTTATCACGACGATGACGTTTTCGTAGAAGGTTTTCATGCGCTTGTACGCCCGGTGGATCTCGTCGTAGTCGTCGCGTCGGCGAGTCATCATTGTAGTTAAACGTATAATGAAAAGTGAGATGCTGCATTACATGCCCAGTTCCCAATTCTCCGTAGCTTAACCAGTTGGTGCAAGGTTTCCGTGTCACGGTTTGGTGCCTTTTCAGGCTTAGGATACCGTAATTTCACTCTTCGGAGGTTATACGAACTCGCATCCAATCAAATTCAGAATAGACCATGTTTTGTTGCCTTTCCTTAATGCACAAGTCGTTTTGGGACAAGTTTGAGCTACTTGCGTATGCTAGATACTGGTTAGTTACACATTGTGCGCATGCAACAACTCGAAATGAGCAGTAGTTCTAGTTGTAGCAAAATTTGGCTATGTAACTACTTGAAACTGCAAAATTTGGTACGAAAGAAACCTACGATCTTGCTTGCGGCAGGTGGTTTCATGACAATTATTGTTGGTATTGAAACCACCCGGTAGGAATGCAATTCATCCGATTGGAATGCAATGCATCCGCATGGCATGGAAAACCACCGCGATTGGTATTAAAGAAGCTTTTTCCGCCAGCATCACTGCCGACATTTGTATTGATCCCGACATAATCCAATTCGAGTGCACAGCTCGAAGACGCTGGTTTCGCCTATGGGCTGATATGAGGTAGCATGTTCCGCCATCATTGTCGTTCCAGGCGAACGCGCAAAAGCCATTCCCCTATTGCAGCAGTCTCCAGCCTTTTTTTTGCTGTGGCGCTGTCAATGACATTAGTTCTCAGCCGAGCATGCCTCGGGGGTTCAAAATCTTAGTGTCGTTAGCGCTTTTCATCCAGCAGGGTCCGCCATTGAGGGTGGTGAAGATGAACGCACGGTACAACAGGAAAGGTACCGCAGGCACTGCAACAACTCAGCGAAGCACATTGTCAATCTTTATTTCCGACGTAGTCGTTCGATTACGATGCCTTCCAGCCACCACACAACAGCTCCACCGCCAATTGGCTGCAACGAGGTTGACTTGACGGCAGCGTTCACGACGATGGAAGAGCCTATTGTTTCGTACGACCCATCCAAGGTATCCATTCCAATACCATTCCTCGGATGCCAGTGTTGAAGACGAACTTTTTTTGTGTCCGTTTCGACCATTCGTGGCTGCTGTGAAGGCACAGGTTGAGTGCAATCGCTGCTTATATTGTACGCTACAGCATTCCGGCTAGGAGCCCAACAACTTCGTTGATCGTAATGCGTTCGTTGGGGTCATGGCAGCACATCTGCTTGATAAGTTCCCACTCGGGATCCGAGAAGCAGTTAGTGGGGCGAGGAGGCAACATACCGTTGCGAACTTTAGAGTGAACCGCTTCGTCTGTCATCTCGCCACCCCACGGAAGATCGCCACTGACAACCTTAATTGCACACATGGCAAAGGAGTAAACATTCGCCGCGAAGCTGGTTTCGCTCCGTTCAGACACTCTGGGGCTGTATATCGGTAAGCTCAGAATTTGTAATCGTACTGTCATCCTGTCGCATTCGGTTCATAACAGAGCTCAATCCGAAGTTTGTGAGCTTGACGACGCCATGAGGGTCCACGAGAATGCTCGCGCACCTGAGGTCAACGTGCACGATGTTTTTCACGTGCAAATAATGCAATCCGAGAGCTGCTCCATGCAACATTCGTCGAGCATAAGGTCCTCGCTGATCAGCAGGCTTGGAAACCACGAACGTATCGATAGAGCCCAACGACGCGTACTCGCACAGGAAAAACTGGCAAGGTCCAACATGACAGGCACCAAATAGTTTAAGTACGTTTGGGTGTTTGAGTTCCGACCAGACCGACGTCTCCTTCAAAAACTGCTTGTACGGGTATCCCAAAGGCTCCTTGGCATTAGATTTCGCTCCTCGTCGAATTCGTAGTGGTATTACAACTCCTGGCTCTTCAGGGGTTAGCATTTTCTTGACCATTACATTTAATCCCAGCCATTTCCCGAAATGAACTGAGCCACACTCTCCGCGACTGAAAGTGTTTAGTTCGTTGAATACCACCTCATAAGGCGGAATAAACCACGGCGGCACAACCAGTGACAGGTCAGAACCTTCGTTGGAATTTGTCGTTGGAATGATCGCTTTGCACGCTACTTTTACCTTGGCTAGAGTTGCTTCCAGTATTTCCAAGTCGCTCACGGAGTAACTAGTATTTCTCTTGTTGGTCTCAAAATCCAACGAGGCATTCAACAATGCTAGCTCGTCGTCTCCGTCCATTTCAGCAGCTAGAGTCTGAACATCTACTGTCAATGATAGTCGCATCCGCTTCCAAAGCTGTTCTCGAAACAACGCTTGTTGAAGTGCCCATGAATGGATAGATGCACCGGCTCGGTTAAGCCCGAGAGTATCCATCAGCGCGTCTAGTTCTTCATGTAGTATCTTATTCGTTTCAAGAACCTGTCGAGTTGCTGCCAAACGCAACAAGGGGTTCTCGATGACGTGCCTCTGTAGCATGTCGCGGAAGCGAAGGATCAGGGATGCCAATGCATGAAGTTCTGAAGCAATACTTTCGGGTTTTAGTGATTCCAGTCGTGCTGCCACATCATCCATTCGCTCGTAGAGCAGGTAGTTGAGTCCAAAGCTCTCAGAAGCTTCATCGCACCATGCTTTAACCTCACTTAGGTTATACGCGATGGACGTCGTCGTTGCTCGTAACTGTGTTTGCCAAAATGAAGCGTGCTGCGCTCCCTTTTCCGTTTACTAGAAGAGGGGTCCGCATTAGCGTTTTCCTCGTCATCAGCAAATACTTGAAAACTGGCTAGCACTTCCGTGAGCGAGGGTCGATCATTAGAGTTGGGGAAGCACATACGTTCCACTAAAGCCCATTGCCAGTCATCGTGCAATGCTGCCGGCCTTGGTGGCATTTCACTTAGTAAGCTGTGATTGATACCTTCATGGCCACTCACGTGTCCTGGACAGCTACAACCCCAAACATCCCCGCCGGAAAAAGCCTCGATCACGCACATCCCAAGCGCAAAAATGTCTGACGCTTCGGTAGGACCCAAACCACTGGAGAGTTCTGGTGCTTGCCATCGATCTTTCACCGTGCTTTGACAATTTTCGCTTTGAAGTGTGTCATGGTATTGGTCGATCATATCAACACCGTTGAGACCATCATCGCTCTCATCATCTTCGAGCAAAGGGTCTTCCCGTTTATCCTGCGCCTTCGGCTGTCTGTCAAAGTAACGTGTCGATTCCAACGCCGACTTCATCTGCTTGAAATTGTACCCAGCTAACATGACAGCATCACGATCGACGCTACGGAACAAGACAAGATCGGCGCATGACAGAGAATCAAGTCCAATCCGACGCTGATGAAGAAAACGCAGTGCTAGTGCAGCTTCATGCAAGGCTCTCCACAACGGGAAACCTTCATCTTTTAAGCAGCAGGCTAGTGGTGTGCCTTCAGCCACTACGAAGAATCGCATGCTGCCAACATGACAGGCGCCAAATAGTTTCATGATATGAGGATGCTGTAGCCGCGACCAGGTGCTTGCCAATGTGAAACAATCCGCAGAGTTCATAGTGCGAGGTGCTTTTTGCACGCTTACGGCTGTGCGTTGCCATTTAAGCTGCTGCTTGGTCCTCTCGTACGGAGCAACGAACCATTCTGGTAACGACATCATGCTCATCTGTGTCTCGATCTGAATTCCGACACCACCTGACCCCGCTATATAGGTGAAGGCACGTCCAAGTAGTGTTGATTCGTCCACGGTTAGCAGTGTGTCAAACTTCCGAACGTCAAGTTTAAGTAGAGTAAGCAGCTCAAGCTGATCTTTGGGGTCGCGGATTCGGGAGTTTGAGACTGAGACGACCTCGTGATCCTCCAGGTATGATCGGAAAAACAATAGTCTTTCTGCTCGCATCCTTCGCCATCGTGGTTGCCAGCGAGGCAGAGAAGCACTCGTACCACCGGGCGAGGCTACAGCCAGGCCACAGCGTGCTGTGAGGGCATCCAAAGCTCTGTGGAAGCTCTCAACTTGTTGCACCACCCGACCAGTCTGCGCAAGACGCCATAAAGTGCGCTTCTCGGATGCATATTCCATGAAGAAGCTCTCAATGTTGTCGTTCAAATCCTCGATAGCGTGTTGAGTCAGCACGAACATTGCGTCATGAGTGTCGATCTTGGAGACCCTCTCTAAGTACCGAGCAAGCGGTTCCAGGCGGTCAAAAAGGTGGTGGTCCAGATGAGGTTCCTGTCGCCGTCGTCGACGCAATCGATGCTGCACGGGCTGTACAATCGGAGGCGTAGACAGTTTTGTGGGCATTTCTTGATATCTTGTCGAAGTTGGAGACTCAAGTGGCATCACCGGGACGTCCGAGACCGACGACGACGACGATGGCGATCCGGGCGTTGCCTTGTCGATTGGTGAGCCTGGGTGAAGCATAGTACTACTTTTGCAGCCCATTGTCAATGACAGAGGAACAATCGCCACACAATAAGTTTCTGCTACACCGAGCAACGAAACTGAAAAGTGATTTGAATGCATGATGGAATGAACCGCGTGTGTGTCTGGACAGATGAGGCTTAGCTGAACCCTGCCCACATTGCACGAACGCGGTACCAGCCACAAGATAGGCCAGATGCATTTGCATGTCCCCACCAGACGTTGCAAATTGCAACTTGCAATACAGTACATTTTGTTGCAGACGGTTCTGCTCTATATCGCGTTACACATCCTGAAATTGTGGTGACCTAAACACTTCAGACTTTATGTTTAGGTCACTCGCGAGCAGCGTGTTGTAAAGTCAATGAGCAGCTGTCGCACGCTGGACAACATACTGCAAGATATCCTGGTACAGCGGCTCGTTACGGCTTTTGGCCTTGCAGATCGTCATGTGATCTGAGTCGGGCAGCACGTAGAAACGGCCAATGCCTGGGTCGGCGGAGTCGGGCTTCACGACGACGGCGGAAAGACCTAGTGCCACCGGCGCGGCTCGATCTTCGGCTACACTCAGGCAGTCTACCCCCAGCTCCTTGAATCTATCATTCAGCGTCTTGAGATGGCCATTGGGATCCGCTCCGAGGTCTTCAATCGCAGGGTGCGTCTGGATCAACTTCCGAATCGACTCAGACCGCACACCCTTCGCTAAATCCGAGCCAAAATGCGGCACCGCCAGGAACACCACACCAGCTGTGCTATCGGCGAGGTTTGGGAGCTTGAATCGCTGGTGCTGTTCACGCTCGAGTAGCAGCATCTTCTTGGTCAGCAAGCCGCCCATCGAGTGAGTGACGAAGATAACCGGGCGAGCAGGTTCGTCTGGATGACGTCGATTACGGCCGATGTTGGCCGCATACAGAGCCGAGAGCATGACTCGAGCACGTTCTTGTAACGTAAGCGAGGGCCACGGACTGGACCAACTTACCATGCCAGCCTCGTAGCCTAACGTAACCAACCGCGCTGGCACATTATTATCCCGCAGATCTTTCGCTAGGAGTACGTCTGGCCAAACGTCGTTATTCCGTTTTAGCTTGTTGCTCATGTCGGTGCGCCAAGTCCCAAATGGATGGCCACGTAGACCATGCACGAACACGATGTCAACAACAGGTTCAATGCTGCCATCATCGGAAGGCTGGTTAACCGCATCCTCTTCAGATTGAGAGACGATCGGATTTACACCTTCACAATACACGTCCTCCACCAAATGACCACCAGCCACAACCTCGTCATACGCACGGAGGTTCTGTACAACACGACAGTAGTTGGAGCGCTGCATGGGGTCCGCGCACTCCCGCCAGCGACGGATTTCAGCAAGAAACCGCTTGCCTGAGACTGTCTGGCCAAGCAAATTGGCAATGTCCACGTGGTCGCTTGCGATGACAGCTTGAGCAGGATCCGTGTTCAGAGCCGAGCTCCTTGGGTCTATATTCAAACAATACGTGGCAACGAGGTTTGCCAACACTCGAGCGCATTGAGTATGTTGTGTGGGTGTGGCTTCGCTGGTTGCAGACAGTAGAGAAACGAGAGGTACAGCGCCCTGTTGCACGAGCTCAGCGTGGTGGTGTTCTGCCAGCACAGCCAAAGCTGACGTGCCCGCATCAACCACTGCGGGGTTGAATAGAACTCGCTCGTTGCCCGGAGTCAGTTCTTCCGATATATGGGCAATATCTTCCATTTGCTCGACAGCTAACAGTTCTCCGCCGGAAAGTAAACGAATTTGCTGCAGCATATTCGTGAGCCAAGCCTGGAGGATATGTTCTTGTTTGCTGCGAGTCTGCTCCTCGTCTGGTGTCAGCTTCACATGGGGATCATGATGCTGCTCGGCCAGGTATATGAGGCTGGCAATTGCATTCTCTCGCACCTGGTGATCTGCGCTAGCGCTCCAAGCTGTCAAAATGTCTACCCAACCAAACTCTGTGCTGGCTTCGTAGTCTTCAGCACCAATAACGGGTAAGTCAGTGAGGTCGTTTATCCCGCGGAAATAGGGCGACATTGGTAGATCCCGTCGAGACTGCAGTAACGAGGCTGTCCATGATGAGTCGAACAAGCAGTCAAGAGCTATGGCCCCGTTCTGGAATCCTGTGCAGATATTGCGAAATGCCCACGAAACGTGCCGCTGGATACTCACCACGTTCCTTACCATGTCCTCATCCGCCTCGCTCCCCATTTGCTGCTTTCTTTCGTGAATCTGCCGTGCCAAGCCAAACAGGGCAGCCCGCGTCTTCGTAGACTCACAAATGTAGCGCCGGCTTTGCGGGGATGTAGTTAGTGTGCGCAGGCATCGCGCACTTACCAGTTGAAGCTGATTTCGAAGCTGGGTGTGGTGCCTCTTAAACGCCTCGTCACGCTCTTCAGCATTTTTACGCACCTTGCGTCCGCCCCAAGCTCTTTTCACAGGGTTAAGAGTCTGTACTTTCGGATCTGTTCCTGTCCAATAGCGAATCTGCTTCATCCAAAGTTCGTACGTATCACGAGAGACCATCGCCGGGTTTCGTCGAGCAACGTGTAGCAGCGCATCCATCACTGTTGCGGCCTGAAGCTGTAAGTCCACATCGTAGCTCTTCCGTGGGAGTGCCAGCAGCATCTCGGCGAAATCCGGCCCCAGCACTGCTTCGAGCTGATCTCCAGCACCTGAATTATGACGATTCACTGCCTGAAGAAGAGCACCCAAACCCCAGAGCCCGAACCTTCTCATAGTCAACGGCATTTCTGGCGAACAAAGCGCCGCCAGCGCCTCACAGCTGTCCGCCACCCTCGAAGAATCTGAATCCTCCAGCTCCGAGCGATGCACCACAAATGCTCTTGTCGCGTCTGCTCCCTCTTCCGAGCGTTGGTGGGACAACTGCTGCACCTTCATCAACGCCTCGCCCAACTGCAGCAAGTCCATGTAGCTCGCTGCCTCGTCCTGCTGCCGCGTGAGATGGCGGAGCGTCTGCGCCAGCGCCAACAGCGACACCCGCAGCTCCACCTGTCCGCTGTCCGCCGCAGCATCCAACAGCTTCCCTAAGCTCTGCACCAACTCTACACCACGCATCCGTCAGTCAGCACCCTGCTCCCCCAGCTCAGCTCAGCTCGGCTGTTGGTCGCAGCCAGCAAAAGTCCGAGATCACGCACGTTGCAGTTGCAGTCGCCGCGGCGCCGTCCAGGCCGCGTGCTGCACCAGCAGCGCCACCGCGTCTCGGTCCACGAGCGAGCGCAGCGTCCTCTGGTCCTGCTCGTCGTCTCCAAGCTGCAGAGTGATGGTCAGCAGACGCCTCGCCAGCTCGTCCTGCACTGCTTGCAGTCCGCCACGACTAGCGAGATGACCCATCTCCTCGCCAGCGCCGTCGCGTCATCGAGTGATGCTGCCGCGTCGCTCTCGCGGAGGACCATCACTCCGAGCTGCGTCGTGGCCCGAAGGCGTCGTACACTGTCGGGCGAGCTCAGCAGCAGCGCCACGGCGCCTGCCCCCGCGACCACCGAGAGAGGTGGCAGGGAGCGGGAGCGCTTGCGAGACGGCGGACGCTGCTTCTGGGCGCGGGCCCGAGCGGAGGAGGCTACGCCCCGCCGCGACAGGAAGCGCCGAGCCCAATGCGCATGCGGGGGCATAGCACACTTGAGTTTGTATGGGTGGAGCGATGAGAATCATCGCACCATAATTGACTACCAGGACCTCTAGATTTGACTACAAACCAGTGACAGGCAACAGAATGGTGCTGCCTCGAGGCTTGCCGTGCAATCACCACTTCCACGTGGACTGCGTTATTGGCTGGTTCGGGGCTAGCATGACGTGCCCACTCTGTCGCCGCAGCTCCTACAATTGACTAAACTAGTTCAGGCGCGAGTGTTAGACACTGTGGTGCTTTGTTTGTTCAAGCTTTTTGAAGTCGATTCCTGCAGATTGGAGACAGGCATGATTGGGATGTTCAAACTGAAATGCAAAAATGTAAATTACGCAGGAAGTGACTGCTTGCAATCGCTAATACCATCGAGTCTCTTTCCAAAGGTGGAGCACCCTGGTACTTGCTTGTTGACCTGTGCGAGCCACTGGAGCAGCATGGCCGTAACCACCTCCTTCTTCTCCCAGAGCACCCAGTGCCCAGCCTCGTGCACGACCTTGCTCTCCAGCTTGGGGATCATCTGAGCCATGCCTGCCGCCATTTGTTGCTGCGCCGGGTCGTCACCGCCGCTGCGAGTGGTCGCGATGTATAAAGCTGGGTGCGGGATTTCACGGGGCAGCTCGAGTTCTGTCTCAAAGTCGCGGCGCCATTGCCCGGTAGTACCGACATCCACCAAGAAACCCATTCGTGGTGGCGGCAACTTGACGCACATAGCACTCGAGCTCTTCATCGGTGAGTAGCGTCGACGGTTCAGTATACCACGCTTCACTCCCGTTCTCTACATTGTCAATAATGCGTGCCAGGTCACCGGGAATCTTTGCGGTGTGGTGGAACACCGCGTTGAAAAAGCGTTTGGGGGGGCTTCGCCAGCTTCTGCGCCGTGACTTCCGAGTCCCCGAGCAGTTTCAGATATCCAAACTGCGGCATCATCGCAACCAGAGCATCCACATCCGTACACTGGTTGCTTGGAGGGAAGTATGGGATGTCAACGGAGCATACGGCCAGCACACGCTCCGGGTAGTAGAGGCACATGCGCCAACACATTGTGGCTCCCCAGTCGTGCCCAATGAAGACTGCCTTCCCGATCCCAAGGAAGTCGAAAAGTCACCAACAACGAAGCAGAGTTCATCGGCCTACACAGGTTGCTCACTCATGCTGTCATCAAGAATTGGAGGCGCCTATGTAGTTGGGGACAGTCAACTCATACTGGGCATGATGCGGTCGCACAAGACCCCCAGGCGAAGAAATTAAAATACTGGTATCGGCTGACAACGTGACTAGCTGATCTGGTTCAGGTGGAGTCCTGGACGCACTACAAAAAAGACTATTCAACAAGGCTGCAGATGGATTAGCGAACCTAGTCATGGACGCCAGGCAGAGTCGGGTAATGGTGGCAACAGACGGAGGACAGCAGACTGATTGGTGCCTGCTACAAGTGCGGGCGGCGATTACAGGGATATGGCGGAATGGCGGAGGGGAAGGAATATGGATAAAAAAGTGAGGGCACGGGGTCGAGTAGGGGCAGCCGTGTGTTGGAATGAGGGGAAGATTAGCGGCGACAAGAGACATAGGGCAGTCAACAGAGTAGAGAAGAAGACTCGAGCGAGCGTACAAGCAGCTTGAGAATGGTTATCAGAGTTCATCCATAAGGAAGTAACACAATATATCACAATAACACAAAAAAGTCTAAAAGTCACCAGGAAAGTACGAAACAAGTTGTTACAACGGAGCTCGCAGCAGCTCCCGACACTCGCTAGTCCCAGTCGACAGAAGTATAAATATACAGACAAAAGTTGGAGATGTACAGAGTATGTCCACTGGGCACAGACGGCGTTGTGGTTGGTTGATTAACTGATTGGTGTAGAGGCTCGCCACAAGCAGGAGCGATCGATCTCACTTTCCATTTAGTGATAGAGCAGGCGCACCACTAGCACCATCACCACGAAGACACACACCGAGTGCCGCAAGGGGTACCAGCAGCAGGACCCAACCGAGCGTCACGAGCAGCAGAAGCTGCAGCACCTCAAGATTGGCCCCACAAGCACCAGAACCAGCAGCTCCGCACTGAGCTCCACAACAAGAAGAGGCAACACGACCACATCTAGCCGCGTGAGCAGTACCAAGGCGCCATACGGAAGCAACAGCCTTTACAAGCACAGGTAAGCGTTTTATGCTATGATTTTTCTATGCTTAGCTGACACTAACGATATCACCACTCCTTTTGCTTGTTTTGTTTTCAGAACATTAGATAATTAATAAATGCACGTACGATTGAGGCCACCACCAACGTTCTTGTGGTCTAATGCTTATCTAGCGACAGTGAGTAGTCGTGTGACAAATGATAGAAGCCGAAAGGTGGTGATAACTGAAAGGTGTACTAATAAGCCGAAAACCGAAAGATGTGGCATGACGAAACCGAGAGGTGTGGCATGATGAAACCGAGAGGTGTGTCAATGTGCTAGAAACCGAAAGGTGTGGCGAGACGAGAACCGCAAGGTGTGTCCATTAGCTCGTGTATAGTAGGTGGTAGTGTTCAAGGCCAGTTTAATCAGGAGGTGTTAGCGCATACAAAGGTCGACTGCGATTTAGACAGACATTTGTTGTCAACAGCGACTTGTATTTGCTCATAGTCCTGCATGTTGTGTGCTACAGCTAGCCTACAGGCGACGCGAAATTCGCTCGGCTCGCAGTCTATTCTGCAGAGCCACCACGTCCGCTTTAGCCAAGTTCTGGACGGGTTCCCAGGTGGGTTCCCAATCCACTTGAACTTGGACCGAGCCATCTTGATGCCGCTGCCCTAAGAGACGCCGATAGCGGTACTCCGTACCTCCTGATCCTTGCGCTGGAAAAGTTGGCGCCTGTATCTCTCGTGTTGGGTTGTGCAAGGCAGGCGCCATGCTCGGTCGAGATGCCGTGCAAAGCTCCTCTGGGGTGCCGCCTGCGGCGATTGCGGGGGCCCCGGCCAACCGCAACGGCAACGGCTGAGGGCTGATGACGCGGAGGTATCGTCGCTGACGTCTCCGCGGGCTTGTCACGCTCACTGCCTTGATCAGGAGTCCTGCTCACCGAGGTCGGGGTCGTGATCAGGGGGGCGGATGATGGTGTCTCTAGACATTGTCATTTCGTGTATCTGCCGGTCAACCACTGCTGACTAAAGTATGTTTTAAAAGAGCGGCATTCTCGGTTGGCATCCCAAGCGCTGAGAGCTTCTGTAATACGGATCTCCTTATTGGCCTGGGTGCGAGCACAGTGAATCCGATATACGTGTCGGTACACGAGCTGCTTGTTTGACGCAGATAGCTTAAGGGCACGCTTACGGACGTTAGTCATCACGTGAAAGAAGCACATGAGATAGTTCAGCTCGTGGTCCAAATTTCGAGCTGCATCTTCAAATGCACCTCGATGTGCGTCGTCAGCATCCATCATAACAAAGCCGATACGAGCTGATTCTCCGGATATCTCTCGATATATACTGAGAGTAGATTCTATAGCCCATTGCCACTGAGGGTGTTTCAAATCAGACATTAAGAAGAACGCAATCGGGTGAAATTGACACCACCGATCCAAAAGCCCAAAAACAGCAACCGGGTATCCCTTGGTGCTGAGCTTAAACGTAGCGTCCAGGTGTAGAACAAACTATGGAGCGCGCTGCAAGCGACGAATCAATGCCTTTGTTGAAAATCCGATAACTAATGGATCTGCTTCTGATCCACCACCAAGATGTGGTTCATTGTTTGAGTTGGTCGTAAATCCAAAAGCAAAAGGCGTAGTCTCTTCCATATCTCTCCGGAATCGATGTTGTGATACCTGATCAACCATGACATCAATGTAGTCGTTATCTAGTAAAGTCGTTTTTCGGTAGGAACGCACCAACGACTGCACTTCAGGGAGAAATTTTCGATGGTCGACTTCTGTTAGTTTGAAATCCAGAACCATTGAGTTCATAATTCGAGCAGGTTTGTCACCTGCTTCTGCGCGGCTTAAAATGAAGCGCTTCATAGTCAAATTAATTCGTTCTGGATGTGGAGAGGGAGGTGCTGCCGAAATGTGAGAACTGTGCTGGTAGATGTTACTGAGATCCGTAACGTGACACTGCTCTACTTTCAAAACCCACGAGCACTTCCTGCCTTGGCTGACCGATTGACAAGTGGCTGAATTGCACTTGTACATACAATACTGCATGTCATGTAGATCTGTATTCACTCTGCAGACTTACAGATTTCAGCCTGACTTTTCTTCTTGAGATGTAACTTTTGCTGGTCCAAAAACGTATCAAGCTGAGGCTCTGTATGACATGAAAGCATATGCTTCCATACATAATTCGTCCTCGGCATAATTATACTGATGATCAAGTCAGCAAAATTCAAACTTAGTGGTCGTGAGGCAACCTAGAGCAGTCTAACATGACATTTACGCTTACCTCGTTTTCGTATCGAGAGAGCGGTGATATCAAGATTTCCTTTTATTTGTCTACCCACCGATATCACTACGTGCGTCTTGAATATGAGAAGGATCAAACAAGCTGGAAGCGTAGATTGAAGTTTAACTACGACCGACAGCCATTATTCGATTGTCAATGAATGTAGTACTACCACGGAATGTGGCACAACCACGATTGTACTCTATCCGATAAAAACACTTTTGCTCTCGGTTTCGCTCGAATTGTATTTTTACCAAGCGATTCTGTAACAGCCCTCGTGTTTTCTGTACGGGGCACACAATCTCTGTGACACAAACACATGATCTGTATTTTGGGCTTTGTTTCTGTATTTATGGGATGATAATCTGTGTTATTGACCCTCTCTCGTCCCAGTCGTACCGAGCAGCTGACCACGTCGGACGTGACGTTCTTGGAGCCATACGCGGAGGCTTCCGTTGGAGCCGAACTCTGGGCTAATCCTCGCATATCTGCCATTCGAATGAGGATGGTGGTTAGAGTATAGACATCTCGAAGTTGAAGGTGCTTGCTAACCTGGCACGATGACGCGGTACTTGGCTGCCAGCGGAGCGAGTTGGTGCTGCTCACGCCCGAGAAGAACGACAATTAGGAACGGAGATGTCGTATCGCGTGGGCACGATACTTACCCGCCAGGCAAAGCCGAAGTCCGGCTAGCCGTGGAGCAGCACGACAGGGACGATCATGGAGAAGGAAGCCACCTACAAGCAGGGATTGACAGAAGAATCAAAATGAACTACAGACAGTACCCACAAAATTTCCCCACCTGAGAAATACTATTTGCTTTACTATTTCTGATATATGCAGTGTCTATACAAATGCCTTTATAAAATGTCGGCTTGTCGCATGTACCAGTGTTGGCAGAGGGTGGTTTTTCGAATTTGTGGTTTTATAAAAAACACAGGAAAAGCCACCAATAAACCAGTTAAACCAGGTTGTTCGTTGGCTGTTGACTTTGCAACCAGCCAAGTTGAAGTTGGCTTGCCAATAGATTCCTAGACAGATTCGTGAGCAAAGGACTTCAATCCAAATCCAGCTCCCACAAAAACATGGGCGGCGGGCGCCCTTCACGACCCGAGCGCAACGAGTTCATAGACCTCGAAGTGGCTGCTGATGATTTGGGTTGGTTTGAAGGCACTGTGACGCTCATTTCTCGGAGAACCGGCTGAATTCCCCGATGATCCAGACAGCGGTGCGACGTGTCGTTCATCAGATTGTCATGAGCCCGATCCTGAGTCAATGGAGCCCTCAACTACGCAAGCCGCATCTCGTCTATTGGCGAATGACGAACAAGCCCTGCAATCGAGCACACGAGACGAACAGCGTAGTTTGACGGTGTCTAGGGCTTCGCAACTTACTTCCATGAAGTGAATGTGTATTGTTTCCCTATCTACTGTAGGTTCTGATTATTTTGTCCGCTGTGTGGGTCAACGTGCTGCTTCCCGTGCTGCGTCAAACTCTCGGACGCATCCTTCTCGCGATTAGGAAATGTCTTCGTCCTATGTTCAGGTTTTGCCGCTGACGCTGTTCGTGCTTTGGTGCTTTCGTCGACGACGGACCACGGTCAAACCCACATCATTGTCAGGTGATGCATCAGCTATACAAGTCCCGCATAACCCACCTAGTGGTGGGCGTTTTGCTAAGGTAGCAGTGGAATAGGTTCCATCCGACATATCGACAAGTAATGAGGTAGTTTAACCAACAACAGTTGAGATGACAACAATTAAGGCGATGGCAGTTGGCGACAGGACGACCCCATCTGGTGCTGGTCTTGCTGACCTCGGTTGCGCTGGTGCAGGAATTTTGACGACTCCTATTACTGGCTCGGGTGATCACGCGGTTGACACTCTGGGAGCTGCTGCGAATTTCCGCACCAGCGGCTGAGCTGCCGTCCACACTGCCGCATCAACGTTCCCGTCTTCTTTTCCAATTACGCGAAAGCTTCTGCTCTCAGGTAGAGCTGACTACCGCATCCGTGAGCATGGCTGTGAGCTGCCTTGTGTACACCTTGAATGCTGCCTTCACACGCTTGATCGGCTCCGTGTCCGGGTGCGCAAGCTTCAATCAGATACGCCTCGAGATGCTCTGCGGAGAAGTCCGCCGTGGTCGCGACTGGGCGATGGGTGCGGGGAACGCGGCAGGACCAAGAATGGAGCCGAGGAAGGGAGCGAGGCTAGAGTGAAGCTCACGTCAAATGACTGGCTGATACGGCCCACTGGGCACTGCTCTGAGAGTCTCAGTGCAGACGCCAACCCGTTGCAACAAGCTAGCCGGGCGTTGACCAGGAGTAGGGTTGGCAATGTTGCTGTTGGCAGCTCTCACTCCACACTTACCAACAGTTGAACAACTGTTACACAACAGTGTACATACAAATCCTAAGTGTATTATTTGTTCTCTCTATCGACGAACCTATTGAACGAACCCATACAATATTTCGGGTGTCTTGGCAGTCGGATGTACGATGGCCTGCAGCAGGTCGAAAGCGTTGAGTTGGGGGAATGTGATGCCATTGGGACGTCAGATGTGGGCTTGAAGCAGTTAGCACAGGGAAAACGAAGTGGAGGTTGTTGGAAGAATAGGAAATGGGATCGAGACGATACAGACATTTTTAAAGTCTAAAATAGGAGACATTGTCATTGACTCGTGGGATAGTGAAGTTGCGCACCTCACCGCACACTGGTCTGATCCATAAGACGCTTTCTTATGACACCTTCAGACCGTTCTGATCCATAAGATGCATTCTTACGACACCGAACGGCCTGTCAAAGTTTTCGTGTGGTTAATATGATGTCTGACGGAAATGTTATGGAGATTTTTATTCATGATTTCGACTCTAAAAAATCGACCTGTTTTTGGCGATTTTCAGGCAGACAACTGTTTGTAATTGTTACTCTACACTCACAAACAGTTGTCCACATGTAGTGCTAACCAACATGTTAGCGTATAGTGCCAACCCTAACCCGGAGAGCGAGGGCTTTTGCTCAAACGTGTCACCGACTAATGACACACCATTGCTACACCAAACCTTGCAACCACAATAAAACCACAACAAAGCCAGCGTATAACCAACAACGCCAGGTTTTTCTGGTTCTGAAGCCTTTTGCAACCATGGTTTTACCTACACTGCATGTACCTGTAGAATATAAATCGTTGAAGGGGGAAATCTTGTGGGTAGTGTCTGTATTGTGAGTTCTACTCAAAACTGGATTTGGCGATTGGTTGAATCGCCCAAGCCCAATTGACCCGCCAATCGCCCGAGCCATACAAAACTATAACTAGCAGGGCGTCGCACTTAGACAAGAGTTTACTGTGGTACCCAATTGGTTTGGGGCGATCCGCAAAATGACTTGGATTGGTATTGGATAGGTTTTGACTTGAGCATAGAATAGCCCCAGATTGCCAAATTTGGCCGGAACTCACAACACTACATTGATAATATGTAATAGCCAACTACTAGTCAACTACAGACAACGAAAAAATGCTGGCAACGCAAAAGCCGGCAGTCGACTCTAGGTTTTATGCACAGATTGAAAAGCATCTCCGATAAGTAGGCTCATTTTTGAAATAATTGACTCGTTTCCGTACAACATGTGTCATTTTGTAGGTTTTATGAAGGTTTTTGACCATGTTATCCAATCACGTGTCGCTTTAGCAAGGCAATGTGACATTTTTGCCATATACATGTAGATTTTATTCAGTCATGCCTGCTTTTTGTCGTTGTCTGTACGATAGTCGCTATGAGTTTCGCATGGCGGCCTGAGTCGCTGTACTGTAGTAGTTATTATTCCGTCAAACCAGGTCAAAACGATAGCTAAATACTACCTGGGAAATGGCTGGCGAACCTCACTATTGAGCAGTGCTTCTGGTTACATGGAGAATCGCGTCTGTGTGACATTCGTCACACGGAGACCGGTTCGTAGCTCAGGAGCGCGGATCCGACAGCTTCGTTGTGTCTGACAGACCCCAGAAGCTGCTAATTAAGCACTCTCTGAGCACTGCTCAATGCGGCATGTTTTCTTTGACCGGCGGAATACCTGTACGAAGCAGTACCCTTTCGAATTCGATTCGATCCGTTTATGGAGGGTTATGATTCTTGCCTGGGAATGAGCACTACCAAGAACGAGCCCAAGGAATGAGCCTTGGGAGGATCATTTCTTCAAACGATGAGGCCACGGAATGAGCCAAAAGATTCGTCAAGAAATGAACAACTGAAACCCCTAATAGCGCTGCTCACGCTTGCTGGAATGAGTGTGCTTCCACTGTCATCTTGTTCTCCTTATTCCCATGGCATATTGCAAACACAATTCAAGATGTGCATCGTACAATCAGTCGGAACATAGTCTTCAAGAAGCTTTGGACACCTTCCATCGCATCCTACATGGTAAATTAAGTCATGCCATTGATGTGGATATCGGACAGGTCTTTGATGCGCGCGCAGATCATCTTGTGCACGTCAGACGACATGTGTGATGGGTTTCCAACCGTCAGAAGAAGAGCGATTTCACGGTAACGCCACGTCTCATCAATAAAAGATGCAGAGGTTCCCAGTACACGGACCTTGTCATTCGCTGTAGTCCACCTGTTATGATGTAGGTTCAGAAAGGGAAGCCCAAGAGTGGCGTCGTACTCGCGAACAAGCAAAGCATGAGTCATCTTGCAGAACTTGGCGAACACAGCCCCCAACAAATCTCAGAAAGTGGCGGGGAAAATGATAGTAGCATCAGGGTCACTAGTCAGCCGCTGGATGAGGACCTTGAGTCATCTGTAGCTGCAGTATTGTAAGGTAACCAGGCGTGAAGCAACCAGTCCGCGACGTAAACACCAACAACTCGTTCAGTTGGAACCCACATCTTTGCAGTGTTCCGCGGCATTTCGTTGCACGATCACTGAAGGCTGTCGAAGAAACAGAGCGTTGCTCTCAACACTCCCAGAGTGACTCATACATAGCCTCGTCGATGTGCCGACTAGCAGCTTTCAGCTTCAGTTTCGTCTCAGCCATTCCAAGCGGATGATCTGTGTGAACCGCGGCCATGTGATACCTGGCATTGGATGAGCTAGCCCACCGATGCAAGCCGCGTTCCTAGGCATTTGGAGCGGCACATGGTCTGCAAGAGTGCTGCTAAGCACACAGCAGGCATACATGAGTGAATGCCTCGCGGACTTGGGCTTTCTTGTGCAGCACGTCCAACTGATGAGCAACGTCCCACACGCTATGGCGTGAGTTTTGCGGGCGATAGTGGCAAACGTCCAGCGGAATACCAAGGACATCAACCCGGTCGGAGCGGTGGACGGTGCTGTTGGTGATGCTGCAGCACTCGGCATGTTCATTATATCCACCCTGATAGTCTCCGCTGGAAGAGGGCTCGCTGGTTGCGAGTGGAATCGAATTCGAGTGGTGACGTGACAACTCCAAATCTCCACGATCATCTCCAGGCAATGACGAAGGCTCACGCCTTATGGTGTCCCACTGCTGCAAGCAGGAAGAACAGCAAAAGCACTCGGAGAGGTTCACAGCATCATACAGCTCGTTGCTGTAGATGTGGTGAACACTTTTCAACAAACGATGCACGGGTCGGTCCTGGTGAGCTCTTCGCATGAGCAGTCCGGGTTGGCGCACTTCATGGTGAGTAGCAGGAATGCGGTGGAGGGAATTTAGACGGAGGGGTCTTGACGGATGCCTTTGCTTGCTCTCGCAAGCAAAGGCAACGCAGAAGGCGCCACAGAAGAAAGGGCGCCAGACGAAGATCCGGCCTGCGAAGACAGCGATGGTGAAGTCGAAGAAAAAGAGTACGAAGCCACGGCGAAAGAAGTCATCGATGGCAGCCACGGATGCCGTGGATGCAGAAGCATCAGAGATAGAGGCAGAGCAGTCGCTCGCCGAGGGCCCTAGCAAGTACTCACACACTACACGTATCCAGCTTGACGCCATGGTGCTTTGGATGGAGGTGCCAGCAAACCGCGCCATCTATCTTGGCGAGTCGACAGCTGGGAAGAGCATGACTCATGGGTCTGGTGTTACCAAGCTCTCAGGGTTTGCAAGCATGGCGACGTTCGTCCACGAGTACGCCATGGAGCATGATGCAGCAGACCCCCGGCACTCCGTCCTGTGGGACAAGAAGACTTGTCAGAGTCGGTGGAACTCTCACTTTAAGCGCTATAAATCCTCTCGAGATCGAAAGCTGCACCAGACAGGATTCGGAATCACTGACGAGATGATGGAGGACGGCCTAACTATCGATGATTTGGTCGAGAAGGCGTGTTCGTTTTACGAGCGAATGGAGGCAATGTTTTCCGAGCAAGCCAACGTTGAACCAGTGTCACAGCTACATCAACCCGATCTCAGCGATGATGAGAATAGGGACAGTGGTGAGATGAATGATCATAGTCTTTACCGTGCTGGAGACTTATTTTAATGGTGTGGAGCAACGAGAGTTTAGTGTGTACAATCAGCGGTACAGCAACGCAGACACGGGTGCCGATAGTGACAGCGATGTATATGAGCTCAGCTATCGTGGTGAGCTTTGCACTAACGGAGTCAGCAACGTTACAAATGAAAACCGTTGCCCCAGTGATGGTGAAACTAACTTCCATGAAGGCTCAGCAGATGATATGAACAGCACTGACGGGAATCGCGCTAGTGTTTTATTTCAAACCGAACCCCGCAGACCGTTGATGGAGTTATCAAACTCCAGCAATCGCCCCCGTCTATCATGGGGCTCCACAGTGAACAGTATTTTGCCTGCAGTCACTAATGACCACAAACGTAGTCCACAAGCTGCACCTACGTCAGAACGTCGTCGACGTGTATGCGCGACATCAGGCTCTACTAAAACTCCAGTTGTAGCAGCGACCTACACTGCTGCAAAAGCCGCTGCTGCGTCGAAAGGAGTAGACAAGGCGCAGACATTAAAGCGCAAGGACTTTGGTTCTGTGTTTTCTATGGAGTCGGAGAAGACCAGACAGTTCGCTGAAAAGAGAGCGAAGCTGACATTGAAAGCCCAGGAGATGCAGTTTAGAGCGACAATGGCGTTTAAAGAGAAAGAGCTTCAAGAGCAAGCAGAAGCCCGACGTCAAACTCAATTGAATCTCAAAGCAGAGTGGGTAGCGCGTCGTCAAGAAAAGCGGGAAGAAGAACGCAGAAAATGGCTGTTGATTTTTTACTCGGTGGCAAAACAAGTGACGAAGTGAAAGAACTGGTGGATCAGTATTTCCCTAGCTGCTGAGTAATGCGCGCTTGATGCGCTCACGCTTTTCTTGTGCGTCGTCGCCTCCATGAACACTAGCGATGGGTGTATCATCTTCTTCGTCTTCGTCGAGCGTGGTGTCATCCCAGTCATCAGCCAGTACAATTCCAATGTTGTGCAGCATGGTGCACAACAAAATGTGGTTGTTGACGTGGCGAAAATCTTGTTTCCTATTGATTTGAGTACGAATTCCTTTCAGCGACATCCAGCGGTTCTTAAGGAGTCCAATGCAGTTTCATTTATGACGCGAGCAGATGATATGACTTCATTGTACTGTGTGTTTTCTTTCTTGGCGGCAGCAGGAAGCTTGTACGGAGTTATTAGCCTTGTCCCCAGAGCATAGCCCGAGTCGACAATCAGATACTGGTCCCCCGAGAAATACCGATCCGGATGCTGAGCTATCGGCGTCTTGGCGAAAATGGTTGAGTCACAGCAAGATCCTGGCCAGCCTGTGAACGCAAGTATAATGATCTTGTCTTCATTGCACACAATTTGCACGTTGAAGCTGTAGCGACACTTTCGGTTGTAGTGTAGAGCCGCGTTGATGTGGGGCTTCTGGTCAAGGATGATATGCGTGCCATCTACAAATCCAACAACACCTTCTGTCAAGCCATAGCGTGCTTCATGAAAAGCTGATGAAAGAATTCGTTGCTGAGGACTTGGCCAAGTTACGCAGCGTGCGTAGTGTCGCAGCAGGGCTTTCTGTACGCGGCGCACGTAGGAAGGAACGGTTCCTGTGCCAATTCCATAGTTTCGAACAAAATGGGCGACGGAGTTTCCGTTTCCATAGGCACCATACCATTCCAGTGTCACGGCAAGCTGTATCGCCACATCACGCTGCGGCTTCTTTGCCTTTTGACTCCTTGATTGAAAGACCACATCATCCCGAATCATCTCCAAGAGAATGTTGAATGTAGCTTTCGTGACGCGGGTAAACTTGCGAAATTCGTCATCTCGGAGCACGAAAAGTAATCTCTGGTGCGCCGTGGAACGCACGACATTCCGGCGCTCAACAGAATATCGGACGGAGTCTAACGCCTGGCGCAGTGCTACCACATCCGGTAAGATGTCACTATCTGTAGCAGCGGCGCCCTCTTCGTCGTCCGGAGCATCAAGCTTGTGCAGCTCTCTCACCATCGCGAGCTGGAAGATGATGTCGGTCAGGTCATTTTTAAGCTTCTTGAAATCCGACGGCGGCATGTTTATTTTTGTTTGAAGGGAAACTTGACTCCCTAGCTATATTTGGAATAACAGTGCTGCTTGGCGAACGTGCTGCATTCTACAGCAAACGATCTGCTCAACTGCCTATAAACTGAAACCCCCAGCCCAAAGCCATCGGCTCATTCCTTGGTATTAGTCCTAGCGCAAAAATGTCAAGGAATGATTAACTGAAACCCCTATTGCACTATTGGAGGCGTCTTCGAGGAGGGACAAGAGCTCATCAAGCGTGTGCGGGCATTGAGCAATTTCTTCAGTAATGAGCAGCGCCGCAAGCGCCTGGAAGAAGTGCAAGGGTTTTTCTGTCTACCGAAACTGAGAACTGTGCTAGACTGCGACACATCATTCACGGTAAAGCTCTTCCAGAGGACGATCATCAATTACTCGGTTTTTAGCGGATACTTTCAAAGCGACAAGGGCGACGATGCGTCAGTGTACGAATGTTTGACGAATACAGACTGGCTTTTGATGACGGAGATGGAAGCTATCACGGGGTCAATTGCTGACCTTGCAGAAAAATCGAAGTGCAACGCAACGAGCTTGTGGCGTCGGAGCTGATTGTGCTGCTAAAATTCGCTGCTGGTCGCATTCATAGCAAAGCATTTCGCCTGTGTGATCTCGCTGTGATCAGAGCTACGACTACAGCCATTGATTCGTTTCCGCGTCGCATGGATCGTATCGAGAATCTCAGGGTACCTGGTACCCATTGGCCTCACAGCCACTCATTTACATTTCACTGGAGTTAACTATAGATATAGTTAGACTCATACATTTACACTAGGTACAGGCTAGCCGTTTTAAGAATTCAATACAGTTCTTATTTTGCAAGTTGATTGTGCTGGCCTTTGTATAAGGGACACTGACTCTGCGAGTCCTAAGTTACGGGACTGTACTAGGTTCTTGTATAGAACCTGAGGCTGAACGCCTAGAGTTGAGACTCGGGGAGTCCTACGTCTTCCTCTGTGCCGTGCACACCTAAGCAGCCCCGCTGCATATCGTATAACATGATTGAACCCGATATTATAAAGGCACTAAATAGCGTCACCAAATGGGGTGATGGGCAGGAGATGGGCATTATATTCTTCACGAATAACTTCGTTAAAGTTTCTACATTGAGATTTCAATATTTGAGAAAATGCCCACCCTCCTGCAGCCATTCATTTACAGTTTCGCGGGTTGGAGAGTAGGCGTCAGCGGGGAGAGCAAAAGGGCCTTCGTGTGCGCGTCGCGGGTGCTCCTAGCGCTAATTCGCTTGGGCGTGACGCCTGCGCAGCAGACGAGTAGCGAGCAGGGCTGCTTGGCGTACCGCTGCCCCACTGAATGCGGTTTGGCGGGTATTACAAACGCTAGATTTGCCTGCGCATGGGTGGGTGCGAGCACTTGGGGCGAGGCATGAGCGTAGCATCTTAGCATGAACACAACCGAGCGCAAGCGAGGTGCTCCCCATAAGGGGGAGGTAGAGGTGGTTTTAGGGTTCATGCTTCCGACCAGGACACGTACGCTTAGAGCGTGTTCGCTAGGCAGCTGGAGATGGAGATGCAGGTGATCTCCAGCTCCAGTTGGTTCGCCACAAATCCATCTCCAGACGCTTTTTCAGCCAATAAAATCTTGTGGTACTACGGCCGACCTCACTCAGAAACTGACGGTGGCTGTGATGCCCACTCAGCTCACCCGTGCGCCTGCCCGCTCCAGAGCACCTGCAACTGCACGAGGCCCTGTTGCTTCTCGTGCCCCGTCTTCACACCCTGACGAGCCTGGTGTGCCGAGCCGCTCTCGTACCTGCCCCCTCTGTCTCTCAGTGATGAAGCGCTGCTATCACCAAGTGATCAAGCTGGTGATGCGCTCGGTGTGCTGCTCGCGGACATGTCGGCGACAGCAATGGCTGTGTCAGCGCCAACTCAAGCTCCTGTCGCCCATGGAAGCCCTCCCCACCCGGAGAACCTGCCTCCCGATGAAGCAGTGACTCGCCGAGGGACGGCCCGACAGAAGGCGACCGCATCGCCCAAGCAGCAGTTTGCTTGGACGTCAGAAGCGGCGGAAGCGCTTTTGCGTGTACGCTTTGGAGCCATGAAAAGGCGTTTTCAGCGGTCAAAGAGCTCGAAGCAGCTCGCGGCGGCTTGGGGCTTGGTCGCAGCGGAGACTTTCCGTGTCGGACGTCTCGAGGTGGATGTTGGCCAGTGCAAATCTAAGGTAAGATTGTTGCTATAACGCTGAATAATCTACGCTGTGAGCTCACGTGTGATCACTTCATTTTCTGGGTTTGCTACTGTAGGCGAAGCACATGCACAAGCAGTATACTGCTTATCGAGTTGCCCTAGAAGCAACCGGCAACAGCACAGATTAACCTCTGAAAGAGCCTTTATGTTACGCAACCACGTGTGGCGGGATCTTGACGGCATGGGTGCTGATGCATTTTTCTAGCGACACCGCTAGAGACGACGTTCTCTACACTATGGTGGAGGGAAAAATGGAGGGAGCTCAGCCGAGGAGACCTCGCAACTCGAGCGGGAAAGTCTCACGAGCCAAGGCGACGGGGAGCGATAGCGGGTGGAGACGCCATACAGGCAAACGCGCTCGAGAGAAGGCCGAGACTACTGAGGGTCTGCATTCGATAGGTGCTGGATTGAACAACATCGCCGATGCATTCAAAGCCTCCCGAAGGTCGGGTGGGGACAGCGAGACGGCGAAATCTATCAAGGAGCTGGCCCAAACCGTGCAGGCCCAGACGCAGGCACTTGGCCACCTCATTCAACTGCTGACTGCTACTGCTAGCCACGCAGCTAGCCATACTAGCCCGAACAATAGTTAGCTGCAGCGCAAGAGAATATATTCAAACCTTCTAGTGATAAATAAATCTAGCGATTGCATTTCGCTTTGCAACACCAAGTTTGCCCTGATTGTTTAGCATACTACCATCCAGATACATTTCATCGTCGTCCTCGACATCCGTGTAGGGTGGTATGATCGCCGAGTCACGATACTGGGTCATCAAGTTGTGCAAACCAATCGTTGCCACAACAACGTCCGATGCAGCGCGTGGTGTCTCCTGATTGAGAACACCTTGGAGCATCCTGAATCGCCCCTTCCAAATTCCATCAGTACTCTCGACGGCCATTCGATTGCTCGAGTGAAGAAAATTAAATTCTTTTGTAGAGAAGATAGCACGCCACATTCCTCCTGTTCGCAGTACGGCACCAAAAGTCCCGGAAGAAGTGCGTAACCAGCGTCGCCAATAAAGTGCGTTCCCGGCGGGATTACATTATATAGCGTTCGCCCAATTTTACTATACTGCCAGCATTTGCTGTCAGACCAAGACCCAGGACGCACTTCCACGCTCAGGAACAAATTGTCTGAATTAACAATAGCTTGAACATTTAAGGCAGGGTAGCATTTACGACAGTAAAAACCGGCGTACGCCTCTGGGCGCTCAATCGCAACCAAGGAACCGTCCACTGCACCAACGATTCCAGGATATCCATGCCGCGATGTAAACTTAGTCTCTACATCCTCCCAACCCCGATCACCCCGCGGAAATGACACGACGGTAGGTGCAGCCAGCTTGAGCACCCGAACAACGTCAGCGGTGATCTCCATAACATAGCTTCGAGACATGCCCATTGCTGCCCCCACTTCGCGGTAGCCTCCTGCGGACCCCAAAAGTAGAGCGCTGCTGCGGCTTTCTTTTCGTAGGAATGGTTCTTGACCTTCGCTGCAGCAAACCCGACCCCACGTTCTTGTAAGAGGCTAGCAATCCGTAGAAATGTCGTCTTGGTAAAGCGCAGATTGTCTTCGAACCAAGCTGAGTAGGCAGCAGACGTGAGCATTGGCTCAAAGTTCAAAATTGATACCGTCAGAATCTGCTTTTTTCATTTCGCTGATCGTTATCGCTGCTCGGTGCACACAACCTGATGGCCCCGCAACGGCAGCACATGTTGCAACGACCAATGCTTCTTCGCTATCCATTTTCGTTGGCGACTGCGTCTCCAGATGCCTCCTCCCTTCTCCACCTCTGAGATGTCGAGACAAAAACACAGGTTTGTCTCCAGTCGTGACGTTGTCAGCTGCATATTTTTAGCCAATCGAGTGTCAAGAAATGTCTTTCGGGGAGACCATCTCCATCTCCAGCTGCGCAGCAAACACGCTCTTAAGGTTTAAGGGTTTGAGGGTGCTGGATGCTGCGAAATCAACTCGATCCATCGAGAAGGAACGTCATCTGTGTGCGCAGCACGCTTAAACCCAGGCTTGCATAGTACCCACGTTGCATCCCAATTGCACTTTTGTGCTTTTCGCATTCGTGCAACATCGACAGATGACGAACGACCTTCAAGCGACCTACACCTTCGACGAATCCCTAGAAATCCTGAGAATGTCTACAAACGCGCCCTGTATTTTATTTTCTTTACTAGAATTAATATGATGTTGGTGAAAGACACCAAACGCAACCAAACACTTGGTGCGTTTGGTGAGCGTTTGGTGAATTATGTATCTTTTACGTTACCGAACCCTAACCACGTTTGGTGACAATAACACGAGCCTATTATAAATTGTGACATTCGTGCAGCTTTGAACTTACGTTTTGCAGCATTTTAGGGCGTATTTGCCACGGTTTGCTGTCTGGTTTAGTTAAGTGCTCACCGTATGGTTATAGTTTGAGGTCTTTGTTTGGTGCCAATAATCGAATGGTCAGTTAGCCAATAGCAGGGCGACCGAGGGCGGCAAAGAACGAGGTGGCCAGCGGCGGCGAGGACTCGGACTCGAGCCAGCCGGCTGATGGCTCTGCGGTCTTCCGAGCCCCTCTTACGAGGAAGATTTGAGTGGTGGTCTCGACTGGAGTGGAGCTCTCGGATCTGCGTGGCTAGCGCAACCACCTCTGCGAGGAGAGTCGCCGTCTTTGCAGGAAGATGGTGCGATGCACGAGCAGCTGGTGCCGCCGTTGCAGGAAGACACTACGGTGCAGGAGCAGTAGGTGGATATACCACCACAGCCAAAGGCGCCTGGGCGTCGATCTAAGCGTGGCCGCCCGCCCAAAAGCAAGGGGAAAGCACCTCTTCTGTGGACGGAAGATCGCATAGACGTCCTGCTTCGACTACGCTATATTTCGCTAAGAGACCGCTTTGACAACTCAAAATCAAACCAGCAAGTGAAAGAGTGTTGGGATCTGCTGACTTCAGCGGTTGGAACCAAGATTGGTGAGAACATCGACAGCGAGCAATGCAAGAACAAGGTAAGGCGGAAGCGTACACGAACTGCGTTTGTATAGTTTCACTAATCGCTTGGATTTCTGTCTTTGGTAGCTCAAGCATATGAAGCGACTCTGGGATGCATACAATAACGACGTGCAGCAAACAGGAAACAATGGTCCTATTGATGATCCACCTTGCCTTAGTCTCATGCGAGATCTCTGGGCAGACAGTGATGGCTTGCGATCGACACCGTTTGTGTCGTCCACTTCTAACTTGGCAACCGCATCACGCCGTGCATCTACTCCTGACGAAATAACGACGGGCGACCATGTCGCTGAGACGAGCTCGGGTCCGCCAGCTCTTGGCAGCAATACGCCAACCGCGAGTATCTCCGACGACACCACAACTCTATCGCATGCACCCTCGAACTCGACACCAGCTTCGCTACAGAGTAAAAAAACACGAGATCGGCGAGGAAAAAAGCGAAGACTCAAGGTGAACACGTCGTCGAAGGGATGGAACTCCTGTCCAGCAGCATTGCTAAAGTAGCCTCTGCCATTTCACAGACCAGCGATAAGACCCCTGGGGATGGTGATTCTATTAGCACGCGGATTTTGGAGAAACAATTCGAACAGCAACAGCACCAGACACAAATATCAACTCAATTAATGCAGCAGCAGCAGCTGCAATCGGAAGCTATGCAGCAAATGCTATCTCAGCTTGCGAGGATCAGCGAGAAATTATCTGGCGATAAGTGACATGATAGCATTGCGCTTGGAGACAGCAATTGCGCGAAATGTCGTCGCGGCGACTGGATCAGACTCGACTTCGTCATCAGGAGGTGCAATAATAATTTCAATTGGGGTATCGTCAGCTAGCATTTCGAACAGATTGTGAAGCACAGCGGTAGCAGCAATGATTAGGCATGCTTTCTCTACATCTTTCTCGCTCATCACTGTCATCAATTTACGAAACCTCCCTTTCCATTTTCCAAAAGCACACTCCACTGCCATTCTTGTGCTTGAGTGTAAAAAGTTGAAGAGCTTTTGATCCCGAGAGAGATGACCACCTTCTTTGCGCTCGAGGAATGGAGTTACGAGCCAGGGATACAGTGTGTATCCGGAGTCGCCTAGTAAATGAGTTTCGATTGGCATTAGCTCACGGAAGCGCCGGCTTGATGGCGCAAATTTCCACATCTTTGTCAGACCATGAGCCTGGATACATGCCAATCGCCATGAACTTTGATCAGCATCAACAATCCCTTGTACATTAATTGCTGGATAGTTTTTCCTGCAATAGAACCCTTCAAAGTTAGCGGGCCGCTGAATGGCAATGAGAGACCCGTCAACAGCGCCAACTACAGCAGGGATACCCTGCATACGCTTAAAGTTTTGCTCAATTCGTCTCCAGCTTACCATATCATCAGGAAATCTTACCACCTCACTCAAAATACTTACCAAAAACTCTGCCAACTCATCAACAGTTTCAAATAGCACAGACTCGTTCATTCCCATTGCTCCAGCGATAGTACGATAGATTGCTGAATACGCTACGAAATTCAGCGCGCCAGCCACTTTTTTGAAAACCGGTGCTCCGTCGAGGTGACAGTCGTAAACTCAAAGCTCCTGGAATGCAAAAAGTTGACAAGCGCCACGAACGTCGTCTTGCTGCATCGCAAATTTCTCCGGAACCACTCATCGCCCTCATCGTTTTCTAGTAGGCTCTCGAAATCCAACCGCGTTGCTGTGAGAATCTGTGATTTTGGAGCCCTCTCAATCGCGAGTGTCGCGGCAAGAGCTGCTACAGCAGCGGTAGTGCACGCACTCAATACAGCCGCCTTCAAGTTGGTGCTCATGGAGGTGGCGATCTTAGTTTAACCAGATGATTTTCCGACTTAACTACCTCGGCGAGGTAGTTAAGTCGTAACCGTATGGTGAAGCCGTTTAATCCAATCAGGAACTCGTTGAATTAAGGCCTCACTTAACTTAACCAGACAGATAACCGTGGCAAAGACGCCCTTAGTTGTCGCATTATTGAAGTTGAAAATGTATTGTGCAACGCTGGTAGGCTAACTTAAAACGGACCATTTGGCGATACGACCGGTTATGTTTTGAACGGTCTTCAATGCGATCTCACTCCGCGTTTTGCAACTAAAAGTTCAGCAGCTCCGCATTTCGATACAAAGAGTTTGGTTATTCTCCTCATTAAAGCAAAAACTTAAACTGACGTCTCCAAGGGGTTGCCACCCCTTTTTGAGCGGCGGCATTCTGAAACAATTACGAGCGTGCGCTTGTCCCATGCACACTTCAGTTTTCCAGCTTCAACCTGCTGCTTGAAGTTTAACGCCTATACGAAATTGGCTTCTTATTGTCATCACGGCTCGACCGGCTGCTGCTGGCGGCGCCGCTAACCAACGCTGTCTGCCAAGGCTTTTGCAGCGATGATTCTGCTAAATTCGTATGCACCAAGAAATTAATCATTTAGCGCACTCTATAAGGTTTGGATTTCAGGCAGCACAACGTTGAGTCTGCGATGCGGAATGCTTTTCATACTTCTGCTCCGACAGAAGAAAACTGCATAAGGCATT
Organism: Phytophthora constricta; assembly: GCA_011947335.1. Lineage (NCBI taxonomy): Eukaryota > Oomycota > Peronosporomycetes > Peronosporales > Peronosporaceae > Phytophthora > Phytophthora constricta. The sequence continues at coordinate 459,028 of JAAVTI010001590.1, forward strand.
TTCACACGCACGCTTCCATTTGACGCCGTTGACGACGCTATTACAACTATTACAACTACGTTTTACATTTCTCGTGCTCGCGATTCGTTCCGCTGGCTCCAATTGCATGACCTTCCTCATTAAATATGCTCATCGCTGACGACTCACTCGTCTCGACGGAGACTGGCGGACCACTCGCTGTTCTGCTGGAGCGACGTCCAGAAGACGCGCTCCAGGTGGCAGAGCTGCTGCAGTGCCTGACGCTTGGCCTCAGGATCGCACTTGCCGGCGGCGATGCGGTACCAGTGATACTTGCGCACGTAGCCCACGAACTTCTTGCTGATGCGCATGGGGTGGCACACAAGCACTTCTGACAGGAACTTACGCAGAGACACATTGCCATGCAACGGAAGGTATCCGGCCTTGAAAGCCTCAATCATAGCCTTGGCGTAGTTTTCCTCTTCCACAGACCACCGCCCGCTGCGCACCATGCCGTGCTGCGAGTAGTCGGACCTCTTCAGCACACGCTGGCTCGACTTCTTGGTTGTTCCAGCACTCTTGCTGCTGGGGCTCTGCCGGATGAGGTTGGTGTTGGCGATAGCGTTCGCCACGTCGACCACATCAGAAGACGACAAGGACGGCGCGGACGAGTCGTTGTTCATAATAGACTTGAGGCTAAGCGGGTTGAACGACTCGTCGCGCGGTGTCACGGGTTCGTTTTCCTGCTCTGGTGGGCTGCATTGAGGGCTCAGGCTGGTAGCGCTTAGGCTTCGAAACTTCTTGCTTACTCGCATAGCCTTGCACTGAAGGCTGTCGGCGATGAATTTCCGCATCGATACGTTCGGGGAAGCACGATTTCTCCCCTCTGCACCGCTTGAATTAGCGCATTGGCATGCTCCTCTTCGTCTGGAGTCCAGCGACCCTGTTTAACTTCGAAATTAGCATCTGCCCCCACAGGTTCTGTGGCGTCCACGCTGTGTGACCGGATGTTGTTGGGGTTGAGAGAAGCAGTTGGCGAGGCAGTATCGGTGCCACTCTCACTGAGGCAAATATCGGTCGGGAACTTGCCAGTAGACAGCACCGTATCCCAGACCGAGGGGACGTCGTAGCGGCTCACAGGACTGGCCCTGAGTGCGACGTCACTACTCGCATGCTTGGGAGTGGCGACGTCGAGCCGGCGCTGCTGGGGCTCTGCACTTCGATGCTTGGCGCGTACCCGACGGCCTGCTGCTGCTGCTGTCCCTGTTGCTGCGGAACCGACGGGTAGATCATGGCCTGGCGCGGCATGTGACCCAGAAGGCTGTAGGAGGCCTGGACGTCCAGTCCGACGTCTGAGCCGATGCGAGCTCGCTTGGGTGTCGTGGAGGACTCGAGCGGGTAGCCGCCCATCGAGTGCATGATGGAGGGCAGCGGTTGCGGGCGCTTGAGGGGGCTGGAGCGGCCGAAGGGCGACGAGATCTCTGCCATGGGCGGGCGAACTTGCTCGACGGCTTCTAGGAGGTGGCTCAGTCCGAACTGTGAATACCACAATACACGTCAAGCTGAGGCAAAGGGAAGGGAAGCAACCACAATCACTTTTCGCCCGGAGGCCGTGCATGGACATGTTGCACCTCGACGAACGTTGGACGTTCAACACCCCATCTCCAACTGAGATGTGTGCAGCCACACCAATACAACAAACCCAAAACATACCTTGGAGTCAGGAAGGAAGAACGAGGACGGCGACGACGGCGAGCGCGTGCTCGGGCCGTGCATGTTGTCCATGGCCATGCCGCTACTCGAAGCCGCCTCGGTCTTAACGGGCACGGAGCGATAGCTTGCGGAGCCGCGTCGCGTGTCGACTTGGCTGCTGGCCTGGTGCTGCGCCGCTTGGATTGGGCCAATCCTTAATTTGGGCAACTCCACCGCAGTGGCCAGGGCCGCCATGCTGGGCGGCGAGCGCAGGTCCCTCGATAGCGCTGCAGTGGAAGCGGTCGAGACCGGGGCAGGACGTACGGCCGTGGGGGCTGGTCGTAACAGCGAGGTTGGTGGCGAGGAGAGCATGGGCGGCGGCGTTCTGCTGGCTGCCGCGCAGAATCGGAAATGAAGGCTCGGCTGGGCACCGGTGAAGCGACGGGGCAGCCGCGTTCACATTCGTTCTGACAGGTAGGGGTTGAACACAAAAGTGACCGTTTCAACGTGAGCCGCGTCTGCAGCTCTAACGGAGGCTGCTTCATACGAATTCGTAGCTGCACTTCTGCGAAGACTTATCGGATACTTGAGAACGAGCTGCATGGAGCAGATTAATGTTGGTGCTTTCGTGAGGGTAGAATCACCAGCAGACAAACTTGAAAGCCAAGGTCATTCACTCCACAAGCAGTGCTCAGGTTCGTCGGACGTAGCTCTAGCTACAGCTCACATGATAGTGTTGCATGTTGGATCACAATTCATTTTTAATGGCAGAGACTTTGTTGGTGAATTATTGCTCACTGCGAAGTGCTGAGCAGTTTTTTTATTTGCCACGCAATCGGACTGCATTTGCATCAAAATGGTGGCCAACAAACACATTGAGGCTGAAAATTGGCGTTTAGTTGAAGTTTGCTTTCCTTGAACCCTCCAGACTTGATGTGTGATGAGACCGAGCCCTAACGTGAAGTTGAATTTGCAAGTTCAAAGTCTGAAGTGACGCAGAACGGCCAGTGAGCCGCCCAAAACAACCGATACAGGGCAAGCGTTTGTCTGCCACCGTCGCATGCAGCACATCGGCCGCTCTCGCCTCTCTATCCCTTCTCTCCCTGCGCGCAGTCCACCGTCGGATGCCGTTCACGCGTTCCTTCATCCGCCGCGATTGTTAAACGCGCCGAGAACTTCAGAAACGCAGTGGCTCACGACACCGCAACGCTTTGAGGAAAGTCATCGTTGGTGCCGTTGCGGCGGTCTGGCTTCTTCAAGGGCTTGCAGTCACTCTCAACAACAGTGGCATAATCCCAGCAAGTGGTGTGGAGTTGACCGTACTGTACTCGGTCGTTTGCAGTTCGGATTTGCCCCTCTCCGGTCGGGCGCTCGAACTTCGAGCCGAAGGGGCAAGTTCAACGATGGGTGGCACCACGCTCTTCGCCTGCTGGGCTTCGACGTGAGGGTGCGAGACCATCTGAGGCGTCGGTTGCACGCTGGTGCTCTTTGCCCAGCAGCGCTCACTGTCAACGCAGAATCTTGTCAGCGCTGCACTGTGTTTACAGGCAGTCGATTTGCCGCCTCTGTCATCAAGTGATCCGCTCCACACGGGCGTGTCACAGCTGTCGGGCGATGGAGCACGCGGCCAACGAGTCTATCCAGCCTTGCAGGTTTATCTGTCAAAGCCTGCCACCTTGCCTGTTTGATGGACTGTATCCAGAACTCCCGCCCCTATTGAAGCTCGGATGCAAGTGCAACCTGTTGGCTCAGAACTGCAGCGCCTGTTTGTTAAACCGCTCGCAGCTAGAAAATCGAGCACCCGAACTTCAAGGAGGAAGTTCAGTCGTTCGGGACGTGAATGCCGACGAGCTGGAGCCTGCGCGGAAGCGACGGAGCTGTCTGCTCGCCAGAGCACCGGCATGCATCTACCATGCATGATGCTGCCTCGCATTATGTGCATCAGCTCATGCTCACTAAGACGGTTTTGCTAGTCGATGCCGCATAGCATCGGACCCGCAAAATTGAGTGCATGTGGCAGTACCAACTCGCTCCGCGGGCAGCCAAGTACCGCTTCCTCATGCCAGGCTAGTGAGCACGTTCAACTCCGTTGCTGGGCGATATGTCTATACTCTAATCACTATCTTCATTCGAATGGCAGACACGTGAGGCTTTGGCCAGAGCTCGGCTCCAGCGCCAGCCTTCGCGTATGGCTCCAAGAACTTCAATTCCGACGTGGTCAAGCTGCTCGGTGAGACTGAGACTAGCGAGTATCGGGAGCTGCTGGAGCTCCGTTGTAACGCTTGGTATGGTACGTGGTGGCCCCATGGATCGAGAGGGCAGTCTTCATTTCAGACATGGATGGGGAGCCACAAAGTGCTGGCGCCTGTGCCTTTACTACCCGGAACGTATGCTTGGCCGTGTGGTCGTTGACATCCGAACTTCCCTCCAAGCAACCAGTGTGTGCTCTGCTTGCGATAACACGGCAGTTTGGATATCTGAAACTCCTCGGAGACTCGAGGCGCGGACGCTGCGAAGCTCCCCGCCAGACGAGACGCTTTCCGGCGACCTGGCACGCATTGTTGACAATGTTGAGAATGGGAGTGACGTGTGGTACACTGAGTCGTCGACGCTGCTCATTGATGAAGAGCTCGAGTATTACGTGCGTCAAGTGGCCGCCACCACGAACGAATCTTTCGGCGGATGTCGGTACTGCGGGCAATGGCGCCGCGACTTTGAGACACAACTCGAGCTGCCCCGTGAAATCCCGCACCCAGCTTTATACATCGCGACCACTCGCAGCGGCGGTGACGGCCCGGCGCAACAATAAATGGCAGATGATCCCCAAGCTGGAGAGCAGATTTAGCACGAGGCTGGCACTGGCCACCTCCTTCTTCTCCCAGAGCATTGGATGCTTTGGGAGAAGAAGGAGGTGGTTACGGCCATGCTGCTCCAGTGGCTCGCACAGGTCAACAAGCAAGTACCAGGGTGCTCCGCCTTTGGAAAGAGACTCGATGGTATTAGCGATTGCAAGCAGTCACTTCCTGCGTAATTTACATTTTTGCATTTCAGTTTTGAACATCCCAATCATGCCTGTCTCCATATCTGCAGGAATCGACTTCAAAAAGCTTGAACAAACAGAGCACCACAGTGTCTAACACTCGCGCCTGAACTAGTTTAGTCAATTGTAGGAGCTGCGGCGACAGAGTGGGCACGTCATGCTAGTCCCAAACCAGTCGATAACGCAGTCCTCGTGGAAGTGGTGATTGCACGGCAAGCTCACGAGAGCTCGAACGTCTTGTGTAGTTAGGTCTTCGTTCAGGCAGATGGAGCATAATTGCTCCGAACTGTCATCTTCAGCTGGATTTGACACCATCGCCACGTCTTGCAGCGCCAGCACTGCTAGTTGGCGGCGAGTCTCTGCATCTTTCTGAGGCTGCGGGATTTCCAAAAGGATTCCAGCTCCGAGAAAATCGTGCTCAACTGTGTCCAGGCCTTAGCAAAGCTGTCGGCCTGCAATTGCTGGTTGGTTGTGTACACGGACAAGTCCATGTACACACCCAACAGCTTCCTCACGAAGTTCGGCAGTCCCTCGACTCGCTCCTTCACAGCTGCAGGCGAGTCGCCGCGCATTCGCTTCCTGGGGAACGTCGGCGAGATAGCGCGTCGCATCGCATTCGAGATTAGGGCGAACGTCTTGCGCGAGTCGGCGGGCGTCTTGGACGTGAAGGTCTTAAAGACCGCGGCCTCCCAGTCTTCGATGCGCTTGAGCAGCTGTCCCCGGAAGCTTTCCAGCTCCGAGTAGCGCTTCTTGAGCACCCACTGACCTGGAGTGGCCCCGTCCGCAGCTCGGTTGCGAGCATCCTCGCGCAGGTGGATGTGCATGCAATAGACGGTGGCGCTGGCGTTGCTCTCCTGAGCAGCACTTGGTTGACCGTCGTGCGGATCTCCAGCTCGCTGCCGACCAGACTCTTGCGACGACGTGTCTGGAACTTGAGCAGGCGGCGGAAGTGCGGCTCGTCCAGCAGGCCGCTCGAGGCCATCAACTTGTCTTCCAACGCGGGCGTCGACATTGGGCTCTACAGTATACGCCTGGGTTTCTGTCTGTCTGTCTGTCTGTCGAAGAATGGCATTGATGGCACCGACGTCAAGTTTACGCCATTCTGCGAGGAGCTCGACAAGGGATTGTCAGGTGTCGTTCGAAGTTAGAGACTTTCTACTGACACAGTTCATAGCATAGACTTTCTACTGACACAGTTTATACAACGAGCGGGTGAACATAATTACTAGAGTTCAAATAGCCGTGACAGCCGTTCTTGGGCGGTGTGGAAGCGATGTGTCATTATCGACTGACACGGCTGAATCTCGGAGCTCGTGCTATTTGGATTCATCTGCCATGTGTCAAGGAATTTCAAGGCAAGGTCCAGTTCTCCGTGGGCGTCACGCGCTCACTTCCCGTTCCCAGCAACGAAGGCGGCCCGAGTGCTTGCTCACGACTTAGCTGGGGAATTTTCATATGTATGGCCCTCGCGAATTGCGCATCAAGAGGACGTACAATCTAGGTTTGCCCAGCGCTATTTACCAGATCTGGGCACCATTATCCTGTTGTCGATCCGATCGTGAGGCACATGAGGGGTTTGCAAACAAACAAAATATTTGACTTTACGAACGTCAAACGCAGGGTGCGCAGCCTCCAGTCAGGCCTCGGCTAATAGTTGAACAGTGTAGTGTGTGGACAGCGCGATTACGCAGTAGGGCTGGCCGTGGTGCGGCGACAGAGCGGACACGTCGTGCTGGCGCTGAACCAGTCGATCACGCAGTCCTCGTGGAAGTGGTGGTGGCAGGGCAGCTGCACCAATGGCGATGTCTTGTCCGCCGTCGGGTCCTCTTCGTTCAGGCAGATACAACATACCGGGTCTGCTGCCTCGTCGTCGGAGTTAGCGTGAAGCAGGCCGTCGAGGTTCTCCAGAGCAAGAACTGCCGACTTTCGACGTGTCTCGGCGTCCTTCTGCGGCTGCGGGACTTCCAGGAACGTCTCGATCTCCGCCAACATCTTGCACAGCAGGTTGTAGGACGAGGCAAAGGCACTGGTTTGAAGTTGGTCATTGGTCACGAATAGCGTTAGATCGGTGTAGACGCCCATGAGTTTGCGCACGAACTCGGTCAGTCCGTCAATGCGCTCTGCAACGATCTTGGGCGTATCCACTCGCATGTGTTTCTTGGGGAAGCGCGGCGAGATGGCGCGTCGAAGCGCGTTCGAGACGACCGCAAAGGTGTTATTGGTGTCGCCGTGGCCCTTCACCATGTTGCACGCCTTCTGCCGCTCAAACTCGTGGCGAACGATTTCTTCCCAGGTCTCGATGCTCCTCAGGAGCTGCCTGCGGAACTTTTCGAACTCCGAGTAGCGCTTCTCCAGCACCCAGCGCCCGCCAGCGTCGGCGTCGACGTCTCGAGCGAGTGCTGTGTGGTGCAGCACGTCGTCGGGGCTGCGGATGCGCATGCGGTAGACCGTGAATGACAGTCGCGGGTCGTCAAATAGAAAGAACCTTTCGGTCTCCGTGATGATCTCCAGGTCGCTGCCCCCAGCCCCTCGCGACGACGCGCTTGGAACTTGAGGAGCCGGCGGAAGCGCGGCTCGTTCATGAGGCCACTCAAGGCCAGCAGCTTGGTCTCCATAAGCGCTTGGTTTGGCTTGGCTTGGCTTGTTCGCAGGACGCGGAAAGACGCGGAATGGCGAAAGCTTCTGCGCACGAGCGACGTCATGCACTTCCGAAAACTCCTGCAGTTATCGGTGCGATTCCGGCCACAGCCGGCGTGAATGGCCTCGAATCTCGTGTGGCCGCCGACTTCAACCAGAGCAGAAATAAGAAGCCCTTTTAATCAGCATTTTACTAACGATCATATGTCGCCAGCAGATCGCACCACGCATTCGAGACCCCCGACTCTAGCGCATACACGTTCGCAGTGGTGGCGAATCTATCATTGCCCGGCAACGAGGTGCATCATGGACCTCATACTACCTCATATCACCACTGTTCGCGACTCGCGACTCGCGAGCAGCCTGCAGTGCAGGCCGTGCACCCTTCATCGCTCGCGAGCGAGTCGCTACATCCCACGCATTTCGACGCCACTGTTAGCAGGGATTCGAGTGCTTTTGCCTGCTGGCTGCGCTCGAATCTCAAGCTCGGGGTGACGTCGCGGTCAGTCTGACAGTCAGGAGAACAGGGTTTGTACCTGTTCCCTTGCCAGCTGCGCGCTTGAACAGCGGGTTTGCTCGCATAAGCCCCTCCGCAACTTGCGCAAGCCGACATGTGCTTCAACGCGAAGTTGAATCGACATCGGGAGTTGAAGTGGGCAAAACATCAACGATTTGAAGGCAGAGGCACTGCGAGAGCAGCGCCGATTTGCACACCCGAGCGACGTTTTGTCAACAGCTTCTGTCGCAACGATGTTAGATAGACGCAGGCACTTAGTACAGTGCTGTATCCTTTTTAAATGAGCGCTGTAGCTTTTTTTTCATGTGCAACAGCGCTCAGAACCAGTACGCGGAGCCCCCCGCCGGAGCCGAAATCGTGTGGACCAAGCACAAGCCTTTGCATATTTGCATTTGCGCGAGCACAGCGGTTCTCACCTATGTAGAACGCCACCCCTCCAGAGCAAACCGTCCGACTTGTCCGTATTTGGCTCAACGACGCCGAAATGAATAATATTCACTGTAGTGGTTCTAAATTATAGAACCACTACAGTGGGTACCGTTATTCACATCACTCACATTAATTCTTGTAAGGCCCTGGTTCGTCCGTCTGGGGCTGGTGCTGGGGATAAAATAGCACGCTTCTATTGGCCAGAGAGTTATCCCCAGGAGCGCATAAAAGAGTTCTATTATTACCACCCCTTGGGGGATACTTATCCCCAGGCTCAATCAAGTTCTGAAAGGGCAAAAGAATGGACGGCGTCGAGGACATCAACAACGCGGTCGTGATCGCCTTGGAGAGTGTTTCAGTCGCTGCTGCTGCAGTTGCATCTTCACCAGCTAGAGCGAGCGCTGAGTTTGAAAGGACAGTCACGGAGCTTAATTTCGAAAAGCTAATTACTTCTGAGCGCTACGACGGTGTTCGCAAGTAAATTTCATGCAGATGTGTGCGTTATTCCGCCCTTTTGCAAGCTATGGTCTTTTGAACGCCTTGTCAGGTACCATCAAAGAGGCAGGTATGGCTTTAGGAATATCAAAGCCGTGTACAGTGACAACGATTAACGCCCCTTCTCCGAGTTGTCTGCAAGCATTTTGCAGTAATTCGTATTTGACAGGGTATCTGATTGAAGAGTATATCCCGGGACACGTCGGGCTGAAACCGCGGATAGGGCACAGAAATCCCCAGCACCAGGACGAACCAGGGCCTTAGGATAAATTTCAAATCCTCACATAAAATAGTGTGAGTGTCATTAACTTCCACATACACTATTATTGTAGGATAAGAAAAGTTTCTCCCAACCTGTTTTTAGTGACCTAACCCTGTGCTCTGGGAAGGCACGAATGACCAATAGAAAAATCGCTGTCAGATTTTGACCAATCACGTTGCAGTTCTCCGTAATCCCAAGCTGTTCCCAATTATGTTGGGAATGTTAGCAAATTATCTAATAAGAGTGCTTACAAACTCCAAGTGTAAGGTCGAATTGTACGATATTTGACATAAATTCCAAACTCATTTTCTGTCCTAAACTGGTGGCTGTTGGGCTGCTGCTACTCTCTTCTCTGCCATTTGAAAAATGCAGCGAGTAGCGAGGGGGCTTGACGTCCCGCAAGGGACAGCGGGTCAGGAGGCAGCAGCTATGAAGTGCTTCATCGAATTCTTAGCACTTGGTGACATGAGCGAGGAGTCAATTGATAGCATAGCTAGAACTCTGTCTACTCCTGACGGTCTACCAACTCAACATTTCTACTCATTGCTAACTGCCTTTTCAATTTTCCTGCAAACGAAGCTAAGCTCCCGGGAAGCCCGCTCGTCAAGGCTACTGCCGTGGGCTATCTGTCGCAGGTGGTTAACCTTTTGCGTGAGCGGTATCCTATTCATCTGTCCGACAGCAAACGGATTGAAAAAACTCGCGAGAAAATGGCCTCTAGAATTGAGGAGAAAATTTTGCTGGCCAGAGTGCAGACAGGAGAGGCCCCGGGCTGTACGCTCAGCGACTTGCGTGCTGGTGCAGGAAACGGCGATTAAAGGCATTGGATCTGGCTACAAGAGCCTACATGATGCTGCTGTACTAACACTAATGTGGCATAGTTTCGGACGTGCTATAGATACTTGCTTCGCTCGGAAGACCCAATTGTCTCTGGCGACGTCGGGTGAGTTCTTCCTGCATGTGGCTCGGATACAGACGTCGGTTGTGCAAGGAATCTCGATTTATAAAGCCGCCACGCACTGGGAACAGTGCATGTTGCATGCGCTGGGAATGTTGTTCGTCGGTGCGTCGGAACCCTCTAGCTACGTGTTTCCTCTGGTACCTCATGCTGCGAGTTCGGATCTTCCAGGGCAGAAGACTTACAGTCAAGACGAAGCCATGATCTACTGGGAAAGCCTGGAGTTGAAGGCTGAAATAACACAAGAGCCACCAGCAAAGCGTGTGCGCGGCAGACCGACCGTATCTAAGTATATCAACGACATTATCACCCTCATTTGGGACCGAGTCAAGGCGTAGAGCGCTCGCTGCCGCCGGGCATGACGGTTGGGCTCACCAGTCATTCGCTGCGTCGTGGGGCGGCCGCGTACGCGAACGCATGTCCGCAACTCGCGATACATTGGATCTCGACACGCGGTGCTTGGTTCCTGGACTCCTCACCAACGCGTTCGCGTACGTGGGTACTACCACCCGTGAAGACCAAAGCGTCGGAATGTTTTTGGCTGGATACAAGGACCCGCATCTGCCGTGCGCCACGCCTACCGTGTCCACGATCCAGGAACTCCTCCCAGCGCTTAAATACGGACAACTGCTAGTACTGAAAAGCCAGGTCTTCAAGCACGTGAGTGACTTCATGGACACGACTCTCAACGTGGATGACATGGTCCTGAACGCCGCTCTGGCCTCTCTGCTTATCCACCTTGAAGAAGTCGCTACAGCGGTCGCACAAGAACAAGCGTCGTCGGGCATCACTTCACACCACTTGTACCGCTTCCATGAGGCGCTCGATGCAACTAACGCACCGCTGGGGTCCTGCCTGTCGGTGGAAACCTGCATCGGCTGGGGTCGGCAGCTGCAAACAGCATGGGAGACCGAAAATTTTGCACAGCTGGGACACCGGTCGGGGGCGACATGCCGTACTTGCTGCAGCGGTCACCCAGATGCTGTCGTCTATGGCGACAATGCAGCGCACAATGCACAAGCTGGTGGCGATGCAGGAATCACAGCCACCAAGTGCGCAGGCCGCAACGTTGTGTGACTGCACGGTATCTAGTGTCAGTGTCACCACACGTCCACGCGACGACGTTGTCATCGAGGCGCACTCGCTGGCCGGGTGTATGTACAACTGGTACACACTGGAGCTGTGGCACACGGCAACGCCGAAAAACAACAATTTGTCCGAGCTGATCTCAAGGCATGCGTGAACATCATGATTATAGCGGCAGGGAGAGACGTGGACGTACCAGTGGCACATCTAGATCATGCCAGCACATCGCACCGACTTTGGAAGCAGACGCTGTGGACGATGGCCGAGGAGTTAGACAAGCAAACTAATGCGGTTCCAGGTAACTTGGACAGCAAGGGTCGTTCGAAGACGGCAGGCTCGCTCCGTAAGCGTTGGAGAAGGTTGCGCTCCGATCATCGCGCTGAGTATGACGTGCTCTGCTCAGCCTACATCATACGAAAAGCCAACGGGGGCGTGGTCGATCGTTGCACGCCCGACACTCACCAATGGAAGCAGAAAGATATGGAGTAATAACGCTGCGAGCGCCTTCTATTGGTGTCTTAATACATGCCTATTCATACAAAATTAACAGGCCAACAGAAAGAGTGCTCTCATCGAGTCACACCCTCAGTCACCGCACAGAGCCAACAAACAGCATACGCAGGTGTTAGGGAGAGGTGAAATATCCTTCTGCAAAGGCCGCACATACTATACGTACCCACACAAAAGGCTAGCACGGACGCAACCGATGACCAGCCCGAAAATCCGACAGCGTTTCGTGCGCCCTGCCGGGTATACGTATCTGCATTCGCAGTTGCTGGTCAGGACTTATGGGGGGCTTCTTGGGGGAGGGTCGTCGCTGTCCTGGCGATCCTGCGCAACACGAGCGGAGGGGTCTTCTGCGCTGGGGTCAAGAACGTGGAATGAGAAGCCACGCCGCGAGTCACGACCATAAAACCTCACCATAACTTAAGGTTTTAACCGGCTTTGGAACGCATAATCAGACTCCATACTTTGAACAAGTGATTTGGAACTCGGTCCAGGATTGGCTCGCTGGGTTTTGGACCAACATTGGGAACCCGTCGAATACTGGTGCGGAAGAAATAGTGACAATCACGTTATTTGATGCTTCATAGAAAATAATGTGAGCTATCGCGCAGTAGATGTGAATAGGCGCGAAAAATATATATAATGAATAGTCATAGTTCCAAAGCCAGGATCTATACAACGACCTCTGTGACTTCCTCTGATTTCTCCTCCTCGTCTTCGTTTGAGCTGTTCTCACCCTCGCTGCCCTGACTTACCTCTGTCCCTTTACCATCAGTTGAATTGGGTATGTTTTCGACGTTTGTAAGGAAGCCATGCCACCGTTTACCGGTTTGCCGGCAAAGTGTTCTGGAAACTTTTTGATAATCTCCTGTAGATGTGGAAAAGCTGTGTCGTTTTCCAGGTTCCATCAATTTGAAGCGATAAACCTCATCGTATCATTGCCTTCCGTGCGTAGTTAACCCATGCTGGTCCTTTTTTAGTTAACTTCAAACACTGTTTCAGCAGCGAGGCGGAGAGAAAGAAATCTTTCCGGGGTTCCGCAGTTTCCCGGACCAAGATCCATCTGTCCGTTTTTTGTCTTGCCATGACTCTCTGTCGATAAGCTCCAAATATCCCTTAATTGTGGCGATCACAAAAGAATCAGCCGGTTGGCATAAGTCTGTAGCATTGGTAGGGAGGTACCGTAGCTCCGCGTTGAGCGCATCTAGCTCGCCGCTGCATTCTTCCTGACTGAGGTGACCAGAGCAATTGTCAAGAGATATCGTTTTCTTTCGACCCATCCAGTCTGCACTCATAGCTCTAGGCTGTTGGAGGTATTCGCGAAACTTAGCCTTGCTCATCCACCCTTTAGGGTCTGACCGATATGATACACCAGGTACATTGTATGAAATTCCATGGAACGGATGGCTGCTGTTGGAATTCGTAAATATCATCATTGCTGCCAACACTCGAGCATTCGAGCCACCGGATATCCGGACCACCATAGTCATACCCTCGCCTCCCGAGACCACATCTGCGTATTTGATCTGTTTTTGCCCAACGAAGCCGAGAGTCCGTCCATTGTCAAAGTCAATGACAAAGTCCGTTTCGCCAATGTTCTCCACTGTGTCCTCATTCAATTTTCCCGAATCAAAGTCACGTTTTAACTCTCCAAGATGGAACGCAACTTATTTTTCGATTGACTCGAATTTTTCTGTACTCAGCTGTTTTTTGCCGGTCTGGGCTCTCATCACTATTCGGTGCTTCTCCATGAAACTTTGAATCCATCGCGCTTTGATCTTGTCTTTGATAAAGGCGTTTTTGTCGTCTCTACTCCATTCGTTAAATGGACCTCCGGTTTTCTTCAAAACCTGTAGCGCCACTTGTTTCAATAGGGAAGCGTCAAATTTGAGACCGGCCTTCCTCAGGCGGTCAAACTCCTTCAGTAAATGCGGGTAGATCAATTGCACCCATGCGCTTTGACGCCTCCCCTGCCTGCTAATGCTTTGAGGTTCACTCGCTTTCTACCATGTGGGGTACGATTTGATAGTGTGCGATGACCTCTCGACGTGCTAAGCAGTTTGTCTTTTCCTTTCCACCAGTTCCTTGCTTTGTTGATGTGTGCGTTATAGCTGGCAGAGTTGAATATGCGAGGGAACTTCCTCACCGCTGCAATACAGAGCCTCTTTAGTCCCGATCGTTGTTCCTCTTCCACCATGCTACCACTTTCCCCGTTGGTGAACGTAGCTAACAGCATTAGGGTATCGCGGCTTTGAGGTTGATATGCCACCAGCCTCAGTGTCAGAGCTGCTCCTCACGTTTCTGGTGAAAGGATTGTCCGAATCACTATCGTCAATACTGCTGATGTCTGAAGGCTCCTTTCTAATTATCAGTTGTTGGTGAGCATGGTCAAGGACAGCGACAATAGGTGACGCCGATGGTACTTTGTCCAACGGCTGCAACGTATCACAGCGTGCACACAATACTAATTGACCATAGCCCTCCGGGCCAACTGGTCGACCGCAAAACGGGTGCATGTTAACGTGGCATGATGGACATTGGTGGATTGACCCAACAAGCTGTCCACAGCCACCACCGCATGGAGCGCCAGACGGCATCCTCCAGAGGCCGAATCAGTGTGCGAGCTTCCAGCAATCGAAGTGATTGCTAGCTTCTAGCAGTCGAAACAACGGCGAGCTTCCAGCAATCGAAGCGATAGATAGCTTCCAGCAGTCGAACCGATGACAAGATTCAGCAGTCGAGGCGCGGCGAGATTACTGTGCGAATCGATGGAGAGACGCCTGCAGTCGGACCAATAACGAATTCCAGCAGTCGAAGTAAAGAAAAGCACCGCGTAGTAGAAGGGACCATGTGGGCTTGCTCAATACAGCCCTCAGTAGAAGGAACTGTAGTGGCTTGCTCAATACAGCAGTGCACCACGAACCTGCTCGACGTGTCGTGTGCGTCGAGGCGATAAAGAGATTTCAACAGTTGCAGGGGTAGAGCAGTGTTTGTTGTTAGTCGAAGTGACGTCAGGTTCCCAGCAGTTGGTGTAGTGGTGTGGGTCGAAGAAGTCGAACTATGGTATGTAGCTCCTGCCAACCGTTCAAAACATACGCACAGCGTGTTAGTAACAGTAGATCTATCAGACGGAGAATATACAAAGCGCTATTATTAGCAACGCTTTCCGCACTCGGACATGTTGGCGTGAGCGACCTGTTGTTCAGACGGTCGGATTTGGGAGTGACACTATTTGAGACTGCGGCTGACAAAACGATGCTAGTTAACATTTTTGCGTTTCGAGATAAACGGCTCTGAAGTTCGACCACCCATTTTCGTACTTAAGTGGAAGTCGCCAGGAGGGAGAGTTTTCAGTTTGTCTAAATTTGATCGAGGTGTATCAGCAGAAAATTGTGTACGGCGATGGAAGAGCTGGCGGCTTTCTCGGCAGCAGGCGAAGAAGGACGGACGCGTGAGCAGAGTGGCGACTGCAGCAGTGACGGCAGGCGCCGACAGTGAGTGGGTACCAGCGTCTGGGAGTGAATCGTGTGAAGACGATGAAGTGTTGGTGGACAGCGGTGACGACTCAAGTGAAGGCGGGGCTGAGGGGATACAAGCATCATTTCGATTGACGAAGATCTGCAGGCGAAGATCGCCCGATTAGTTCAGGAAGATCCTTGCGAGCGGAAGTGTCTTAAGGGTAAGACCGCTGAGCTGGAGAACTTCCTGTGCTCTCTGTCGTAGATGTACGATGGGGAAAGAAAGTAAAGCATGTTGACTACGTTGGCCGTGTTGAAGGAGACGGACACAGTGGTTCGTCATCGAGGCTCTGGTTTGCGCGAGCAGTTCAATTACTACCTACCTCTGGTTGGTCACGTGTGTCGCGGTGCTTGGTGTGCGTGTTACGGGGTATCGACTCCGACGGTCACTCGCTACCGGAGCCGTATAAATGATAGTATATTCTCGGTGAAGGCCCACGGCAATCTGATGAACCTTCACGCGAATACTTTTGACTATCGTTGGCTGGCGACATGGTTCAAGGGTTTCGCTAAGTCAGTGGGTGAAGTGGTGCCAGTGAGAGTCAGGAAGCAGAAAACCGTGGACGGAGTGGTCAAACTCCAGTACTCAGCAGCTGAATACACGATGCTTCCTGCCTTTTTTACGTGGGGGCAACTTCACACGGAAATGCACAACTACATCGAGGAGATCCGGTTGCGAGTTCGGGAGCCAAGACCAAGCACCTTCCGGAAGCTTCTCTCCAAGCTCTGCCCCGACGTTAGGATCTGCTCTCCGCGCAGCAACGTGTGCGATGTGTGCAGTGTCTACTACGCGCGCATGAAGAGCAGAATCACCGCCGAGTTAACCGAAGAGCTCGGTCGCCATACGGAGGCAGCACGTCGTTTGCGGTACGTTGGACACTAGAATCATTTTAATTTATTGGATGGGATACTAACACCGTTGGTTTTATTTTGAACATTAGGATGGAGTACAAGGCCGATTTGGCATCAGCCAGTGACGAGCACGCGGTTATAATCATGAGCTACAGTCAGAACCTTACGCTGCCCAGTGTCGACAGCACACCTTCGCAATGATACGTCTTGTCGCTCCGTAGCGTCAACATGTTTGGCATTTACTACGCTACAAGGACATCCAGTACAACTACGTCTATAGTGAGACTACCGCCGGCAAAGGCACAGATGAGGTGAACTCCCTGTTGCACCACTTCATTTAGCGCATTGTCATGCCAGCTGGGTACCGACGTCTGACTATCTACGCCGACAACTGTGGAGGGCAGAACAAGAACAATTACGTGGTGAAAATGTAGCTGGCGCTGACGCACATGGGTGATATAGAGGCCATTGACCTCAAAGTTTTCGTCAAGGGTCATACTAAGAATGCCGTGGACCGCGGCTTCGGACACGTCCGCAGCACATTGGTAAACTCGATATCTGGACTACAGACCAGCTCCTAGAGGCAATTAACGACGCTTCAGCTACCTCGGCGCTGGTCCACATTCCAGATCAAAACGACATCTTCAAGGAGTATCGCCCCATAGTCAAGGACGCATACAAAGACATGAAGGGCATCCAGAAGTTCCAGATATTTTCGATGGAAGAGGAGAAGCCGGGCGCGGTGACGTGCAAGAAGGGCCCAGACACAAGTCGAGTTTTACAAGATGTACGCCGTAAATACGACGGCATTGTCACGGACGGTATGCGCGTCCGCGTGTTGTTCACTAGCGACCTTAAAGATTTGCCAAACCCGCCTCCAAACGCGGAAAAGACCCAGCAGCTCTACAGCAAAGTCCGCCCCTACGTTCCGGACGAGTTTGTCAACGATCCATTGTACGCACCCCCAAATAAGGAAGAGGAACTGGAGGCAAAGGCAATCAAGAAAGCACGAGCCGAGAAGCGCAACGAAAACGTAAAAAGAGCACCAGCTTCGTGCTGCTGCAGCCAAGAAAGCAGCAGATGAGAATGTGGAATCGAAGGGAGTCGAGCAGCAGATCCAGCAAGGTGACGAAACCCAAGAGCAAGAAGCTGCAGAAGAGAAACAACCCGAACGAGGCAGAAAGCGCGCCCGCAAAGCTGAGTCTGGGAAGTAACGGAATCTGTGTATCTTTCAGGTAAATCCGAATGATGCTTGTATCCAAAATCTCTAAAACCCGAAATATACATCAACATTTTGAAAACAGATGTGGATTCTGTCAAGTTTGAAAGGCAAGGACTGCGAATCAGCGACTCGGAATAGTCGCAATCGATTCGCAGCGAAAAGTTACGTTAAGCTGGCCAATAAAAAAATTGCGTTTGGCTCCGCGAATCGGAGGAAGATTTTTTATGAGAGATTTTTTCGAGAACGGCTGAATGAAATTTTGTGTTTAGTGGCTCAATCGAAAGCTAAGATGCTCCTCTTTTCAACGGTGTGCGCCATTCCCGTTTAAATAAATGGTTAATAAGCATTTTTATGTCTGCCGCAGTCTCAATTTTGAACTCACACGAATTTTGAACATCGGGTCTCTCGTTCTTCTGGTGCTCACAAAATTAATGTGAGTGTTGGTAAAATTGAACACACACTAATTACGGAACCTACTGTAGCTGCAATAACACCATTGACTTGAAGTGGTGGAAAGCAGCCGATAAAAAAGCCCCACCCCTTTGGTACGTGTCTTAGGTTCACGAAGATGCTTGGCTTAGGAGTAGTTCACCTTCGTCTTCGCAACGGTCAAGGATCGATGTTTTTAGCTTGTTTTCCTGTTAGTGCAACGCAAGTTGTACTTACAGCCCAACAAGGGATTACTTCGGGTCTCCCATTATGTGGTATACCAAATAAGTAGGTATCGGCTCAATACTTTAACCAAGTTTACACGTTTATAAATCTGCATACTTTTATCGATTGTACAAGGTTTACTATATGGTGGAGGTTAGGTCAAAAGTGATTGGCTTCATTTGGAGAGATATGTGTTTCTGAAGGGAGAGAATATGTGTTCTGTATCAAGATTACAAGACTGGCCTGCTTCGCACAAATAAATATGTATCGGCTCAATACTTTGACCAAGTTAAAATGTTTGTAAATCTGCAGACTTTTTTATTTGATAACCAAGATTGCCTACAACAGGACCGACCTGCTTCGCGCAATGGTGGGCGCCACGTGCTGAGTGCGGGCTGGATTGTTCTACAAGAGTACGTAGCGAAAGATACTACTTACAACATACTATTGTCGACTAACAATGGAATGCGGCACGCCAAGGCGGTTGACGATGTGGCGTTGAGTAGGTACACCTTGAGCGGCACGTACGAGTCGAAGCCCAGCGTGCTCGTGCTCCAGATTATGTCGTCGCTGTTGTGCACCTCGGCGCAAGCTTCGCCGAAGACGCGGCAGCAGGCCTACCGCTGCCTATGGCGCCGATGCACGGCATAGTGTTCCCCATGCGCGCGTCGAGCGACAAGGAGCGAAAATGCAGTGCGGAGCCGGCGCGTCGAGCTACAAGGAGCGAAAATACAGTGTGGAGCCGGCGCGTTTCGTCTACCGCCGCACAAAATCGCGAGTGCGCAGTCGCCGAACGTGAACTCGATCCCTCCGTGGCAACGTGATCTTGGATGCAGTTAAATCAGCGCGTGAGTGCGCTCTCGCCGCGGCACCCGAGTATGGCACTTATAAGGGTGAGGTGGATGCCGCGGCAAAAGCACACTAGAAATTTAACTTGGCGTCGGGGCTGAGGTGAGGCAAAGGGATAACTCGCCACACGTCAGGCCGCTGCAGCTGCTTGCGACAGCTCCAGTTGTCGCGAGCAGCAGCAGCGGCCTGACATGTAGCGACAAGTATTTTTTCGATGTAATTGCGACAACAGTATCGCAGTATTCTCGTGTTGAACGGGAGGCAAGCAGCTCACCTGGGGATTACATTGGTGCCAGGGTGGGGGGTGGACCCGTCTACCTTGCGTCGGCGGTCGTCGTATTTGGATCACTGCGTGCGCAGCTACATAATACACAGTAATAGTCATTCAACAGCTCATTTTCACTGCATAAGCACCAAATACATCACTCAAACTCACATAAAACCTTATTACACTACCAGCCCACTCCCTCTAGTGTGCAGCTAACACCAGTATATTGCTATGGGGAGGTTTCTTTTATGTTTTCAGCACTGTATTATCCATTGTTCTCTGGATATTTATCCAGAGTTTTGGGACGATCCAAGAACCGTCGGGTATCCTATACAAACACATATCTGGACACAAATCTAATTTTTTCCGGAAAGCTTAGCATACAAACAGATCGTTAAAATGACTTAGAAACGAATAAACTTTTACCTTATATCCCAAAATCTGTGAATGTTGACCGAGTCGCCCTGAAGCGACCGGAGGCTAATGTTGGCCCATTGGAAGACTTTCAAAAATCACACATCACAAAAAGAAGATGCACAAGTTTTACCCTCGCTTCCACTTAGAAAGGCGCTCGCAAAGCACAGCACAATTTGAGCAGACCGGTTTGGCGTCGCTCCAATTTGAGAGCAACTGAAGCCAATTGGTGGCTCACAGGTGAGTTAATTTTGGCTGGCTGTGCTCTGAGCAACAGGAACTAACTACAGAACCTCATTTCCTGTTTTCCTTCTCACACTATGGCGCCCTCCAAGGCTAAAACAGGCAAAGGAAAGAGCTGGACTGGGCCAGAGCTGAACCGCATGCTGGAGGCTGTGGAAGAAATTCTGCCTCTGGGAGGCAATGAGTGGGAAACAGTTGCGGCACGTTACGGCAAAGAGCTGCCAAGAGAGTTTTCTGAACGCGACGTTGATGCATTCAAGAGGAAGTTCTTAGCGCTGAAGAACTCCATGAAGCCCACCGGCGATCCAGCATGCCCGGAGGAGGTGGTGCGCGCTAAACGCGCGTATTACAAGATGGAATGCCGTTCGGGTGTTGAGGCATTTGAAGAGACCGCCACATCGTCACCAGCATTTGACGCTGCGGCTGGATCAGCTGTCGCCGAGACGCCCGCAGCAGCGCCGTTTTCTCCCGGTAGCAGAGGACCTACCGAGACGCCTTCTGCAGCAGCAGCTCCGCCTACTGAGGCCGAGGCCAACTCGGAGCATGAACCCGAACCACGTTCCGCTACGAAGCGGTGTGGCATGACTCCAAACCAGCTTGCTGAGCTGAGTAATCAGTTGA
Organism: Phytophthora constricta; assembly: GCA_011947335.1. Taxonomy (NCBI): domain Eukaryota; phylum Oomycota; class Peronosporomycetes; order Peronosporales; family Peronosporaceae; genus Phytophthora; species Phytophthora constricta. The sequence continues at coordinate 479,250 of JAAVTI010001590.1, forward strand.
AGTGTAGTTCTGCTTCTGTTGAAGCTACAACAGTTTCTCACACTGTCAAACGGAGAAGGACGATCGACAATTTATTGAGCAAGTTGGAAAGCGAATCTGGTGATGGCTCCACATGATGCAGGCAGTCATAGCGATGGAGGAGCGGGCAGCTGCTCGTGGACTGGAATATCGCCGACAGCGTGACCTACGAGAGGCGAAGCGGGAGGAGAGAGAGCACCCCCGTGACGAAATGCTTTTCGCTTTAATGGCAAAGGTGTTGTGTGACAAGGCCGATTCAGCCAGCGGCTAGAGCTCAGGAGCAATTGTAGTGAGATTAGGAACAGGATAACTAAAAACTCGCTGACTTCAAAGGTGCAGATATTCATTTAGCTAGGAAATTATCATATAACCGTTCGAACTCACCGTTGTAGTGAGCGTTCTGTAGATCAGCGTCACTAGGAATCCGAATCCGATAATTTTTACCGTCAACAAAACCCCACACGCCTTCCAGCAGAGGCTCTTTTGTCTGCACTTGACGCGCCCATTGTCTCTGCTGCAACTTGGTAGGAAATCGCACTTGAGCATCTGGAAGCTCGCTTAAAGCCGCGTCCGAAGCAGCCTCAGCTTTCTTGAGAACGCGTGACAGTGTGGGAGGTGGGATCCCGAAAGCTCCGACAGCGTCTTAGCTTCGACAGCCGCTGAGTAGTAGTGTAGCACACACGCTAACGCAGCGTGTTTTACAACCAGGGCAGGTGGTCGTCCACGTTGGCCAAGCCCTGATCTGACAAGGTAGTGCCTTGAAAAGACCTTCAGCAGCTCGTCAAAAGCCTCTGGAGGAAGTGACACGGTGGCCACGAAGCTGCCTTCGACGCGGGTGGCATACATAACGTGCCAAGGCGAGTCTAGTGGCAAGATTAGCGCCTCCTTCGTCAGATAGTTCCTCTCTCGAACCATCATTCGCAGTCGTAGTAGCCGTAGAACACGGCGTCGTGAATGCTTCACCTGGCGTGCATGTTGGGTGGCTACCAAGACGGACGGCGACAGCATTTTTCCTTGAGTGCGAAACTGGATTTGTGTGGTTTTGGTGGCGCACGGCAGCAGCTCGTGCTCGTATGTTTAGGAATAGGCACTCACATATCGCTCGCGAAGCACGCTCACAAAATGAAAAGCTACTGTGGATGTGTGATTTTTGAAAGTCTTCCATTATACCCTAGAACAAGATTCAAGTGACCTAACACGAGCACCGAGTAGGCAAACTCCATCAAAGAAAGTAGGCAACCCTGAATGCAGTCGTCGGAAGCAAATGGTAGCACTAGATCCGAGATAACACCAGCAGAAGAAACGTCACAGGATAATGCAACACACCAAAAAATGACGTAAATAATACTGTAAGGTTGGAATTTCCGATTCTTTGAGATCAAGCAAAACAACCAATCAACAATCTATATTTCCATAGTCCTGATCCGTAAATGACCACTGTTGCCTAATATCCAGAGCTTCTCGGGCAAAGCTCGGCATTAGCATGGATTTTTGGCTCTTTTCCTTGCACTTTTCGCTTTTTCATGTCAATGATGTTATTGTATGCTGGTGTCGATATTCGTTTTGCAGTGTTTGCAGTGAGCTGTATTACAGTCAGTCTGCTAGGTATTATGCGTTCGACTAGAAATTTCCGTGGTCGATTGGTTGAATTGACCAAGCCCAATCGACCAAGTTATACAAATCTACAAGCGAAGCGGAGCCCGCTGAGCGGGGCTCTTTGGGCATGGATTAGCCGAGCCCGTAGGATAAGTTCTCAAAGTCTTTTTGCCTCGCTTCGCTCGGCGAGAAGAAACTATGCTCGTATATAAAAGAAATAAATATATTACGTTCACTACGAAATATATTGTTGTAGACAATTATTTTCGTGTAGACGCTTGAATTTTCGAGCTCTACTGCTCAGGATGATGTTTCTGTGAAAGTTGGCTTGCGAAAGAGCCACATGCAGTTGAATGTGTGAAAGCACAGGCCCCGGAAGGTAAAACTCAACGTAGTGGATTGAATGATGTCGATCGTCATTGCAAATGCCACCTGATGAGAAACCTTTTACCTTCGAAACTTGAACGGCAAGCCGTAGTTCTTCCGAACTGAAGTAATGCGAGGTATCGTAGCTCGTTGTCCAGCATGTTGCCTAAACAGGTAGATAGCCGCTAAGCAGTGACGCCTTAATCGAGTGACTCACCAGCACGTTCTGTTGCACTTCATCCAGGTATTGCATCACCATCACTGGAGTGCCCTCATTCAACTGTTATATGTGAGGTGGCATTCCACTCATCGTCAATCAGTGTAGAAACTCAGGCGAATAGAGGTCATTGCTTAACTCTTGTTCTGATTCGTCCGACCGTTCCATGCTATCGACTGAATTGTACTCTTGAAAACATCCCAGAAACTCATCCACATCATGTCATTCATGTTGCTGGCATCTCGATTCTTCGGAGTCAATATGACGCGGTCCTCGAAGCGCGTTGGGCAAGTTAGCTTGGCTGGGTCGATCCCCATAGACTTGGTGGAGCAGCATTTTCTACCGTACCAATTCTGCTTCTTCACGTGACACTGCACTCTCAGATTAGGAGCCCACGTGAAGCAGCTTATCATTTTGTCCTGTAACAACATCAGGGCCCGGCACAGGCGAAACTTCATGCCGATCATCACCACTCGTTACTGATAAGTCTGAAAAAGCCTGCGTTCCATCAGCAGTGTGCGGATCCCTTGCCGGATGCACCCTTATGCTGGCCGTAAACTTAAAGTGATATTGTTTTCAGAGAAGCAGCTATCACGTCGACTGGCCTATCCTTTCAATTGCCGACCGCGTGGCGAAAGTCTCCAGAAAGAAGCATGATTACGCCACCAAAAGGCATATTGTTTGTTGCCAAGAAGCTTCGAAAGGTTTCGATTTTTAGCCCCGAACCGATATCGGTGAGTTTTAGGAGTTTCGTCTCATAAATATCAAACTGGTCATTCCCAACAATTCCGCTGAAGCCGACGCTTGTGATATATTGCATGTAGATGATTTTTCTGGGTCAAGGGAGAGGTTTTGTGTCGGACAGATGCAAGAATAGCTTCGAGAAGACTGATTTTCATGTTCCATTGGGGCAATCGACTAAGTAAAATAGGTCTGAAGCTTAAACTTTCATTGTCTAAGAGGCGGTTGATTGACATTAGATAGTGTTTGTACTTACACTAACTGTATATATAGTGATCCAATATGTTGGTGATTGTATAGTAAATTTACATGCACATAGGTGGAGCTAAACGCTTCGATCGTTTTACGATCCTGGGACACCTTGGCATGCAGCCTCACCGGCGTTTAATCGTTTATATCTCGGTGCAGTACATATTCCATTACTGTTTCCTGAACTCTTCACGGTAACCACCTCATTAGCTGCTGCGTAACGTGTCTGCAGTGTGGTGTGTTTGTCTTCGTGTGGTCTAGAAGCTGCACTATTTGCCAGTATGGAAGGCGCAAAAGCTGTCGGTAGTTTTCCTTACACGAACTTGACTTCCCCGACATTGAAGGCTTGCTACGTATGACGCACAGCCGAGGAACAAACCCACAGATGAAACTGAAGATAGCTGCCGCTGAGAAGACCGCAATGTAAGCTCGTATACACAGGGTAATACCTTTGCTACAGCTACAGTAAAAGTTCAAATAGTGTGGCCCACGGTAACTGTGCATCAAAATTTGAAAGTAATATGACTGTATTAGTGTGACTCACAGTAAATGCATACACAATAGTGTATACAATTAAACCTTTAAACCATATTAAAACCAAGTTTTGGGATTCCTGTTTGAAAGCAGATATACTGGAGGCCACAGTATTTCTACACCCACGCTTTTTCCACCTACACTATTAATTGTAGCTAGTAGAATGCACTTACATGTTTGCGGGGTACGCTATCCTCAGCCATCATAACGTCGAAATCACGCCTTTGATATCAAGTCACTTTGGGCCAGATTGCATCAAAACGCACCAAAAACTGGATTTGCTGTGACACAAAACTGTGTCGATACCTTGAATAATACCAAGTACCACCGCCCACGTACGATCGCCCACATGGTACCAAGTACCACCGCCCAAACGGTACCACGTACCACCGCCCAGTAAAGAGTGGAATTTGTAACAAGGTCAAGTCGCGCCAGAAAATTGCAAGGCTGGTTTCACATTTTAGCGAATGATAGGGCCGGAATACCGTAACACCATGCGGCTAGTCTACTAAAAGGTGTGCACGGTGCTCCATAGTGAAGGATCGGAGGAATTAACCAACTTATAGATATGATAATTAGCAACGAGTCGCACTTAGGCGAGCAGTTACTGTGCTACCCTATCAGTTTGGGGTGATTCGCTACATGACTTGGGTTTGTATTGGATCGGTTTTAACTTGAGCACACAATCGCCACAGATCGGCAAATTTGGCCGGAATTCACAATACTATCAACCTAGAGAATTCCCGGCCAGCAGATGCATACTTATCATCTGCTGGTTTGTTAGCTGCCTACTCGGCGCCGGCCAATGCGTGGAGGTCGACCAACTTCCCCTCCACGGGAATATCTCGCACTGTCGGATGCATATCCATCCAATGCGAGATATTCCCGTGGAAAAATCTTGCACCGATGTACACCGTGTCTGTAGGTGCTGCACATCGTCCTGCAGTGCTTGGGTGCTGGTCTTGGTGTCCATGGCCAGGTTGGCAACGCTGATGTTGGTGGTGATATGTATGGGTTGCGACAACAACGATCATTTCATTATTTGAGCCCAAATTCGGATGGTTTGCTTATGAGCAACATCTACTTGTATTCAGCAACAACAAGCAACTGTATCACTGAGCGCAGTCAACGACTGACTGTACCAGCACGAACTGCGTTCACAACTCTAGGATGTAGAGCGCGACTTCATAACTAAATAATACATCAGCCTTTAATTTGCTTCGATACATAAGAACATTCTCACATCGGTGTCATTCGCAAGTGCGCCATGGGCCACTTCACCACGTCTACAGCAGTGGACCCCGTAACAAACCATTCAGCGATTGGGGTTACCTTGAGGACTGTTTTGCTACCTGAAGTAAGTTGTGTTCGCAGTTTTACAACTTCGTGAGTTAGTCGCCATTCTGCGAGAGATCGGCGTAGTGCCACATGAAAGTTTGATTCACATTACAGCAAAACAAAATTGTGGCAGCAAAACTGGATTCACAGTAGCAAACAGATGAGAGAAGTGATTTGCCACAGGAAAATTAATGCACGTCACAGCAAAAATATGATCTTCTTCACAGTAAAATTAGTGCAGAGCAAGGCGTCGGCAGAACAAGGACATGTGAGGCAAATCGCCTTGTTCGTGCAGGTCATCGACGTGACTCTGTAACGTGTCGTTACGAGGCGATTGAGGAGACGAACGCGCCAACGCGGAGCGCTATCTCTGGCAACATTGTAGCCCGCGAAAATGACAGCACGCCACGACTTGCTACCAAAGATCGAGAAGAATCGACGTGTATTATTATTTATTAGCTAGAAGCATGCACACAAATATCGGTAGCGCAACAACTGAAGGGAACTTCGACGTCTAGCCCTTGGAGCAGCCATCCCACAAATACTGCGAAAGCTACAAAAACGAACAGCCCGCAGTTATAGCTATCGATCTGTACCCGAGATCGGCAACGTACGGGTTAATACGGAATCAACCCTTTGTTGGAGCAGACAGCAGAGGAACAAGTGTTTTCACACTGTGAAAACACTTGTGCGCACATGCGCCAAGTAGCTTGAGCACATAGGGTTGTAGATGAATATCTCGGAGCTTGCCAGCTTGATCATGATGCTGCACCAATGTATTTGGTTGCAGTTAATCGGTAGCAGGACGAGCTCGTTGGACAGTAAAAAAACGTTTTGCGAGATCCTGTCGTTGATGCTGGTGACTCCATCGACCACAACGCTCAGACTTATTGGTTTAAAGTCGACGTCTTTTCTCGCACCAAATAGTGACTGCAGCAATCCATCAACAGTATTATCTCCAAAAGTGACCTTCGCAGCAATTTCCAGCACCTCCATCTAACAACCACATAAAGAGAAAACGCCAAACATTAACTAGCATGATAAACACTATGCACATGCACATTTCTTTACCTTAGCCGATGTCAAACTGGCAGAGCCATAAGTCTAACTTCGAGGGTAGGCCGTATCGTTGCATGAAAGGCTGGACTGATCGACGCAGAAAATCAATGCGATTAATCCAGTCTAGCGCTTTTGATCGTCATAATCTTTGTCACATTGTGCCAGCGCTTCATTGTACCCATCACCGACGTCAGAAATATGCCGATCGTCCCAATCTGCACAACAACGTCCTTGTCCCCAATATATTTTTTGTTCTGCAGTCCCGACACTTTCCGCTCGCACCGCCTTATAATAGGCTTCGGCAATATTTGTGAGATTTTTTCTGCAGGCGTAATTTCCGTCATTGGCACCTTCTTCAGCATGTACGCCGTGACTGTCGGGGATTTGGCAAACCGGTACTGCATGAAGCTATCAAAAACGATAATGCTTTGTAAATCGGCGACTTCGAAATACACGCAGCTAACGACTGCAGGCTCAAATTCCCAGGGGTTACTTCCACTGGCACCATCCCGCACAACAGCATTCGTCTCAGGGACGTCCTCCTCGTCACCACCATACTGCACAATCTCGACTTGATCACGCCGGTCGTGCTCGTAGCAGTCCTGGTCCTGCCTGCAGCAGTCCTGCTCCTGCCCACGGCGGTCCTTCTCCTGCTCACCACGGTCCTGGTCCTGATCGTAGCGGTCCTGGTCCTGCATGCCGCGGTCCTGGTCCTGGTCGCCGCATTCATGGTCCTGGCCGCCACGTTCCAGGTCGTGCCCAATATCGGTTTTCTAGCAGCGGTCCTGAGCACCGCGGTACTGGTCCTGCACACTGCGGTCCTTTTCCTTCGCACCACGGCTCGGGTCTTGTCCACCGCGGCCCTGATCCTATCCTCCGCGACTCGGGCGGTCCTGGTGCTCTCCTACCCGGTCAGCCACAACGCGTTCCTGCTTATAATTAGCCTGCTGTGGTCGTTTTCGGTATTCCCGTATAAAACGCTGCTCCCAGCTTTTTCACTGTTCTCAGTATTGAATTCCAACACGAACTCAGGAATTCGTCTGCAGTATTGTAGTAAGTCCGCTGGCGTGACTGCATCTCCTGCATCAATACAGTTGTCGTAATAGCTGAGCACACGAAACTCGTACGATTTGATCTTCCGTCTAGGACCGGTTCCCTTTTCGAAATCTCCCCGAATCCAAATCAGGCTCCTAATAAATGAGCTTTGCATCGGAAAGAGCTTTGCGCCACCCAAGAAGAGTTCCTTTACTGACACCTAACTTCCCCACTGCCTCTGTCGCCGTCCAGGCTGCCAATTTTTAGTTTCTTGACCCGCTCCTCCTCCGAAGTCTGCGCGCATGTCCGTTTGACCACCGTATCGATCGCTAACAATATACTGAAGGGGGGAGCAGTAGCGGCTGTCCAGCGAAATTAACCGGTCCTTGTCATGATAACCGGTCCAGCTCGGTCGTGTAAACCGCATCGCGATGCAAGATAAGCCGACTCGGTCGAGTTAACGCGCATCGCGATGCAAGACAAGTCGACTCAGTCGAGTAAAGTTAGATTGCCGACATGCGAACTCGGGATCGTGTAGTGTTTGTGGCGAGTGACTCGTGGACAGTTTATTGATTCCTGGATCTGTATCACCTTACGGTTTTGGATACGTGTTCTCGGTGATGTCCGCTAACATATAGCTGGCACTCGTGCATTGGATATGTTTTGGCGGCTTAGGAATTGCATATCGCATGAGGTTTAGGAAAACGACACATTCAACCCCAAACGCCAGGCAGCCATTCTGCACATAATTTCACGCAGATTGAAAGCGCAAAGTTTAAGAAAAACAATCTTTACACTGAGTTGTCGCCAACCACACTGCGCGGATCCTTGCACAGAAACTTTTATAGAACCCAATGAGTGGTTCTACCCTAGAAGGAACTGAATGTCGAGTGCGCTTGACGCGAGTGGGGGTCTACCTCTGCGATTGTCCATGTGAAGGGGAAGGTGAACGCTGTAAACCTGTAATAATAACATTATACTACATTATAGTACATCACAATCTGTCAGTCTCAATATAGCACACCGAAGATTAAACACATACATTTGGCTTGTGTCATGCATTATATCCGCCAAAGAAAGCGGACCAGAAATCGTGAATCGAAGAGATTTGGCTCTATTTGTGACGAATATCATGGATCGATGATTAGGCGGGTTCGCTGCGTAAGTCAAATTAGCTGCAAATTTGGAGAATGTTCGGTAATGTGGAAGGTATTTGTCTGCTTTATCACGGAAAAACGCTGTGTTTATATGCACGGTGAGCACGCTCGAGGAAACATACCACGTGCGCCAAACTCCCGAGCGAGATTTACAACCGAGGAGCGCGAATTCATTAGGCAACAGAATGAATCCTGGATTACCCCAAACGCATTCTTTTCAGCTTGCGCATCCACGGTAGTGGCATCACGTGCAGCACCATTGGCGAACAGCTCGGGATACTTACGAATGATATCTTGCAAATGTGAAAAAGCTGAGTCGTCCTCCATGCTACGTTGAATCCTAGAGAGAACCCACAGCGAAGCATGGTCTTACGAGCATAGCTCAAACCGTTCTTGCCTCTCTTTACGTTTACTTGCTTTACCGCTTTCGCTGCAAGCGGCAGAAAGTAAGCCTTTTCTGGATCCCTGAGCTTTCCCGACCACGATCCGTTCTTCCGGATAGTGTCTTGCCACAAACCGTCCTCAATTAAACCCGTTTTTCTTCTCATTCCACTTCCTTGCCCATACGTCCTTTATTTTTTGCGATGACGAACAAACCTGCTTGCTGGCAGATGTCTGTTGCATTGGGTGGAAAAACCTGAGACGTGGATTCAGCTTTCGGAGCTCCGTCTCACATTCCTCTTCAGGCAGATGTTACGAGCAGTTGCCAATATACATTGCTTTAGTCCTCCCATGTCGATCGGGACTCGTCGTCCGCCATTCTCCAAGGTACTCACGAAATACTCTCTTGTCCAACCAGCCCTTAGGCCATGTACGATAACAAACACCAGGGGTGTTATCCTTCACTCCCCGAATGGGATAGCTGGAGTCTTGGTTCGTCAGAATCATCATAGGAGAATGGATTCTACCACTTGCCCCACTAGATATTCTGACAACCATGACCATACCTTGACCACCCGAGACGATGTCTAGACATTTGACCTTGGTTTCGCCAACGAAACCAAGCGTTTTACCATTATCAAATTCAATCACAAAATCCGTCTCGTCAATGTTTTCAAGGGTGTTTTCACTGATCGAACCGTCATTTAATCCTCGCTTAAGCTCACCCAGCTGGCGCGCCACTTGTTCTTCAGTCTTACGTTGCTTCGGAGCGCTGACTTATTTCTTGCTGGTTTGAAGTCGGAGTAAGATGTCATGGCACCCCATGAATGTCTGAATCAAACGAGTTGTAATCTTGTTTCTGAGCATTGAGCCATTCGCGTCGACGCTTAGCTTATCGTAGCCTTCACCCTGCGACTTCAGGATACGAAGTGCCAGTTGATGTTAGAGTGGCGCATCAAACGTTAAACCAGTCTTGCCAAGGCGATCAAACTCATCAGCCATGTGTCAGTACAGTCATATAACCCATGCGCTGCGACGACGACCTCGGACTGGGAACGTCTTGAAGCTAACGCGCTCACGTCTCGCAGTTTGCTTCGACGAAAGTGACGAAGACCAACGCTTTGCCGACAGGAGCATATACTTCTTGCGAAACTTGTACGTTGCCTTCGCGTTATTGGAGTTGCGCGTACGTGAGCTGGAAATCTCCGGAACGGCATCGACAGCTGCAGCAAACAAGCCCTTCTTCTGTCTGTCTTTGCCTTGCTGTGTAACGCATACCCTACCACTTTCTGCCGCTGGTGAAGTGGGGGTGACAGTAGGTCTACTACGCAACAGCGGCTCCCTCAGGGTCTTGCCATCGTCGCCCCTGCTATTAGCATCAGTTGAAGCCAAATCAGAATCATATTCACTCGAAGCCATGACAGTATCATCGTGACTCTCGTGGTCTCTGTTAACGTCAGGATCCGGCATTGTAGTTGCTGAGAGCGCTGCAGTGCTGCAACAACAAAAAATGGCGAAGTCGACGGAGTCAACTGTTCGTCTTCGCGTGCTTTACAATCAGGGCAGACGACAGGTTGTCCAAATCCTTCTCCGCCCACAGAAGATCCGCACAAATGGTGTATGTGTGCAAAGCACAATGGGCAGGTGTGAACCCCTCTAACCATGTCGCCACATCCTCTACACGGAGAGCTCTTGCTGGACGTATTCATCTGGAGATGATGCTTACTGCCGTACAAGTTGCTTTGGGCAGCACTGGAACTGTAGCGCTGAGGCGAAGAACATACAGTGCGCGCCAGGTTATTATGACCACCCATGTTTTTGGGCGTAGCTCCCTCAATTTTGCGAGTTGACTGTTGCTATTTAGATATGTTGTTTGTGACGTTAATGCGGCTTAGAGACTTGTTTTAACGCGCGGGATATCGCAGTTTAGGACAGGGCTAGTATACAGACAACCACTTTTGCCAGTGCGCCCAACAATAAGTCCACTTGGGCACCATACAAAAACAAGATAAATGCTGAAAATGGCTACACTAGTAGTCTATTTTGTCACCACGTTTCTTAATGACTTTCTTGCATCGGCGCGGCATGGTCTCGATCAATGCCAGTAGTGTTGAATGATCAATAGCCTCCCAGGTATTTAGCAGGGCTGTCGTTAGCTCCTTGACGGTGTTGAAGTGTCGTCCATTGATGTAAACACGCCGGCTCATAATTGACCACAGATTCTTAATGGGGTTTAAATCTGGAGATCTGGCTGGCCAGGGAAACACATGCATGCCTTGCTCATAAAAACGGGAAGCTATTGAGCATTCAACACTACTGGCATTGATCGAGACCATGCCGCGCCGATGCAAGAAAGTCATTAAAAACGTGGTGACAAAATAGACTACTAGTGTAGCCATTTTCAGCATTTATCTTGTCGAGGCTATTGAGCATTCAACACTACTGGCATTGATCGAGACCATTCCGCGCCGATGCAAGAAAATCATTAAGAAACGTGGTGCCAAATAGACTGCTAGTGTAGCCATTTTCAGCATTTATCTTGTTTTTGTAGGGTGCCCAAGTGGACTTATTGTTGGGCGCACTGGCAAAAGTGGTTGTCTGTATACTAGCCCTGTCCTAAACTGCGATATCCCGCGCGTTAAAACAAGTCTCTAAGCCGCATTAACGTCACAAACAACATATCTAAATAGCAACAGTCAACTCGCAAAATTGAGGGAGCTACGCCCAAAAACATGGGTGGTCATAATAACCTGGCGCGCACTGTATGTATTGTAGGTTCTACTCGAAAATGCATTGGGCGATTGGTTAAATCGCCGGAGTCGAATCGCCAGGCAATCACCCAAGGCATACAATCATATATATTCTCAATTAAGTACGATATGGAGTGTGTCTTCCAGCAGGATCATGCACTTTCATGATGACCGGCGATTGTCAAATAACTAGAGTTTGTATTGAGCGATTGGGCCAATAGCCCATAATCGTCAAACTTGGCCGAAATGCACAATATGAACTGCATAAATGAAAAGGAGCCGATCTGCAGCTCAGAGCTGAGAAATGGGTGGACGCTATGGTTTGCTTAGCAGCCACCGGTACAGCTTGTTCAGCCTTATGTAAATTTTGCATAAATAGGAAAACGTACACTAACTAGTATTAAGTACGATATGAGGCCTTACGGTCGGGCAGGCAAACGGGTGTCAAATTTAGGACGCATACGGGACACACACTCGTATACCTTGTACTAATAGGGACGTTTGACACCCGATCTACGTTTGCACCGAGGGACTCGAACTCCGGCAAAGCGATTGCTAGGGCTGTAATTGAACAACTACACCAGTGTCAAGCCCGGCAATAAGTAAGATTATTCATAAACTCCACACTGTGAGACTAATGTTGAACATTTAAATTTATTGTACACAGTAATTAGTCTCAGCAAAACGTAGTGAGGTTATTTCACGTATGAGATTATTTTTGATCCGAGACTAATTACGGTGTGCACTGTACACCAAAATCCAGGCAGACGTTCTGCAGATAAGTTTACGCAGAACGGAAGCGCACAGTTTCTAATAACAAACAACCCCTACAGTGAGAAGTCTCCAACAACACCGCGCGGACCCCTGCACTGAAAATACTATAGAATCTAAGCATTGGGCTCTCTAATATTTTCTTCTTCCCAAGATGGAAGTAAATGTCGAGTGTGCTTGAGGCGAGTGGGGGTCTACCAGTGCGGTTGTCCATGTGAAGAGGAAGATGAACGATGTAAACTAGAAATAATATAGTACATCAAAAGCCGTCAGTCTCAATACAACACACCGATGGCAAACGTTTTAACTTTGGCTTGCTTTATGCTGCATTTATCCACAAAAGAAAGAGAACGAGGGAAAGCCGGATTATTATTCAATTTTGGCTATGTGACAATGCCCACCGCACTTTGGTATCTGGGCATCATCTCCGCAACAATTCCAATTACCGCCAACGCTTGCAATATCAGCTGCACCAAATCATTCACTTTATACGAGTGATGAAGCGCTATAATGTACGATATTGGTCATTTGCTCGGAGGCACCTCGACCAACACCGTTATCACTTATTATATTATGCTCGGTCTCGCTGGATTGGAGTAGCTGATCGGCTTCGACACCAAGAGTCACACCCGATGACATAGCTCTGTAGAAATGTCTCAATTCACATCAGTGTTGCAGGCGAGCAAATTTGGAGGTACACTGTACATTCCGTTAGAAGCGCGTTCACACACTACTGCACCTAACCAACCGCTTCTGGCGGAATCCGCATCGGAATGAATTTTGTTGCTAAATATGTCCATAATGCCGATATGGTGGCGGCTTCTCGTTTGCCAGTAGCACGTCTTAACTTTCGCACTTGACAATTTTTGAGTTGCGCATCGTCATCAGTATTGTCAAATATGCGAACATGATGCATTATTGCGGCAGCTTTCTCAAGATGGCGAACACACACAACTTTAGCGTTACGCGTCGTAGTAGCTACTACGTAATTGTTCCTGACCCAATTGACTGAGAGGACCCAGCTGTGGCTTCATCGGTGATGGGGACCTTTTCAGTGACGGACAGAAACGCCATCATTTGGTCCAACAGTATCTGCATGGGAAATCTGTCGTGCCCAATGAATCGCTTGCCCATCGCTGCACAAAATATTTCGCAAGCGTTTTTTTCGTGGCATACCCGCTAGGAGAGTGGAAAATCTACCAGCGCCAATATCCGTCTGTTAGCCGTTGCGGCTGGGAAAATTCTGCAAACGACTGAAGCTCTGAAATCGATATCCATTTTGACAATGCTTGTTCACGTATTTTCAGAAAAAATTGACGGTCTGCATGTACTACATGACCATAATTGACGATATTGCATTGGTGCAAAGTTGCATCGGTAGTAGGGGCGTCAGGTTACGGACATTGTACATTACATGAAAAAGTTCAAGTATTAGTGCCCAAAACGTCACTCACCTCGTTAAAATCGTTTAATTGAGCCTCTTCCGCGTCCCCCAGAACAGCGTCGACCCAAAGTAGTCTTTCAAACGTACCAGGCATCAGACGTGATAAGGCGGATATATATTCCTTGTACTCGTTTACGGTGCACTGGATAACAACAAGTACCGCTGCGACTTGATAATGACATTTGTCGTCGAGGCCGCAAATCATCACCGGATAACCAATATCGCTCAGCTTGAAAGTTGCATCAGCGTGGAAATTTGTGAAATGTAGAGCACTACAAAATGCTTGACAACCTTCTATTAGCGATCTTGTGGTGACGCCTAGCTTGAATGGGTCATCATCTTCCCCAATTTTAACGTACGGAAACCCGTCGCTCTCCTTTGGTACTCAAAAATGAATGGATTAGTTAGTGACGTATGTGGCCCGTAAGAGTGCTGCCTGGCAAATGCTTGAATTGCCTTTCGTGAATTGCGTTTCCGAATCTTGTTGCCTAACATATTTAGGCATCGCGCACATGATCCATCGTGATCGGCCGCCTTTGCGAGCTCGCGATATCAGGCGCTTTGTGCAAGTTGAAAATAATACGCTGGGGCGGGTTACTGCAGGATTCATTCTGTTGCCTTATGAATTCGCGCTCCTCGGTTGTAAATCACGCTCGGGAGTTTGGCGCATATGGTATGTTTCTTCGCGCGTGTTCACCGTTCATATAAACGCAGCATTTTTCCGTGATAGAGCAAACTATATCGCATCGCGACGCGTGTTTACTCGACCGCGTCGGCTTATCTTGCATCGCGATGCAAGGTTACTTAGGTTTACTTGACCGAGTCGTATTATCTTGTGTCGCGATGCGAGTTTACTCGACCGAGTCGGCTTATTTTGCATCGTGACGCAAGTTTACTTGACCGAGTCGGCTTAATTTGCATCGCGATGCAAGTTTCCATATCAACCTGTGGGGATTCGGGCATTGCGGGTGAGGTGAGGACAGCGAGGCGAAGAAGGCTTAGGTGTGTTAGTCAAGTCCGCTGTTGCTGATGTTGTTGTAGGCAAATAGGAAAGTGGCATTCATCTTATAACTAAGACTAAGATTGCTAGGCAGCAAAGTGTCTGCATGACCAATCTCGGCCTCATACGCTACTCGTATATAACTGGCGCACATCGTTCTGAATCACACGGATAAGCAGTGAGAGTAATCTCGTGCCGTCACTATCAGATACGCTTGCGAAATAACAGCGCCCAGCAGCTCCGTTCAGACAGAGGTATTCTTGCACAGAAAGTAGATTTGCTTGTCGGTAGCAAGCGATAAGGATGCGAGGTTGTGCGTGCAATCCTTGCATCGGTTCTTGCGCTGGTCGTGAAAAGATCGCAACACGGCGGACCAATGCCAGACATGGCAGATGTCTTGTTCACGTTCCTAAGTGTTTTCGCTTGAGTCGAGATGCTACCACTTGACCCAATACTCGGTTTTGTGATTCCGTTGGCGCTTTTTCACCAGCGCCACCACACCGTGCATATCTTCGTTGTCGTCGTCCGGCATGAAGTCAACCGTCGATACTTTCGGAAGGAGGCGATCCACAAATCTTGGCGGAGAGGGCACATGGTGGCGAAGGACTTCAACGTTAAAGGTGTCGTGCAAACGGCTCATGCTGCTCGGTAGACAGAGCTGTGTCACATTCGTGTGACCATTTTTATAATCTGTAAAGGACCGACGAAATGCGGCGCGAACTTGTCTTTTTCGATGCTGGTTCCCGTGGACGCGTGTGTCATCGGTAAATTCTTGGTGGCCAAGTACACGAAATCGCCTGCGGCGAATACTGCACTGCCCCTTTTCTTGATATAAAGCAGCCGTTGACGATCTTGAGCTTGAACCCAATTCTGCCGCGCTTGTGGCACAATGCGCTGACGTTCTTCGGTAAAGTTTCTTGCGTAGCCATTTCGTGTATCATCAGTTCCATTTGGCGATCTCGCCACTCGTCCTGTGTCGATATCAAATGGTGACATCTTCGTCGACCAGCTCACTAGCGTTGCATGCGCATACTCCACAGTGCCTAGCATTTTCACCCAGTCCGTTCCATGTAGCGAAACCATGCATCGCAAGCGTCCTCTAGCACACGATTTTGACGTTCTAGCTGTACGTCTGCTTGGGGACGGTAGGCAGTAGTTATACGAAGCTGGACTCCCATAATTTAAATTAACTCCGTCCAGAAGGAGCTCGTGAACTTAGGGTCCCTCTCACTTACGATAGCTCTTGGTAGCCCGTAGTGCCGCACAATCTCTTCGAAGAATAGCCGGGTTGTGTCCGCTGCCGTCGCAGTCGTGTGCGTTAGAATGTACTTCGGTCTCTTGCTTAAGAGATCACCCGTGAATAGAATGGCATCGAATCCATCCGATACGGGCAGACCTGCAACAAAATCCATACTCACGATTTCTCATGATTGAGAGGGGACAGCTAGCGGCATCTGCGATCCATTTTTTGCGAAGACTGATCGATTTGAAGCGCATGCAAGTTGGACAGCTTTGTACGTACTGCTTCACGTCCGTTCCGAGTGTTGGCCAGAAGTACCATAGAGACAATTTCTGTTGCGTGCGGCGAATCCCAGCATGGGCCACCACGGATCCATCATGGGCTTCGGGTATCAGATCCGTACGCAGCGCAAAGTTGCTGGGAACACAGAGATGGGGAACACTCCCGTCTTCAGAATTCATAAACAACAATCCGTCCGTTTGCACACGTTGCTTACATCGCGCACCACTTGCTCTTCCAGTGATGAACGCTTAATCCCGTCATGATATAGAGCATCACGACGATAACCTCGAAGGAACATTTGCTTCGTTGCCTTGTCGAGGTGCACGGTGACAATCGTGATCTGCGACGTCTTGAATTTGTGACTGCTTGCGGAACTCCAATGACACGGGCACTAGCCCCACCCCTAAAACAAGCAGCAGCTCCACAAAGAAGACCCATATTCCAATGAGAAAGCCCCCTAACGCCATGACCTCAGCTGTGTGCTAAATCGGACGACTGCACGTCGACATGCAGGAGTGCACACCCATGCGAGCCGGTGGATCTGAGAGTATAGCAGTGAAGGGCGTCGAAACCGAGGTGTGGGGATCCTCCACGCGCGATAAGTATCCGCCACAACGTTGCCCGATCCCTTGACGTGGTGAAGAGTAAACGAAAATTGGCCGAAAACGTCGAGCCAGCGGGCGAGTTTACCAGATACCTTGGGATGAATCAGAAGCCACTTACAGGCTGAGTTGACCGTGAACACATAAAAAGGTAGGCTACAGTTAGTACCGCCACTTACCCAGAGCCAATGGTTATGAAGGTGTATTCCATAGCGCAGCAAGGGAATTGTGTTTCTTCAAGGTACATCACTGTACCGGTAAGTACCGGTATCTACCGGTATATCCTGTGGTCGTGTGCTCGCCGCTCGCTGCAGACCACCCGTGCTTGCTGTTCTCCCTTACTTCCAGTTTGGAGAACAGCAGACCACGCAGAAAGACCCGCCTCTCCTCGTCCCTTATCGGATTGAGCTGACGGTCATGCATAAGCTCCGATCAATGTAATTTCGTTTGACCCCTACATAGAGTGGAAACAGCTCTTTTTCGTGCGTTGACCAGTCGACTTCTTGTTGCACAAGCTGCTTGGACAAAACGGCTGCTGCATGCTCCACACCATCACGAGTTTGTGCTAGCACGGCACCGCAGCAAAACCCTGACGCTTCTGTCGTCACCAGAAAGCGCTTAGAGTAATCGGGAAGTTGGACCTGTTGCAATGCTGCTTTCAACTGAAGAAAGTCCTTGTGCTGCCTCTCCGTCCATGTCCACGCGGCGTCGTTCTTGAGCAACTCGCTGAGTGGGAGAACGATATTCGCAAATCCACCAAGGAATCGCCGATTATATCCACACAATCCCAGAAAACTCTGCAAACCTTTGACAGAAATTGGTGTCGACCATTCTTCGATAGCTCGGGTCTTGCGCCTATCGACTTCCAGTCCAACATTTGATACGGTATATCCCATGAAGCTGACTGAGCGCAAGCAAATTTGCACTTCGTCAGTCGGGCATACAACTTCTGCGTCTCCTGTCTAATGCGTTTACTATTTGGAAGCCTTGATTTCGTGGTCGTCTACCTGGATGATATTTGTGTGTACTCAAGAACGGAGGTAGAGCACATTACGCGCTTGCCTACGGACTTTGAGATTCTGCGGAACCACACACCAAACATGCCACTCAAGGCCATCGGGGCTACGCACCACTGGTACGTTTCCTAAGCGGTCCTGAAGGCCGTAATCCGGCGGCTAGCGGGTTCTGGTGGTAACCTTGCACCAAGTCCGGTGTAGAAAAACTTGCAGCCCATCATCCGATCAAAGAGTCCTCGATTCAAGGGAGCGGGATTTGGGGTGCTTCCGTTTGCGAATTCACATATCGGTAGTCGAGGACCCATCGTACGGGCAGCGATGCATTCCCAGAGCCACTCCACTTTGCTCGACAAAACAGTTTTCCGTTGCTCGATCCTTCTTCGGGACGGCGAAGATACTTGAGACCCAGGGCAAGTCAAACACCTCTATCCAATGTATTCGGAGCTACTCCTCCACGAATGGCTTGATAGCATCTTGATCAGTCTTGGCCAGCCGGAATAGAGCTTTGGGCTCGGACGTGCGTCTGGCTTCATGGTGAGAGAAATTGGCACTATGCGATATACTGTAAGCTCATTGGGCAACTCGTCTGGGAAGCAATCAGCGCATTCACCGAGCAATCGGTCAATTGCAGTGGGGCGAGTGCCCGCGAATTGGTGTACCGCTTGTGTGGACACGCTGGCAAACACTCCATCACCTTCCCAATCGTCTCCAAATACATATTTATGGGCTACATCTGCATGTAGTTCTCCCAACCGCTTCAGTCGCTTCTACCAACTCGAACAAGTAGTCGTCTTGGTCAATCAGTCAGTTAGGATCAAGTAGGCCAAAGTCAAGTGTGACCTCGTGTGTGCGCCAATTAATGGCCGGGTTGAAATGCAAGAACCACGGCTTTCCTAAAAAAACGTATTAAGTCGATGGCAAGTTCCACTCTGAAACTACCATATCATCAAGCACGTACCCTTCTAACGTTATCTTAGTCTTTACTTCATTGATCCACTGCGCTGTGGTTACTGAGCTGTCGAAACGCTCAGCCACGGCCTTCTTGCGTCGCACCACTTCCGTAGCGAGCCCCTTGCGAAGTACGTTGTGATCCGCTCCGCTGTCCAACAATACTTTGACGGGTGTTTCGTCCACCATACCGTGATTCACAAGCAGCTATTGCGACCGAATGGTGTTCTCTTCCGCTGCCATGTTAAGTAGACGAGCTGCATTACCAGTCAGCTTCTCGTAACGTTCGGTATCGACATCTGGTCCTTCTCTTCAGATGCATTCACCCGATGACTGGCAGCAGGTACAGCCTGACAATTGAGCTGCTGTCAATAATCTTGCTCACGCTGGTAGCTCTGCTGATGCTGCTGCGGCTGCGGACGCCGTTGCTGTTGTCCGCGCTGTCCGTTGTGTTTGCGACACTGTGCCATGGCTCATGGCAAAGAAGGACAGGTTCGCCGCTGACATTCATCCCGTAATATTATCCTGCTGAACTTTATGTCCATGGGTTCGGATTGGGTTTCTCGAGCAGAAGCGTGGGACGGGTTTCCGTCAATTACACCAAATCATCGGTTGTCCGCGTTACGGCCTCGTTGAGTCGCAGATCGAGAAAGGCCGTGGGAATCATGCAACTGATTTGGATGGGGAAGCTCATACTCCATTGCTACGTTGACAGCCTGGTGCACTGTACTGCACCGGCGATATATGACCCCATCGCGCGCAAACCCCGACATCTACAGATATGTCGACATTTACACCTTATGTCGGAGCGCAGAGAGACATCGCACAATGGAAGCAACAAAGGGAGGAGAGGGCTTACAATTAAGTTGAACAAACAAGCCAGCAGAAGCCGTGTCGATGCGGAGCAAAAAATTGCAAACGCACGCATTTCGTTTGAAGATTGTGGATCGCGAGGGGTTTGCACTCGAATATTGATCTTGAGTCTTAGCCACTTAAAGTTATTCCATAGCTCCGATCTCCTAATTGTTGATGAAATGATCTCAGTAGGGCCGGCTCTTGGAATCAGAGGAAGCGTTTGGCAAAAGTCTCCACATAGAAACACTGTAATTTCTCCAAACGGCAACTCAATCTTGCATAGATCTTGAATTGTACGATTCAGCGCCTCGTACTGGTATCGGTGAGTCGTAGAAAATTCACCCCAGATAATATATTTGTTTCTTGAGCAATGCAGCGTCAAAAGAGTTGGCGCGGATGTTACTGGTTGTAGTTTCATGCGGATCCAGCAGTATCTTGAATTCTGAAAGAGCAGTCATGCCGCCGGTAAACAATTTAGCTGCAATACTACTTCCAACCAGTTCAAAAGCAACATCTTCGGGGTGTTTAACGAAGACTATAATCTTCTCGATAAGAAATGATTTTCCTGTACCGCCTGATCCGTCCAGGAAAAATCATTTTGTTATACCGACACGGCCTTGTCAAATCGGCATGTGGTGAGAGCACGGCATCGATAACGTTTTTGTAAGCAGCTTTCTGGCAAGGATTGAGTTGGTGTACGGTTTGGACATCCTCCGTATCGTAACTCGTCTCTGCTATGAGAAGACGTTTTTTCCTCGTTAGCAACATTGCTCGCGAGTGCAACATCTCAAAATTCTGCAAGCTGTAGCAGGGAGGCGAAATACATTTCTAGTGATTGCCCGTTTGCCAATAATTGCTCGTGTACATCCCTTAGAGCTAGGTGTGTTGCTCGACGAATCCAAATTCCTTTTCAGTGTCTGTACATGCTTCCGCGCCAATTCGCTCTTCTCCAGCCGTCGTCTGAAGTTCCTGTCGCAGGAATTACTTACAGAGTGCAGGTAAATGCGCTGTCGACAGCTTTCATGGGATTGATGGTTCTCAGTACAACAATAACACTGCAGAAATATGCCGTAGCTGACCATGCCTATGAAACGTTGTGGCTTCTGCAAGGCATTGGTTTCTCTCTTCATCAGAGCCAAGCGACCAAAAAACTAGTGCGGATGCATTTATGTCTCGAAGACTTTCCCATCAACAGTCTTCAAGTCAACAAAGGATCGAGGACCGCTTCGGTAGCAGAGCAACAGTCGTATATAGTAGCGGTTGGTGTCTCTAGGTGATACATAAATCAGTCGTCCTATGGCTTTGTTCCCCCGCGCTGTCGTGTTTGCCACACGTACCGGTCCCCATTTTTCGCCCACACAAAATGAATGGGAACTTCATCTCAAATGCAGGTCAGCTCCTGATTGGCTGAAGTAACACTCTTTAGCCAATTAGAGAGTGACGACACAGCACACGCTAGCCGCGTACTTTTGTACCTACTTTTGTAACTAATGCTACCTACTTTTGTAACTAATGCTACCTACTTATGTAACTAGGGTGAGGCCTATTACAAAGGCGCAGAGACATGTCTCTCTACCAATGGACGGCTGCCTACATTGTAGGAGACTGCACTGGTTGCGGTAGTGTCCTACCACCACGGAGGAGCAGCGCAAGACAGCTCTAGAGCGCTACCGCGATGCTAAGCACCAGCAGGTGGGGCCTATTCGGACGAAGGTAGCAGGAGCAGGGTATGCCGTATAAACGGCAAAGCGCATTGGCTCTCTGGGGGTCCCGTATCTCCCAGACAATGGTGTGGATTACACATTTTGCCCCGCGGACTCTGAGGGCTGCAACTCCACGAGTTGATGTGCGACAACTACACCAGTCGGTCACTATCATATAGGCAGACGGCAGTACAACCTCTTGTGGTGAGGAAGCTCGGTTAGACGTGCAGCAGCTGGGTTGGTGAGGGTATGCCGAGTGTCACGTCTAATTATGAACAGTGAGGCTGACGAGCTAATTGTGGGACGAGACACACTTTCATCTCTGGATATTGATGTGAAAGACATGCTAGCCCAGCTTGCTGGCACGACAATTTTGATGGGAGATGAGAACGAGTTCCCGGTAGGCTCTGACTTATTCGGGGTCGAAGGGACAGCTAACGCTATTTTAGTATTGACGAGATGATGGAGGAGGCACTGCAGCACGGATTCCCTCTCGAGCACCAAGATCAGCTCAAATCTAGTTTGGAGGAGACGCATTTTATGGAGTACACAGGCAGGACCACCGGCGGATGTTGAACCGCTGCGCGTGACCCTAGTGGAGAACACTGTCC
The DNA here is from genome assembly GCA_011947335.1 of Phytophthora constricta. NCBI lineage: Eukaryota > Oomycota > Peronosporomycetes > Peronosporales > Peronosporaceae > Phytophthora > Phytophthora constricta. Next base: position 501,163 of record JAAVTI010001590.1, read on the forward strand.
CTTTTCGTTGTCATGTCCGCCAGTATGCGCCGCTCCAGTCAGAGATTCTTCGCACATATGTGCGTCGACTTATGGCTCGGGCCCTCGTTCGCAAGAATAATGCGACGAAATGGGCGTGTTCCGCCGTGCCTGTCCGCAAGCCTGGCACTGAAGACAAGTTCCGTCTAACAATTGACGATCGACCAGTGAACTCAAAGACGATACTATTCGGGGGACGCATGCCGACCCAAGGAGAGATTCTGGGTGATGTTCGAGAGGCTAAGTGTTAAGCCCTTTTGACCTGCCTGAAGGTTTTTGGACGAAGACAGCCAATAAATGTTTCATTTTCTTACTCCTGATGGCGTTTATACTAAGCGCAACGAGGCCGTTCACTATGATTTCTTATACCTCGGGGACGGCTACGGTGACAATGCGTATGTTTTGGTACTGAAGGACGCTCTGACATTTTTGCGAATTGTTTCCATGTGCCTCCCCAAAGCTTTCGTGGCAGCTGAGTCATTGTTGGAATGGTATAAACGCTACGGGTGGCCCGAAATTTTGACGTCAGATCAAGGTATAATGAGACGGTGGAACTCCTGGGCTCACAACTTCATATTGAGCAGCAATCTTCCCCAGTTTACTTCCCGTGGTTCAACGGCACGTTAGAGCGGCTCAACAAACAAAGACCATTTGCAGGTGATCCGAGCACTGGTGATTGAACACAATCTGGATTTCCATAAGTGAAATTATCTGCTGCCCGTTGTCCAAGCTCATACAGCGGTTCGGTCGCTCGCCAGGCATTCGTCCTCTTGTCAAAGGTTGAGCGGCGTCTTCCGAACAACGAGTTGCTTGGGCAATGACTCGGTCCATTCCAAGTGGTCAACACTCGTACCCATTTTTTCGTAAATATGAAGTTCATGGGATTCGCCTTAAGTATTATGCAGACAGTGATTTCCAAGTGACGGCGGAAATCCTCGAGTTTACTACACAACAAAGTATGGTGCTGGGCGTTGAATCGATTAAGTGGCATTGGTACAATGTTCAACTGGAGCGCTGGGAGCTACCGGTTTCGTGGTGCGGCCTGCAAAATATCGAAGGAGCATTACTGCAGGATGTGCCGCAGAACGTAAAGGAGTACAGCAATGAATCGGGTGACGGGGAGCTACTCGGGTAGTTGGAGTAACAAGCTCACTTACCTTTCACAAGCTTTGGGAGGCGATATCGCGGAGGCATTGGTTCAAGCTAGTGGAAGGGTTGTTGGATGAGTATGGCGATGAGCAGTGCGGACTAATCAGGACTCGGATCCGCCCTGAATCCAGGACTCGCATGAAGATGTCGGCCATGGACAGCAGATGATGACGGATCCGCTGACTACGACCCGGGTTGCATGTTACAAACATGTGTGTTGAAGAGGCTTGCTGCTGGACACGAAGCGTAGGGCAGGGTGTTGATCTCCAGGCACTCCATGGAGGTACCAACAGGCGAAAGATCAGGAACTAAGTGCTAGCTTATTGCGCATTATTAAAATTTCCGCTTTCGGAACAACCCCGGGTAGTGCGGCAAAGACGACGTCAATACGCGTCTCAGACGCCTGGGAGTGAAGGTGCCGACAACGAGGTCATGCCCGCAATGCAGCAGAGTATTTACCCGCTCCTCTATATGGTTTATGTTGTATTGCCTGGGTCTCCAGAGAGCGATTGCTCCTTGTTTCAACCATTTTATATAGGATAGCTGGAAGAAGGGTAGGAGATTGGGCTGGGCAAATGACCACATCTCAGAGGGCGATACGCGATCTTGGCTCAAGACAGGAAATTGGCAAGTGCGCACAACACTGTCGCGAACGCCCTCGTTACAAATGTGGATTCAAGTAGCTAAAGCTTGAATAGACCTTACGTATCTAATGGCGCAGACAGTTGCATGTCTCATTACTGCGCTGTCTGCGTGTTATTGTGTGTAGCAATGCTTCTATATTCAAGCAAAGACACAAAGACAAGTTACGACTCGGTGTCGTACTCTACAGGTAATACACAAATACAGGGGAACGAAGCAGAGCAGCTGGAATGCCGTTCCTACAACCCAATTTCGACAACACGACAGCTCTTCTAGCAACCTATCACGCTGCTGTGACCTAGAAAGCAACCGAGTGAAGCAACCCTGCGCGGAGGCGCGTAATTTATTCTGCTGGCCATATTCTATTAGGATATATTTCGTGGCGAGCTGCCGAGTCGGAATATCCGAAACGAAATTTTAGTCACAGCATCTTGGGGAGATCCGAGCTACATGGAGAGAAACGACTGCTCTTCGGGTTGTCTAACGGAGGATGACGGGGTGTCGCCGCGCCTAGCGTCGAGCTCAATCGGTTCCAATCATGACCGTAAGCACAAGGCGTACATCTGCCGCCAGCTGTTGCTCCCCGACTTCAGCAGATTGACGTCATTGAGGAAAAGCTCGCCCGGATGTCCAAGTATCTGTTCAAGTTACTAAACGAGCGCGATGATATGGCGGAGATGCTAACCCACGAGAAAGACGAAGCAACGCGTATAGCGTCATCTATCGCAGACATCCGTTCGGTCGATACTGGCTACGTCATGTCCAATTCTGTGGCGCTCGTGGAGAGCTGCAACAATATGCTAGAGCGCCCTTAGCGCTTCGATATTGCGATGAAGGTAATTAGGCCGGAGGAATCAACAAGCTAGTTACTTTTAATGCATCAGACCGTTGTTAACATCCTCTATCTCTGTGGCGCGGCGCAGTTCCTTGTCTATCTTGTCTACTTCGTCATTTAGCTTGGCGGGCGTAACGCATGGTTGTGGTTGCATGAGCATCATCCACACGATGCGACGTCGCATGATGGAAACATCGTTTTTGCTCACTTGGGTAGTCGAAAAATCGTCGCTGTCCTTAAGAAATGAATATACTTGCGCAATTACCAGTACACCACAGGAAGCCCCGTCAGGTTGCTGTGGTGTCTCGATCCATTCTCCAGGTTGATAAGTAGGGGCATCGGCGTTCGGCATTGTACTGGTATTCCAGGTAGTCAAGAAGGGCACTACCGTCTCCTTGTACACGTTCTCGACCATGCGACGATAACCGTCTCGAATCAGGGGCTCGTAAAAGCATGGCTTCATGGTAGCTGTGGGTGCTTTGTAATCAACTTTCACAATGACAACAGCCGAGTGTAGACTTAGATGGACTGGCATCATCAAGTAGTGTATGCTTGATAGTTTGGTCGGCGGTGGGTTTGGGCAACCAACTGACGTAGCAACCGAACTGAGCGCATGTCAATCGCCCAGAAAGTCGCAGATGCAGCAAAGCTGAAATTGATGATTTAATCGGTCAGCATAAACCCGCGAGCCACATTTACAATGATTTGGTCCGTCGTCACGTAGAATGCACCCGATGCCAATCGGTACTTAGTCAGCAGACTGGACGTTTCTAGTATTTTGATGACGTCTGCAGCTAATTCGTTGTGTTTCGTTCATGCCTGGTCAATATCATGTCATCGAAGTCCGTTTCTACGTTAAATAACTCAGGCTGGGCTTCTAGCTCCTCCCACTTTGTAGATTTCAGCCACGCAAGATCCTTCGCCCATGCATTGCCTTTTTCACAATTTGGTAGAACTCTTCCATGGCCGCCACGTTTTGACTACAAGGCACATGACATGTAAAATAGGTTATTAGGTTAGAGCATCACAGCCATTCAGCAACCCAACAGGTAATCCTTTACCTTGTGAAGTGTATGCTTCCGCGGAAGTATGCCGTTATCTAGTTGCTGATACCGGCGGATCCAACGTCACTGGTGTCCCGTGTCCTGTCGGGACGGTGGTATACCCGGGAATGATGGTCATGTACTAGGACTACTAAAGAGCATGCGTGATGAAGTTGGAGAGGTACGGCGTAAGGCCGTTGCGTTCTCGACTCAGGGGTATCAGGCGTAGATACCCCGTGAAAATGTGGTAGCTGAGCTCTCCATACAAGATGGCGCGAGATGTTCCCGGCGGCTCCCAGGAGGGATGAACCGCCGGGCGGACAAGAGCGCCGGGTCAAGGGCTAGGAGGGGCGACGTGCGCTGAGGGCAGGACGGGTGGCGCGGCCGAGGGAGCGTCTCCGTAGCGACAGAGCGGGCGTCATGGCTGCGGGCGGGTGGCATGGCTCAAGGACACCAAGGAGACGAAGGAAGGTGAGTCGTGCCCAAGGTCGAAGGATGCGGCGAGGGCCGCTTACGTGTAGCTTTTACTCAGTCGTGATTAACCTTGCCTGACACAGGCCAAACTAACACCAAGGGATTGTAACCAAGAACCGTTTTATTCAAGCGTTCTAGTGTTGCGTTTCTATCCTTTCAGTGTGGCCTGCGAACTTACTGCACCGTTCTTTCATTCCATACGGAGCTCTTTGCGGGGCTCTATCCAACACCGGCTAACCGACCCCCAGGTAGGGCACGCGACACTGGGTTAGAACGGGTCGACGACGAGCGGTTCTTTCTTAGTTCCAGATTTGCCACCGCCCGTAACTTAATCACCAGTCGCAGCGGGATTGTGAAGTTGTAGTTGAAGTCTTCCTTGTTCACAATTTCGCAGCGGCTGACGGCGATTCGTGCATCCATGTAGTTATCGTTCATATTTGTCGGATACTTGTCAAGCATCGTTGTTACGTGGTGGATGCCACACGTATTTGCAGCCCACACTAACACTCTATTTAAAACAGAGACCTCCTCCTCAGGAAGTGTTTCCACTGCTAATCGTTGCAATGTTAACTGTACAAATTTTTGCTATTTTTTTCGGGAGGTTTTGCGCACCTTTGGCTTCGGTGCCCGAAACCGTTACACGAGTAAGCGCTTCTGCTTCGTGTCATCTGGTGTCTTGTGATCACGGCTTTGTGTGGGGTTACTAAGTTTGGTCGCTGCGTCGCTGACTGGGTTGCTAGATGCTGTTGGGTCACTGACTGTGCTGCTGGTTGTTCCTGACACGCCGGTTGTCGCTGGGGTGGGTAAATCTGATGTCGTCGGGTCCGGTATGGCTTGTGAAGCATCCAAAACGTCTATCAACGGAAGTGATATACCTTGAAGTATATAATCATGTATCTGTGACGGAAAGTCATCCTAGCTTCAATACTCAGTGGATTTCGCGACCGCTTGCATCTCACGCTGCTCTATCATTCGAATCAGGTGCATCGTATCAATCAGATCAGCAGGAGCTAGCTCAGTCCAGGTCTCGCTGGCACTATCATTGTTGTCGATAGTGTTGCTGTCCGTGCCTCCGCCGTTGTCGCAAACCTCTTCGGAACTGCAATCATTATCGGGTGTGTTGTTGCATCCAAAACACTCTCTTCGTTCTGTAGCCCCTCTTTATGATTGTTTTCCACCGCTTTAGAGCCATATAGAAGGCAGGACTAGATAGATCAGATAGACGCTCCATCACTGGTGTAAAGAGTGCCTTGGCATAGCAGTACTTCTCTTCCGATGACAGAACAACCACATTTGCACGTTCACGACGCCGCAGCTTCACGTAGACGACGTGCCACTTTGGCAAGGAGCGCCTTCCTTCTTGTAACTGCCGAGATATACTCTTGTCGTCTTCGTTGTTTTCTCCACAGTCGTGATGGCAAACGGCGTCATATACTGCTTCCTCGGTTGCTCCAATGGTATCACGCCGGTAGGGATCTCGTGGAGTATTTGCGGCTCTTATAATTTTCATCGAGGTCTGGACTGCCTCATATGATGCAATACCGCCTCTGATCGCATCATGCATCTTGTCCATCTCAACCATATCCCAGCGTTTAGGAATGCTGTCCGTTGGTAGGCACTTACATCGATGGAATCTCGCTGCAATCAACATCAAATGCTGGCACGGAATATTATAGCTGCATTAGAAAAGACATGTACATGTCCACTCGATGCCATTGCAGCAAAATGTGTACCCCCTTGTTTCGACTTGCCACGCCCACTCTTCGGAACCTTGCTTTGAGCATGTAGCAGTACTCAAGGTCATGTAAAGTCCACTGACATCGCACCTTCGTCAACGCAGCGTCACTTAAATGCTGGGCAACAATGGTCAAAAAGTCAGGAACGAGATCCGCCTACCGTGATTTAGTCGAGTGGGTGCGCATGGACGTCAACAGTGGTCGGGAAATCGTGCTCTGATGCGACAGAAGGCCATCCATTGTGCCGTCAATTCGCGGTTTCTTCCCTAATAGCAGTTTTACTTTATTCCAATTCGATTCGATTCTGTTGGTTGTGGTGTTTCCAGCTGGAAAATACTTGCCTCTGATATGGTTCGTCCACATCGACGCACATGGCTCCCAGTTTGCAGAGAAGTATTCCAACAGTTTGGGACTTGCCTTCTTACAAACAAGCGTAAAGTCGGTCAACTCTCTTTCAAACGACTGCTGGGTATTGCTAACATGCAAAATCGGCAACCCACCAGAGCAACCCAGCTGAGCAACCTAATAAGCAATGTATTACCTGTACATGAGCTTCGCAAAAGCACCCTCCATCGCGTCGCGCTGCGCAATCTTCAGCTTGAGCTTGACGCTTCTGCACACCTACCTCCAGTAGGTGAGACCGTGAAACTGACACAACCATACTTTAGCATCAGGAAACGAATTCTCCAACACCTGCCACTCTACGAAGTCCTTGTCGATGACGATCGTCCGTATCCGTCTCCAGGATGGGTTGTTCTTCTTAAAAAACCGATGATGCGATGCATCGAGACTGCCTTTGGTCGAGCGAAAGAAAATCAATAACAGGGATCTCGCGTCCTGTCGACGAAGTGACCTTCAGGCTGCCTAATAATAAAACAGGTTAGCATTGCTGTAGAATGAGCACTAAACACACTACCTTAGTAACCAAGATGGTACCCCAGGTTAATCGTTCCGTGCGTCCAGTCCATCACGAGATTGTCTCGCCACATCTGAAAGCACGATTAATGATGGCCGGTTTGCAGTGCTACAACGCACGTTATGTCCATCTGGACATAGACACAAAGACACAAAGCACGTTGTTGTCACCTTCTTGAACGAAAGCATCAAGTAGTTTCCTTGTCCTTCTGTCTGTCGTGTCGCGAAGTACTTGGCGGAGAATGTTCCGCGTTTGCTGAGTAGTAAGAACTACCCCTGTTTAATAAATGATAATTTAGTTCCTAGTTGGTCGGTTGAAGCAGGAAAAAATGCTAGCTAGCAACACACACTCCTAAGGCCAACTACCACATGCGTCCCCTACCCAGCTTTTCCGACGGAAAGCGCCCGATGTCCATCGTGCTGGTCTTGACCTCGATTAATAAGCAGAGGTCCTTCAGCTTATCATCAAGAAGCGTGTGCAATTTCGCACCACAATAGAAGTCGTAAATCGATTGGTTAGTGATGTGGTTGTGCTTTGATACCTGTTCCATGCCACGAAACATATTATCCTAAACAAAATACATGCATCAATTTAAATCATACCTCGGTGGACTCGTCGACACACACACGCCACGTTGAATGCCCGTCTGCTTTGTTGCACTTTGCAACGCGTAGGGTAAACCCCGCGTCACATCAAGTAAAACGCACGTTGTGCGCACGCTGCCCCTCTCTTCGCGGCATCTGGAACGTCCCATGGGTGCACTGGACTATTTTCACGGCATGCGAAAATCGTTGCGGCACTTCCTGCACTCCAGATTTCCTTCGCAGTTAGGCCATATCAAATTAGACCAGAGCAACATAGAGCAAAGCAACATAATATTCATCACTTACTTGTTGTAAATCGTGGTTGAGACACTGATGCGAACCCGGTATTGAAGAAAGTACTTCGCTTGGTAGGCCTGTATGGCGGCCTCAAACGCTTCCCAGGTGTCGAACTCCTTATTCGGGAGTCCAGGCAGGTGGTTGTCTACTGGCTTGCGAGAGTTTATCATCTTTTGTCGCAGCTCCCACGACTTTGTCTTGCTACGGGCCGGCTCTCGCCCCAACGAGATAGTCGGCATCACAGCTATCGTTGGAGAAAAGCCCTAATTCTTACGCTTATTGGGTGTTTTCGGTCCAACATCACAGTTGCCGGCATCGATGCAGGAGCAGGCTGCGCTCGCTTTCGTTTCTGGGAGACTTTTGATGGTAAGTGGGCTTCACATGATGACTCAACCGCTGCATGCATCACCAGCAACGATCAGAGTAGTATTTCCTCAGCAATAAGAGCTTAACATATAACAGGTACCTGTTCCAGAGATATGCAGGTCCGGTGGTTGGCGCGAGGATTCCTTTGACTATAAAATAGTGGACGACAAAAATGCTTATACACGATCATAGATTACAGAAACGCACAGCAAAATCGCAAATATACGTTGTCGTGTTGGGGTTTGCTTCGCAGCATCCTCTCCATGGTCGCCACCAACCCCTTGGCCTTCTTCACCGCCATTGAGCGTGTCATCTTGAATATCCTCCTCCTCGACTAAGTCGCGCACATCGTCTTCCTCAGCAACCACGTCCTGCACCCTTCATCCTTGTCGTACAAATAATTCTCGTCCGAGTCGTCCTTAATAAACCCAGACGCTGCAATGACGTAGGCGACCGGCTTGTGACGCCGTAATCCATCCTTTGGCATTGGCATTGGGTATAGTCACAAACAAGACATATGCAAATTGTTATGAAAAGGTAAGTAACAGAGGAAACATACAGACGTACTCGTGCTTTGCCGATCTTGAGGCGCTGATGCAGTTGGGGCGCTGCCGAGCTGCTGTGGACCGCCGCAGTTGGGGCGCTGCCCAGCGCTGCGGGGATGCCGCGGTTGGGGCGGTGCCGAGCTGCTGTGGGGATGCCGCGGTTTTGGGGCGCTGCCGAGCGCTGTGGGGATGCCACGGTAAGGGCGCTGATGAGTCGCCGAACGTCCAAAACTAAATGAGAGGATCTAGTAGGCTGTACATAAGTGGATACCCACTTAATCGAAACGTGAATTTCTGATTTTATTTTTTCCGCCCCGTCACTTAAAATTTTATCTTACTGATACAATTTACGAGAGCAACAATGGGTTGCTCTCCGTGGCATGTTGTGTACTCGTAACCTGGGTTGCTGTAACGACTCCGAAGCAGCTGCAACGACTCCGTCACACAGGCGTCAGCCCGCGAATCATCAAGGTCGCGCAGTGATCGGGAAAATAATTTCAATACAATAAATTATCAAATTTTCCAATAGAAATTATATTTTATTAGAGCTTGCCAGCTTCAATACAATATTATATTGCCCAATAATTGGCAATATAATATCACAAAAGTCTTCCATACAAATATTAGGTATAATCCTTATTATAATAAGTCACACAACCAATGACAACCGTAAAATCTGTTGAAGCACTACAAAACCCACGTCCAATAAAATTTAAATGGCGGCAATTTTTTTGTCAAACTCGAAATTGCAATACAATGTGGTCGGACAATTCAGTATAATTTTTGTCAAACATTATGCCCATTTATTATTGGGACATAATGAGATCAATACAATGTTATACTGAATTGTCCGACCACTGTGCGACCAGGTCGCGGTAGCGCTTCAATTCACAGTTTATCCGAGCCATCGGATACAATAGTGCTGATAAATTAATCGGTCCGGTTGATTAAAATTCTGATAGCTGGAGTCAAACTCTTTCTGAAAAGCATATATACAAAGTTCTGTGAAATCGTGCGATTAATGGTGTTAATTTTCAGCAAAGCCAATGGATGGACAACCTAGACCAATGCATCACTCGAGATGCCCAAAGGCGGACAGCTGAAGCGCTCGCCCGTTTAGCCAGCTAAACAGGGAACGCCTGTAGCAGGCAGATTCAACCGAGCGTGCTTAGGGAACTGCAATCAAAAAGAGCTCAACAAAAGAGATGCGAGAGTTAAGTTTCTGAGCTGGGACGTACAGTACTTGTATTCTGCCTTCGTACCAGTAATTGTAATACACGTTGGAGGTCCTTATGTCTCTATTGGTGTAGCAACGATATATTTAGCGGAAAACTTGGGATCTTTACGACCTTTGCGTTTTCTCCCCCAGAAGATGCAATCGATTATCAAATCGGTTGATAACAAGTATAGGTGTTGAAGCGGCAAAACTGTTTAAGCTGAAAACCTGATCAAGCCGGATTAATCTGATTATCAGAGCGGAATAATCCACTAAATAAAACGGTACCTAATCTGCTACTAATTAGTGGCAATCACGTGAAATTGCCATCGACATGCACTCTTCATCCGAAACCAAAGCGTGCACTCGCAAGCAACACGTGCGCGCTCTCTGCGCTGACATCGTCATTCTCTCTGGAAGCCGCCATCCCAAGGATAGTCTGGATCTGTTTCTCGAGAGGTATGAGGTCGCCAATATCGGGATGTAAAGAAGCTAATCCGTCGCTACGAAGCAGCAGCAATGGCTGGTGTTTATCGCCGGTTTCGTGTGTGCCAGTATTTTTATGCAGTTGATGGAACGAAGAGTGTGACGTGCAAGAAGTGCGACCATGTTGATCTCCAACGCCAAAGTGGAGAAGCTGGATCGCCATATTTGAATTACTGCGGGCAGTGGTCGCATAATGAGAAGAACGCGTTCTGCATAGCCGCAGCCCAGGAACGCCAGCCTGCGAGATGTCGTACGAGTGTCGAAGCAAGCGCGACTATCAGTGGTGATGTTATGGTGACTGCTACCAGCTGCACCCCCATGACACAAAGACGCATTTAACAAACTGGTTGTCAACGACGTTGTCTGTTCTGGAGCTCTGTTTCGCACGGTAGAACGGCCAGATTTCGTGGCAGCGATGTTGGAGGGCCGCCTAGGATTGACCATGCCTTCGTGTGCTTTGGTTTCTAGACGCCTTCTGGATAAAGCATACCAGGAGAAAATGAAAAATATTCATCGAAGTGCTTAAAGACCGACCCTTCGTTGGTATGACCGCAGATGGCTGTACAACTGTGCGCCACCAGAAGAAACTCAATTCTATCCTAGTCCGCTAGATATGATTCCAAGACCATGGACAATCGTTGCGACGGGATCGGATACACAGTCTGGAGCGTACATCGCGGACCTAACTCTGGATATAGCGCACGAAGTTGACTCTCTAGTCTACTAATTTGAACGACAATTGCTATGACTACGGTTACAGTGGGCCGTAGAATACCAGCTGAATATAAGTGTTGTTGTTGCGTACTATCACTTTGCTTCATTTTCGTGCTCACTATTTAATCAACGTATTCTTCTTCTTCTTCATTTTCGTGCTCACTATGCATGGATACCACCACCTTACACTTCTCTTAAATTCCTCAGTAATTGTACCAGAATTGTCAGATGTCCCTGCAGAGAACACCAAGTTGTCTCCCATTGCACCAAGTTCTAAACGACTTGTAGATGTGTTCTCTTGAGCTCTCCATCTGAAGAAACACACTAGCACCAATCTAAGGTAGAAGGTGTATAGTCTCACGCGCTTGGGCCATTCTGTTTGAAAGAAACACAGAAGTCTGCCAATTTCATTGATTTTGGCCACAGATTAATCCGGATCGATCCATGGATTTATCAAATTTTAGCCGCTGCTAAACCAGCCATAGATGGATGAGATGTCGCTGTAATCGGAAAGTTGCAGTAGAATTAAAGTATAATTTGGGAACTCGTCGAGCATGGACACCTAGGCCCAGCACGACGAGCACAATCGCATCTCCTAGCATAGTAGCGACTTTCGCAAACGCCACGTCGGAGTTTCAGTGTACGACGGATCGTAAGGGTACCTTTGATCCTCTAGTAGTTTTGTTCGTTATCGTCTTGGCATCGATACGAACAGCCACACCCACGGTTGAGAGGTGTGCGTCTCAAAGCGGAGAAGACTATTCATCATAGATTGCTGCTAAAATACACCCTACTGCAAGTGAAATAGTTTGATCTTGTCGATTTAGAGAGCCCAGCTGCATACACTGACAGGCAGTCATATGAAACCAAGTATAAACGTGATGCCTAATCCAAGATCTGTCCCCCATACATTTCCGTTACTAATCTGCAGAGGCCTGCTGATTGGGAACCACACAACCTTCTTGCAGATACTCCTCGTTTGCTAATCAAGACCCTTGTTCTTTTTTACTTGTCCTCTGCTCAGTAACTTTGAGACTGATCTGTTCTGCCCTGCTAGCTTTTTTCCTTCCTAGTACACATCCAACTGAAGGTCTGGCGAACCTTCAATTGGCCACACGCACAACATTCCTAATCCTTCCTGGGCTTTCTGGATCATGCCTGGTCCCGGCATAGTACAGCGTCGCGCTTCATCATTGTTATCCGTCGTAGCCCATTCAGTTTTTCCCAAGTTGAGGTTCAGCCTCAACACCCTGTCCCTGGTTGTGTTACTGGCGTTTATTCCAACACGCCGTCCTTGGAAGCCGCAGGCTCCGGACTCTTGACATGCTTGCTGGACTTGGTACGCCATCCTGCAAGTAGCGCTTGCGCTTTGGTTCACGAGGCGTTTCCAACGTCGGCGGCAGCTTGCCAATCATTAATTTCAAAGCGTTTAGCCTTGGATGGGCCAACGTCTTCGTATATGCGTCAGCAGGGTTGATATTCCCCGCTACCTTCCATAGGATCACTTGACCTTGCGTGACAAGCTCGTGCATGTAGTGATATCTTAGCGAGTGCGTCGGCTGTAAGTCGGCTTCGTAGCTAGCACTAGCGCAGCCTGGTTATCCACACCAAGTCGAAACTCCACCTCGTGCTTATGCGGCAGGACTTCCATCAGTATGCTGCTTAGCCCCCTTCCTTCCATGCCTGGTTCGCAAGTCGAGACATGCTGAGCTTCAGCAGTGGACAGCGCCACCACCGTTTGCCGTCTCGCGGCCTATGCAACAGGTCCTCCGGCCAACGGCATAACATACTCACTCACACTCTTCCTAGTGTCAGGGCAGTTGCTCCAATCTGCATCGGTATATCCGTCGATAGTGATCTTGTCCACCATCGACTTAGCGGCCTTGCGGTCGAAGAAAATACCTTGGTCCTTTGTCGCCACGAGATAGCGCAACACTCGCTTCAAAGCACCGCAATGCTTGACCGTAGGTCGAGCCACAAACCGACTTAGATGGCCCACGGCATACGCGAGATCTGGTCTCGTAGTAGTAGCTAGGTACATCAAAAACTTCCAATGACGTCGCGGTAGTTGAGCGAAGTGTCCACATTGTATTTTGGCCCAGCTGCATGCAGCCGAGTAGTTGTATCCATAGAAGACTGACAACGTACTGCATTAGAAAACCCATACTTTTCCAGCACTTCTTGGAAGTATTTTGTCTGGTGTAGGCGAATACCTTCATCGTTGATATCTACCTGCACCCCGAGGAACTCATGCAACAGGCCTTGGTCCTTGATGCCGAATGCCTCATTCAGCTTTCCGAACAAGTCGACCTTGAAGGACTCTACGTTCGTTGCAACAATGATGTCGTCCACGTACAGGAGCAGCAACGCGGTCACTTCTCCTTCTCGATGCACAAAGAGACACGGCTCAGTCGTGCACTGCACAAATCCCTGCTTATTCACCCAAGCACAAGTCAACTCGTTCCACTCCCGTCTAGACTGGTGCAAATCATACAATGCCCGCTTCACTTTCCACACCACGCCTTTCGGACAAGGGTACTCCGGAATGTATTTAATGAAGTTCAAAATCTTGAGCAAACCATTTAGGTAGGCGGTACTCACATTGCATTGGTACAGGACCACCTCCAGAATCAGGCACAAAACCACAAACAGCCGTAATGTTGCCATCCGAGCCACCGATGAAAAAGTATCCACGTAGTCGATGTCAGCTCCCTGATCATTGACCAACGCCACAAGTCGAGATCGGAAGCGCTTGACGTTTCCAAGATCATCCGTATTGGCTTGGTAACGCCACATTGTCTTCAGGGCCTGCTTTCCTACTGGCATCTCATCTGCGGACACCAGCTCCAGCACGTCTTTGGCCTCCATTGCAGCCATTTCCTCCTCCATACCCTTCCACCATTCCTTACTTTGCGGAGAGGTCGTGGCTGCCTTGTACGTGCTAGGCAACATGACGTCCGACGAGCGCCACATCCGAGGGATTCCGTCAGCCAACGACTCGAATGCACACGAGAAGGCGCCTTACAGATCGAGGTCTTGGTCAGGGCCGCCATCATGCTCACACAGTCCGGTCTTGTGCCTCTTGGGTTGATGCTCCTCAACGTTATCGTCACTGCTTATCTCTTCTCAAGACCGACGCACACCCAATTGCACCATATCATCCCCATCAGCAGTGTCGGCACCATCCTCATCCATTGTCATTTCATCCATTGCTGCATCACCCCCCTGCTCTTCATGCTCATTGTCAGCATCACTTGGATCGGTAGACTGCTCCAAGCTACTAGCACCAATGACACTGCTAACATCTTCATCACTAGCTCTTTCATCCTCAGCGGGAGTACAGTCCACCGATTTACTAGCAATCAAGTCCGCATCACCTACACCGACAATGTCAATAGTCGAAACTTCCGTAGCTGGGGCTTCAGAAGAAGATTCAACAAACATCACTGGCCCACTTTCATTGTCATCAACATTTCCCGGCAAATCTGCCACACGGCGTGCACTTGAGTGACCGTGCGGTCGGTTGAACACCAATGCATCCGGTGATAGTTTTCTGGTGCTTCGTAGAACACGCCGTCCATCGGTCCCTCGAGGTGCACGGGTTGGTCCGTCTCCACCTCGAAATCCACAGTATCTTCTTCGAGAGGATCTGCTTCTTCATCGATGACACCAGACACTGCATCATTTTGTTCAGCTGCATACGTCCAGTCAACCACTTCGTCTTCCTGCTCGTATCGTTGTTTGTACACAATGCTTTCGTTGTATTTAGCATCGAGTACGTAACCAACGGTGTGAGCTTGCGGAAATACAGCTTGCAACCCAAGTGTCCCCTCGTGGTAGCCTAGTACATACCCGATGCGAGAATTGTCATCAAATTTCGTGCGGTTGGGTCCCGCCTCTGTGTGAGCATACGCCAGCGCACCGAATCTCCGAATGTGGTGTACATCAGGGTGCTTTCCCCACATTGCTTCATATGGAGTTGTAGTGGGTGGTTGCATGAAAGCACAACCATGACCACGTGCATGCAGTCGAGATGCGTCGTACGCGCAGGTGGTTGCCGTTAGCCATTATGCTGCGGGCCAGCGAGTGCTGGGTCAGCACTGGCGTGCGTTCGCCAGCTCAAGCTGGTACTAGTTATGGTAGAGTTAGTCGCCATCACTGGGACGCTGGTGATGACAAATAGAGCGGCTAGCTGGCATACATGTTTAGATCCTCAATTTAGCATTTACTACAAGTCCAGCAAGCGCAATACATTCGTCTAGACCCTGAAGAAAGTGCCAGCTTCCCCCGACTGTGTTAGCGTATTTCAAGAGCGACCTACTACAAAGAATTATTTAGCAGTGCGAAGGTCAAGATGACGATATCGACACGCAGCAACATGACGCCTACGGTATCAACGAGCTCGGCAACTGCTGAAAATTCAACAGTACCGATGGGTCTGTTTATGCCACTCGCTGCGCCTCAACTGAAGAGCATCTCTCATGCTGCTTTGGTGCAATGGCGCAAGCTTCGACGAGAGTACGAGGATGAGGTGGCTGTGAGATGCAAGAACGATGCCGATAAAATGGCCGAGGTTGTTAGCGTCAAGAAGTCCTTCACCAAGCGACTTCTAGAAGTATGGTGCGAGTTTGACTGGGAAGTTGACATCGACACCGTCAGCGATGAGTTCATACTCGCCAAAATCGACGAGATCATCTCGTCGGTTAAGAACAACTCTGTCCCCGATGTTGCTGCTCTGTTCAAGGAAAATGTCGTGATCGACATGACAGAGAGCGACGTCAAGGAACGTGTGATGCAATTTTTCGCCAAAAGCCGACAGTACATTGAGGAGAAAGGATGGCAAGAGTTTTCACGAGGAAAGATGGAATGCGACTCAAGTGCAAGTTGCTGGTGGAATCGCTGGAGCCGCGTGCTCTTCGCGATGAAATCTCGACAACCATCAAGTACCACGAAAGAAAGGCCAAGGAGAATGGGAAGGAATTGTTCAAGCTCATACTAGCTAAGGCTTTTGAGCAGGACCGCGACTTTCAGCGTCGAAAGCGATCGCATACCAAGGACTCAGGTGACCGAAAGAAGAAGGGCACCTCGACTGATTCTGAACCTTTGCAGCCGAAGTCAAAGTACCGGAAGGTCGAGCGCGGAGGTAAATCGACTTTGAAGGAAACGGTGGTCAAGGACATCAGAAGGGCGGAAAACACGGTGGTAGTACACCTCCGACTGGTGGTTGCCTCAAGTGCAAAGGTGATCACTGGTTAATCCACTGCCCCACAGCCACCGCCGGTGAAAAGAAAGAGCTGTTAAGACAGGTTCATGAGCGTCGCGACCGTAACAAAGGACTCCAGCGGGTCGGTCGCGATGCGTGAAGGTTGAAGCGCATAAAGGACTGTCTGTCGAAGCACAACAAGACAATTGTGTTTGAAGAGAGACTGTCCATGCCCTACTGCGCTGACACCGGGGCTGAGAAGAGTATCATCAGTGCAAAAACTGATGGAGCTCGAGAAGTTGGGTGGTCTTGTGAAAACCACCACGCTGAAGCGTCCACTATTCTGTGAGACTGTGGGCAAGCACGAGATCGTGGCGAACCGCTCCATTTTCTTGCACATCCTATTGCACACGGCGGCTGGGCCCGTGCGGCCAGTGAAACCGTACGAAGTGCTAGTGATTGACGACGATGAGGACGAGTTTATACTGGGAGAAGATATCTTAGATGATAGCGGAATCTGTATCGATCGGCAACTAGAGCAGTTGGCTCGCCAAGCCCAAATGCAGGATGACGACCCGATTGCATTCGGGGATGACTATCTCGTGGGAAGCGTACCGGACGAAGATGTGCGGCAGGCCGTCGAAGAGATGATAGGCAATGCCATCAAAAGCGGATTTCCTCGGAAGAAAGAGGACCGGTTACGGATTATAGTGTATATGTACGATATCTGGAGGCTGCGCCTAGGCCCGGATCCACCCGCAAAGGTACCGCCACTTGAGCTGAGGTTGAAGAGAGATTTTCGCTGCAAGCCTCGCCAATACCCACCTCATCTGCGCAAGTTCCTGAGGGAATTCAACGAGGAGCTGGTCCAATTGGGCTGGGTGTATGAGAATGCTACTAGTCGTTGGGCTTGCCCAGCCCTGCCAGTGAGAAAGTCCGGCAAAGAAGAGTACAGACAGACGAATGACTATCGCCCCGTCAATGCGATGACGGAGCCAATTGCAGGAGTGATGCCCATACTAAGTGTCATCACGGAGAACGTCCGAGGATGTCGTTTTTCGGTCTGTTCGATTTCATCAAAGGTTTTTAACAACTGCCACTAGCCAAAGCAAGTCAAGAGCTATTGAGTTACATGACAGATGCCAAGGTGTTCCCGCCGACGCGCGTCCCACAAGGATGCAGTGACGCGGCGATGCACTTCCGAGTCACAATGGAGAAGTGTTTTGCAAAGCTGCTCTACAAGCACTTACTGATTTGGATAGACGACCTACTTCTGTATGCGGGGACGTCGAAACATACTTGGGGAAACTCGAAGAGCTTTTTCGCTGATGAACGAATTTGGACTAAAGCTGAGTGCGGCCAAGTCGAGCTTATTTCAAACCTCGGTCAAGTGGTGTGGTAAGATTATTGACGGAAAAGGTGTCCGCCATGACCCGCTTCGCATTGCGACTCTGCGTGATATGCCGCTGCCGTCCACAGCGGGAGACTTGCAGCAATTTCTATGTGCGTGCAATTGGATGCGCGATAGTCTCATAGGCTATGCAGGTCAGGTGAAGACGCTGCAAAAGCGACTTGACCTGGCCCTGGGCAGTGGAAAGAGAACGAAGCGAGCTGCTTCTCGACTGTCCGTGACATTTACTGATGCAGAGGGCGCTGCCTTCGACAAGGTGAAGGACTGCTTGGCCAATGCGGCTATGCTCGCCTCCCCAGTCCCGATGGTGTGCTGTCTGTGTTCACTGATGCCTCCGCCGAGGCGTGGAGTGTTATAGTGACGGATGTGAAGACATGGCTACCCGATGTACCAATTGCAGACCAACACCACCAACTACTTCAATGCATCAGTGGAACATTTACGGGGTCAGAGGAAAATTGGAGTGTTATTGAAAAGGAAGCGTTCGCTATTGTCGCGGCTTGCGATAAGCTAACACATCTCCTTCTGCGGCCCACCGGTTTTCGCCTATACTGCGACCACAGGAATCTAATTCACGTGTTCGCCCGGACGACGGTGAAGAAGCACATCCGTGGGAAACTGCTTCGGTGGGCTATGCGCCTGGGAGAGTATCGGTACCAGATCTACCACATCGCAGGAGAGGAAAACGTGTGGGCGGACATGGTGTCGCGCTGGGCTCGCTTGCCAGCGACCACATGTCTGAACCGAGTCAAAACTCGACGCCAACAGCAACATGACAGGCTCATGCTCAGACCGCTCGATGATGAGGGCTTCATATGGCCAACTATGGATGCTATTGTGAATGCACAGCAGAAGTTCGGGACCAAGGATGAGAAGGCGAGCTATTCGACAGGCAGTGATGGGGTCCAGCGAAAGGACAAGAAGCCGTGGATCCCCACCGCTGCCACAGACTTGCTCCGCCGCATGTGCATCATTGCACATTGCGGCCCCACCACGGGAGAGATGCCATGCTGGCACACCTCGGAAGGCTCTTCCACGTGCCTCACCTCCGTCAATGCGTGGACAGATTTCTGGCGAGCTGCCTTCTGTGCCACCACGTGAAAGGGAAGGTAGTGCCGAGGCCCTGGGGTGAAACCTACCGATGCAATGAGCGAAACCAAGCGTTACATTGGGACTTCATCTACCTAGGTGAATCCTATGGTAACTTGAAGTATCTACTGGTACTAAAGGACGATGCGAGTCACTACTGTGAGCTAGTCCAATGTGAACCCCAACAAGCTCAGTTGCAGCTGATGCTATCATGCAGTGGCACAGCCGATTTGGAAATATCACGAGTGTGGATAAGTGACCAAGGCAGTCACTTTAAGAATGAAGTGATTGGTGAGTTATGCACGAGGTTGAAGTGCAAGCAGATATTCTCGCCAGCTTACAGCCCATGGATTAACGGGTCTGTTGAGCGAGTCAACAGGGATATATTACAAGTCCTACGTGTCCTGATACTGGACTACAAATTAAACCACAGAGACTGGCCGTACCTGATACCGGTGGTGCAGGCCAGCCTCAATCACACTGCCGTACCTTCACTGGCCGGGAAGACACCCGCAGAGCTGTTCACCGGTCTGGAACCTCCTCACCACTGCAGGCAGTGTACCTTGGGCCTGAGATGGCTGACAGTGTACAACCAGCCCGTACATCGACTGAGATTAAGGCAAGCCTGGCACAGCTACGCAGCAGTGTCAGAGAAATGCACAGAGCTGTAGAAAATGCTCGTCTCAAGCAGACCCTCCTCAACAAGAAAAAGGAGCGAGGTGATAACGTGGTCAATTTCAACGTTGGCGACTATGTACTGCGGTCCAGAGTGGACGAAAAAAGGCAGAACAAGCTACTGGTCACGTGGGTTGGCCCCTACGTGGTCACTGCAGCGCAAGAATTCAACGCCTTCAAGGTCAAACACCTTGTGACAGGAGACGAGAGTGACGTGCACGCGTCACGGCTGAAGTTCTTTGCCGACAAGGACCTCGAAGTAACTGAGGAGTTGCTCGAACATGTGTCAGCCCAAGGCATTGTTCTTCGGGTGCGCGAGTTGCTGCAACACCGATGGAATGCCAAGAACAAAACCTACGAAGTTGAAGTGGGTTGGCATGGTCTCGAGGCAATAGAGGACTCGTGGGAGCCTAGCAGCAATGCACAAAGACGTGAGTACGTTAGTGCAACAGTACGTTGCTGCAGCCAATGATCCTAAGCTAAAACGCTTTTTGGCGGCTCTGCTAGAGCCTGCTAAAGGTGATAATGCTACTATGGTTTTACCTTGATTTTATCATTAGTTTGGTAATAAATCCGGGGCCGTACGGGTCAGTTTTGCTGCAACTGCAACTGGTGCAAGTTGTACCCATCGTGTCACCACTTCAACATAGAGTGGTACCGACATATGCAAAGAAAGTACACCGGGCGGTTACTTACCAATGA